>CAJHZI010000371.1:195000-317500 GCA_905160935.1 Enchytraeus crypticus | reverse complement strand
TAGAGGTCATAGAAGGTAGAATGGATTGGAAAAGAAGCAGGGGCAGGCCCAGGTTTGGTATGTTAGATGATTTAAAGACCCATGCATATGTGGAAGTGAAGAGGAAAGCGGAAGACAGAGAAGAGTGGATAGAACAGTACATAGATAGGAACTATGATGTATATGTATATATATATATATATATATATATATATATATATATATATATATATATATATCATATAACCTAAGTTCAACTGGCAATATCTACTATTAAATTCTTGATTATAAACATGAAGAATTGCCTTATCTGAGAACAATTGCTGTATAAATGGAACCAATATAGCCTAATGGAATATTCAAAAGTAAAGCTGGAAATTGTATGTCTCTTCTTTGAAAACTATCATTTAAATAAAATGAAATAATTGTACTAAAAGTAGGAAACAAAGAATTGTTCGGCTTTGAAGTATTTGTCGCACTTGGCCTCTTGCTATTCACTGCTGTGTTTTTTTACCATACTTTGGTGAAATTAGTAATGTATTAAAGAATCATAATGTATTAAAGCCTAAGTCGTCCCAAAGTTTCGTCGAAATCATATTAGAAAAGTCATTGTTAGTTGTGTGCAGCAGCGGAGATGCAAAATCTCTCAAATTCACATGAGTAAGTACGCTAGCGATTAAAGGCCAGGAATAAGGAAAATTCCTTGGGTAGCGCTAATTTATTCAGCATCTTCGTTTGAAGCAGGGGATATTAATGTAATAGTGAGCAAATTCAAATAAAAGTAAGCTTGGAGCACACAGCGAAACATTTTCGACGACAATGATGACGGGAGAGAAACACTTCATACCAGATCATCTGGCTGACTGAATACAGTGCACGAGTAATCTGGATTGGACTCCCAGCAGGAGACATTCTGGTTAATGAAGTCAGTCGGAGGAGAGCACTGCATGCCTCGCACTGACCACACCGTTATGATGCCACGTGGCGGCACCATGACGTCTTCATTGAAACAGAAACGTGTGTACTTAAGGTCACCTGGATCCTTGGTATTTCTCTGAATCAGTTGGCAGCCTTTCAGATTCACGCACTGCGTCAAAAGAAAACTAAAGGATTATCGAATGTCCTTAAGCTATTAATAATAATAATAATAATAAAGGTTTAACGTCTGTTTCCTCATCCAGGGATGATGTCAGGGACGTCCCCAACAGCAAACATCACTACAGATCAATTCACCCAGACCAATCTGCAAAAGAAATGTGCTGAGGAGAAGTAAGCTCCTAAGCGAAAGCCAGTCCGGTGATCAAAAAATGGTCAGGGTAGATTGATTATGTCTATGGTGGGAAAAGGTAAGTTTTAAGCTTTCTAGCGAATGTTGAAAGAGAAAAACAAGAGTGAAAATTAGCAGGTAAAGAGTTCCAGATTGTGGGTTCTGCGTAAGAAAATGAATGTCTGCCCAATGACGCGAGACTATTGAGAACAGAGATTCGCATAGGTGGAGCGAAGTGCACGTGAGGGACGATAGGGAAGAAGAATTTCAGATAAGTAAGAAGGCTTGCCAAATCGCAGAATTTTGAAAGTTAATAGAGCTATTTTATATTTTATGCGTTGATTAACATGGAGCCAGTGAAGACTGCGAAGTAGAGAAAGAGAGCGAAATTGAAGTCGAGAGGACTTACAAACAACACGTGCAAGAGAATTTTGGACGTGCTGCAAACGATTGAGAGAAGAAGTAGGCAACCCATGTAATAATGAATTACAGTATCGGCTTTTGAATGAACTTAAATTAATCAAAGGTTAGTGGCTAATTCTAGTAAGGATGGACGTATTGCCTATCTTACGAATCTTTAATAAGAAGTTCGCGACAAACAGAAGAGATATGGGATTTAAAGTCAAGGTTTTCATCAAATATGACTCCAAGGTTTTTGGCGGATCGAAAAGGTGAAAGAGCAAGATTCTGAAAATTAACAGAGTTATTGGTAGTTTCACTTCTTTGCAGAAGAGTGCCAATTAGAAGGTATTCCGTTTTGGAGGGATTAACAGCAAGACGGTTAGCACAAAACTAGCAATAAACCTTATCTAGAATGGATGAGAGATGAGCCAGTTTCTGAACGGAATCATGATTAGAAAAGGAAATATATAGTTGTGTGTCGTCTGCATGGAAATGAAAATTTATGGAGGACTGAGCCAGCAGGTAGCTAAGAGGAGTGATATATAAAGAGAAGAGCAATGGACCTAACACTGAACCTTGAGGAACACCTCGTAGGAGGGGTAGTTCAGAAGAGCGATTATAACCAACAACAACTGATTGTGTGCGACATGAGAGATATGATGTGAGAAGGGAAAAAGCAGAATCAGATATGCCAAAACAAGATTTAAGCCTACTTATTAGGATGCCATGGTCAATTGTATCAAAGGCAGCAGACAGATCTAGAAGAACAAAGGCAGAAACCTGTTTACTATTCATGGCCAAGCTAGGATCATTATGTATACGAAGAGGAGCGGTTTCAGTAGAATGGAGTTTTCTATAGCCAGGTAGATAATGAGAGAGAGAAGGGAAAGAATCAAGATGAGTGCATAAACGGGTATAAATTACCTTTTCAAGAAGTTTAGAGTTGAAGTTAAGATTGGCAATAGGACGGTAACTGGAAAGATTATCTTTTGGTAGAGAAGGCCTCTTTAGCAAAGGAGATACAACTGCTTGTTTGAAGGAGGTTGGGAAGATACCTTCTGAGAGAGAGAGTTTGATTAAGTAAGCAATAGGAGCAACTAAAACATCAATACAGGATTTCAGTAATCGTGTAGGAATAACATCAAGGCAACAAGATGAGTCGGTTGAGCGAAGAATAAAATTACATATTTCTTCCGGTTTAGCTGGTTCAGAACTAGAAAGTAGTGGTGGTTCAGGCATATTTACAGAAATGGAGTTGTCGGTGTCAATGGAGTTGGAGGGTATAGAGCTACAGAGTTTGGCTATTTTGTCATCGAAAAAGTTGAGAAAAGAGGTAGTTAGAGGTGAGGTGGGGATTGTAGAGGGGATTGCCTTGGGAATGGTGCGATCAAGCAGAGAGTCAAGCGCTCCCCATAATTTCTTGGGACAATTTTGATTCTGCGAGATTAGATTTTGATAATACAAGCTTTTAGCAGAACTAATCATTTTATTTAATATTTTTCTTTGTTTGAGGTACTTGGACTTAATGTCTGGATTTCTTAGTTTAGATGGATTTTTCAGATCCTTCCTGAACTTATTTTCGAGTTTATGACGTTAAGATTTTTGTTTAAGGGTTTGTTCAGAAATGAATGGTTTCCTAGGGTTTGAGCGGCAATGAATGGTCTCGAGAGGGGCATGTTTGTCTAATAAGGCAGAAAGTACGGAGCTAAATTCAGGAAGGATCTGAAAAATCCACCTGAACTAAGAAATCCAGACATTAAATCCAAGTACCTCAAACAAAGAAAAATATTAAATAAAATGATTAGTTCTGCTAAAAGCTTGTATTATCAAAATCTAATCTCGCAGAATCAAAATTGTCCCAAGAAATTATGGGGAGCGCTTGACTCTCTGCTTGATCGCACCATTCCCAAGTCACTCCCCTCTACCACCTCACCATCTTCTCTTGCTACCTCTTTTCTCAACTTTTTCAATGACAAAATAGCCAAACTCTGTAGCTCTATACCCTCCAACTCCATTGACACCGACAACCCCATTTCTGTAAATATGCCTGAACCACCACTACTTTCTAGTTTTGAACCAGCTAAACCGGAAGAAATACGCAATTTTATTCTTCGCTCTACCGACTCATCTTGCTGCCTTACCGTCCTATTGCCAATCTTAACTTCAACTCTAAACTTCTTGGAAAAGTAATTTATACCCGTTTATGCACTCATCTTGATTCTTTCCCTTCTCTCTCTCATTATCTACCTGGCTATAGAAAACTCCATTCTACTGAAACCGCTCCTCTTCGTATACATAATGATCCTAGCTTGGCCATGAATAGTAAACAGGTTTCTGCCTTTGTTCTTCTAGATCTGTCTGCTGCCTTTGATACAATTGACCATGGCATCCTAATAAGTAGGCTTAAATCTTGTTTTGGCATATCTGATTCTGCTTTTTCCCTTCTCACATCATATCTCTCATGTCGCACACAATCAGTTGTTGTTGGTTAAAATCGCTCTTTTGAACTACCCCTCCTATGCGGTGTTCCTCAAGGTTCAGTGTTAGGTCCATTGCTCTTCTCTTTATATATCACTCCTCTTAGCTACCTGCTTGCTCAGTCCTCCATAAATTTTCATTTCCATGCAGACGACACACAACTATATATTTCCTTTTCTAATCATGATTCCGAACAGAAACTGGCTCATCTCTCATCCATTCTAGACAAGGCTTATTCCTGGTTTTGTGCTAACCGTCTTGCTGTTAATCCCCCGAAAACTGATTACCTTTTAATTGGCACTCCTTTGCAGAGAAGGAAAATTACCAATAGCGCTGCTAATTTTCAGAATCTTGCTCTTTCAACTTCTCGATCCGTCAAAAACCTTGGAGTCATATTTGATGAAAACCTTGACTTTAAATTCCATATCTCTTCTGTTTGTCGCGCTTCTTTCTTTCAGATTCGTCAGATTAGGCAAATACGTCCATCCCTTACTAGAAATTCAGCCACTAACCTTGCTAATTCTATAGTTCATTCAAAGCTCGATTACTGTAATTCATTATTACATGGGTTGCGTACCTCTTCTCTCAGTCGTTTGCAGCACGTCCAAAATTCTCTTGCACGTGTTGTTTGTAAGTCCTCTCGACTTCAATTCGCTCTCTTTCTCTACTTCGCAGTCTTCACTGGCTCCATGTTAGTCAACGCATAAAATATAAAATAGCTCTATTAACTTTAAAAACTCTGCGATTTGGCAAGCCTTCTTACTTATCTGAAATTCTTCTTCACTATCGTCCCTCACGTGCACTTCGCTCTATCGATGCCAATCTTCTCTCAGTTCCAAATATTCTCACGTCATTGGGCAGACGTTCATTTTCTTACGCAGCACCCACAATCTGGAACTCTTTACCTGCTAATCTTCGCTCTTGTTTTCTCTTTCAACATTCTCTAGCAAGCTTAAAACTTACCTTTTTCCACCATAGACATAATCAATCTACCTGGACCATTTTTTGATCACCGGACTGGTTTTCGTTTAGGACCTTACTTCTCCTCAGCACAGTTCTTTCGCAGATTGGTGAATTGATCTGTAGTGATGTGTGCTGTTAGGGACGTCCCTGACATCATCCCTGGATGAGGAAATATGTTAAACCTTTATTATTATTATTATTATTATTATTATTATTAAAGTCTCTACTGCCACTGCATTATGCATGTAATCGAGTTTTACGAACGTTACAATGTCAACCTAGATCTTAGAATGTTAAACAGCTTTATCTTAATTGCAAGTCTTTGCCAATTTTTCAAATTCATAAACTCTTTATTGGTAAATTTGCTTATAAAGGTATCTATTCTCATGGTGTAATGTCCACAGCGGTGCGTGATATTTTTAATTTTTCACTTGCTACTCGTTTTTATAATATCAGATTAGCTAATACTAATTACTTATTTACTATTAACAATTCATTTGGTTATAGATCCTTTAGATATTATTGCTTTTCGGTCAGGAATAATATTCCTTTAACCATTCGCAAAGTCCAATCTGTTAAATTTTTTATAAAACAATATAAAGACTTTTTGTACACAACTTCCTAGTTAACTTCACCTTTTAATTTGCTTACTATTTTTACCACTTACTTCTATGTTGATCATTTAACCGTATTTTCCAGTAACAACTTTATGAGAATCTGCTGTGTTGTAATCTGCATTAACTGGCGTATTATGAGCTGGTGTCTGTGTATGTTTGCTTATGATTGTGGGCTGTCAACTAGATAGGATTTATTTATCCTCTTTGATGACCCGTTTGTATGTGCAATTTGTATGAGCTAAAAAAAATAAAAAGAATAAAAATCTTAGGATAAAAGCGCGGTAAAAAGTGAAAATTTTAATACAAATATGTTTAAACCATTATCGTAAATTACAAGAAAATAAATGTATATTGAAATGAAAATTATAAGTAATATAGTAGAGTAAAGTATATGAGAAACAATTTAACGAATTAAGATAAAATATTAAATTACAAACTCTATAAAGATATTTTTGTAAATAAAAGCGTCATCCGTTAGGCTCAGCTTAGGCTCCTCTATTAAAGCTGATAAAGGTAAGTTTATTGCCACTGATAGTTATAAAAAAGTATTATTACTAACAATGAAAATCTACTCTCAGAGTACGGGACCACAATAACCTTCCAAATTATGTACGCCTTATTGTAGTAATGACATAAAACACACTGAATAGGTATATATAATATAGGTATATATAAATATATAGATATATATATGTATTTTTCCTCTATTCTGAGTGGACCACGGTACAGAAGAAATTATTCAGATGAATGTCAGGGACGTCATTTACAGTGTTGTGAAGAACGAAATAAAAATACTTCGTTACAAGTAGAAAGTACTCAAGCTGTCGTGAACCGCCTTGCTGCCTGTTCGTCCTCGATCGGTTGTCTATTTCTGGACTCGCTCGCCGGTCGGCAGTGCTTCGAGACGGCAGCTTTATCGTCGAATGTTTTACTAAGGATACCGCTTGTCAGGAGGAGCCGAGTTGCTGCGTCTTCAGATGATACTTCTTTCTCGGTATCATCCGTCTCGATAGGCCTTTCTCGTTCATTTCCGACTGAGTAGGCCAAGGTCCAACCCCCCTTGCCTACTTCGTAATTGGGTTCTCGGGAACCCGGTGCACAGCGTAGACGCTGGCCCGAGTCGGGAGTAGAAGCGTACTCCACGTCTTCTACGTATTTAGACAATGACGGTTGAGTTTCTGCCATGCTCCCTTGGTAGATTCTATCCCGTGATATTCGTGGTTCTCGGGGCGAAGTGATATGGTGACCCGAACCGGTAGTGTAAGCGTCTGCGTTATCTTGGGCGATCACGGTTTGATTTTCTACCCTGCTTCCTAGTTTTACAAACTGATATAGTAGATAATTATATGATTGGTTGTTTTAACTGCGACGAACTTTATCTTCTTTGACCCTATTTAAAACTTCCCTATATCCCTTTTTTTAGACTTATTCTTCCCTATCTCTTTTCCTATATTGGTCTTTCCGTAGTTTCTACTCTCGCCTTTGCTGAAGGTAGTATAATTGGCTTTCCGTGTAGTCGATGAGAAATTCGTTGATAGTCAACTGGTAATTGGTAATCCTACTCCCGCCTGCAGAGACGAACTCGACCCAGGCAATGCCGTTGTTAGCCTCCCGCCTGCAGAGACACACTCGACCCAGGCGCTTAGCAAATACCCGCAGAGACGAACTCGACCCGGGTAATGCCGTGGACTACCAGCCTCCTCGCCTGCAGAGACACACTCGACCCAGGCGCTTAGCAAATACCCGCAGAGATGAACTCGACCCGAGTATTGCCGTGGACTACCAGCCTCTTACCTGGGCCTACCCAGGGGGACACCGAACTCTCTTGCCTCCAATTAGCCTTCGCGGCTTGGGAAACTAGTCAACCTGAGGGGCTACGAGCCTAGGCTAACAAGCGAGCTTGAAAGCTTTCGGCTAGACGAAGACCAGATTTTTGTATACTTCGTAATACTAATTTGTATAATCGTACTTTTGCCTTGGGATTGGGATATTACGTACTATCCTACTCGGTTCCCAGTACTTTCGCGTAGAAGATTCTGGCCTCCCTGAGTTACTGCGCAGACGAACCACGCAGCAGCCAATCTGATTTTCTATGTATCGACGGCCGCTTTATATACTACTCGAGCGATCGACTTCAGTCAGCCACAGCACTTCTCGTTTAGTCGATTTACGCGCCAGCCGCGTCACTTTGGAAATACCCAGCGTAATAATCTAGCAATGCCTACTTACAACTTCGGCTTATATCATCTATTATAAATCTTTGGAAAAACCCTTGCGTCACTTAATATTTATAAATAACAGCTGTATAATATTTGCTTTCGATCTATAATATATATTTCTTAATATATAAATTGTGAACAAGGCGTGTTCATTACACAAGCGATACTTTTAATTGTAACGAAGTACATAATTTGTCTTGATACTTTTTACTTGTAACGAATTATATTTTGTCTTTTATATTTTATATTTATTTTATATTTACATTTTATATTTTCTCCTTTTTGCTTTTACTTTCAGCCGTTTAAGTGAAAATGTCGCGTTACTTTTTGAAAACTGCATGAATATCTATCACCAAAGTTGCTACTAGTTAATAAAAGTTGTAATACTAAGAGAATAAGAATTAAACTATTTCAAATTCACTGATATCATATCTGTAGTTTAGCTAGCGCCAGTAACTGCGCTAAATCAGGTGTGTGACATAAATCAAAGCCTTTGATCTACACTGGCCTTTGTTGTCTAGCTAAGGAATATCGTAAATTGGGTAGTAGGTTTAGTGCAATATTAAATTTTGATTGTTCAGAGGATAACGGCGATAGTGCTTTATATACATGTAGTTCTATCATTGATTGTTGATGACTATCTTTCTCCGAGATTGTTAGGCTGAGTAATAGGACCTGGAGAATTAAAAAAAATATACGTAAAGAGAGAGAGAGAGAGAGAGAGAGAGAGAGAGAGAGTGAATGAACTGTGATTATTAATTTGTATCGCGAGTCAACATACAAACATAAACACGTAAGTAGATCAATCAAGATACAAATAAACGATCATCACTCGTCAGTACGAACGTAATACACTCTATCTAGCTGATCACCTCTCCAATTTCTAATATAACAGCAATGTGCATTTAACAATGGCTGGGGCCAGTGGCGAAGTCGATAAGATACTCGACCGTGGATCAGTATGTGCGGGTTCAAATCCTGGGCTCGCCCGTAATTGACATCGCTTTCGAGTGAGGAAACTGACGTTAACCTTAGCTTTACCAGCTTTTACAATGTGGCTAAAACAAACGTGAAAATTTAAGAGAAGAGAAATAGAGATATTATCATAACTTAATGCAAGATTAGAAATAGAGATGCAAAAAGAGTTAAACCTTTTCTATTGTTGTCGGGGACTGTATTTTTTGTAATTATGTACATTTAGAATAAGAATTAAATATTGATTATTTTTATAAGAAACTTAACAAAATATCTTATAACTATATATTCCTGAAACAATAGGCCTACTACTACGCATCCCTCTCTGTCTGTCTCTCTCACTCTCTCTCTCTCTCTCTCTCGCTCTCTCACTCGGATACTACAAGATACTATCACTCAATAGATCAAGGGGCACATTGTCTGTCTTTGTAGACAGATCCGTACAGGGTTCTCCAGGAACATTGAACTCGTTTCCTTTTCGTTTATTAATTTTTGATGTTCATGTTTATGTTTGACACAGTGGCGGATCTAATTACAGTCAAACTTTTTGAGAATCTAGGGTTCTTCTAAACATTAGCAATTATAAGCTTTAGGCACATTAATTATCTATCAGGAAACTTACTTACATAGGCCTAATTGTTTAAGAATAGTCACCTTAAACTTTTTTTTGTTTATCATCAGACACTTAGCCTAGTCTACATCTTAGCATTTTGCTTTGTGAGTTGACTGAGTTGACTATTAATCTATTTACAAATCTTCAGTGGAGAACCTAGTAGGTTTGATAGTGAGAGTGATGAAATGTAATTATCAAAAATAAACGTAGGGGCCTACTTTATTCGCAATTTGCTCCATTTAATAATGATAGCATAACTATTAAAACATAAATCCTGAACCTACAGTTATATAATTATTTTGTGGACCTTGCTAATATGTCAATGATTATTTTTATATTAACGAATCAAAGTTATGTTATGTTCGGGACACAGAGAAGAATAAACTTTTCGTAAGCTGCAAACGTCGTAAGAGTCGACTGAATAAGATCTGAGAACGATAACGAGAAACCCTCTCAGAGGCCACATTATTCCTATTTAAGCTGTCGGCTAAATTAAGATATGAATAATTCATAGCCTTTTGAGCAGGGATTCGTTAGTCGGTGGAGCTCTTTTTAAGAAGGGTGAAGTTAGTGAAGGTAGCATGCGAGTAGGAATATGAATACATTGGACCTGTTACGTACTTTATAGGACACTGGAGAGAGAGTCTGAGTTAACCATGTCAATTTAACTTAATTGTGTATGTAAAATTAAATCTCTTATAAAATCATTAAAATGTTAAAATATAATGTAAGCATGCGCATGTGGGTCGAATGTTCTGTTAGTTCACAAACTTCAGACATCGAATTTAAAGTTTCCTTCTTAATTAGAATTATATCTAGTAACTAACTTAACTAATTTAAGAACATGTAAAACTTTGCTATCAGGGTACTTGTTTTCTTAAAAAAATTCAGAGAAATTTTACTTTTTACTTAAAAGTACTACTTTTTGTCGAATACTTTTACTTTTTACTTAAGTAAAATGTTGATAGAATACTTTTTACTAACAATTTGCTTTTACTTAAAGTATTTTTCTGAATACTTTTTACAACACTGGTCATTTATAACTGATGACAAAGTCAAAATAAACAATTATTTCAGGTTTAATAGGAATTATTAATAATACATAGGAACCTGTAGACCTAATAACAAGTGTAAATAGTTTATGCTTTAACTTCATCACTTACATGTATGTAAGTGATGAAGTTAAAGCATAAACCTTTAAATAGCAGAACCGGTGAGTTAATATCATTTGAAAGATAACCATCAATAGATATAATAAATTAATACAATAATTAAAAAGGAATGACTTAATAAATACTAATGAATAATAATAAATTAAAATAATAAATAAATATTAAATTAAATAACAATGGAAACGTTGATATGTTCAGTTAACAAAGTTACAATACAATACAACTGCGGTTATAACTTATCAAAATTATTCGCTTATAACGCGGTTCACATTAATAGAGCGCCAAAATATTCACAGAGGCTACGGATCTCTATTAATAATCGCACATACCAAATACGGACTACACAAATATGTATGTAAACTTGAATAAAATATTTATAACTCTTAACTTTTCTATGTTCTTATACACCAGATACAATAACAAGATGCCTATGTGTATCCACTAGAGATGGGAATTTTGTGAATTTCCAGAGTTCGGCTCGGTTCACTGAAATTGAAAGTTCGGTTCAGTAAGGGTACGGTTACCGTTCGACAATTTGGAAATTCGGCTCGGTTCGGCTTGCTACTAACCAGGGTTCGGTTTGGGTTCGGCTCTGTTTGCATCATACAAGAGTTCGGTTCGGGTTCAAAACAGTTCAGTTTGGTTAATACTGCTATTGTTTAACATGTGGCAGTATGGTAAAACATATTCAGAAAAACACCTGAAGTCATTGTAAGTTAAACTGCCACGTCTTCATCTACTAAAATAGACAAAGAAAGAAGAAAATAGGTGGCCTTTCTTTTTATATAGGCTTCTCTCTCTTAGTGCCTACTGGCAGGTCCATGGTACAGAACGCCTCCACTCTTCTCTTTCTTCCGCCTTCCTCTTAATTTCCACATATGAGTGGGTCTTTAAATCATCTAACATTCCTAATCTCGGCCTGCCCCTGCCTCTTTTTCCTTCCATTCTACCTTCTATGACCTCTTTTAATAGACCTTCCCCCTTAGGATGTGTCCAATCTAACTCTTCTTCTTATTTCTTAATACATTTATCAGCTGTCTATCTGTACCAACTCTCTCCAGAGGTTCGTTCCTCATTTGTAACCTTTCGCGTCCAGATATTGATTTTGTTGAATATATGGGCCTACCAAATTTCAAGATTTAATAAGCCAAGCACTTGCAAGTGTAGGCAAGTGATATGATTGTAGTTCTAAAATCAACATTTTCTGCTGTAGTTAATGACAATTCTATAAATATTATAACATATCGTTAACGCAAGAACTTTAGTTAATTATTTGTTTGTGTGTATGAGAATTGAAAACTCTGTACATATAATGCTTTAATTAAGCTAATAAATAAATAACAATTAATTAAACAATTAATTAAATTGATTTTAAAGATACTTTTGTAATCAGGAATTTTAATCCTACCGGTATCAGTATCTGAAGTACATTCGCTTTTGCTATCTGTTGGTATTTAAATTGAATTCGAAACGAGCCTTAAAGAATATAAAGTTATACAGTTAGATACTGTACGACTTGAGCAGGCAGAACTTAATATATGCAATTAATATAATATGTATTGTCTCACATCTCTTTTTAACGTGGAACATTTTTCTTAGTATTCTAATGCAGGCTTTGAAAAATAGCTGAGATGAAACTAATTATCAAGAGTTCGATTCGGCTTGGCCAGAATCAGGGTTCTGTTTGGTTCGCGTTCGGCCAGTGGCAGGGTTCGTTCGGTTCGGGTTCGGTTCAGTCAAAATTCCAGATTTCAGGGTTCGGTTGGGTTCGGATCGATTCTATTCTCATATCTAGTATCCACCCTTTGATTAAGAGTACACTTACCCTTTTATAAATAATTTTTAAAAGTTATCTTTTCTATATAAGTCTAATAGAATTAATCATGTTGTGTCCGGGTTGTTTGAAGAATTGATCAACCGGTGACTGCACGTGTTGTAGAAGGCGACTAAAGCACTAAGATCCATAACAACGTCAGAAAGGGCATTCGGTTGGTGAGCGCCTAGGCTCCAGAAATTGCTTTAAAAAAATTTTAGCGAATGGAAAAGTCTCAAATAGGGGATTGGCTGGTGGTGTGGTGTAGAACAGAGAGGATTTGAGACAGTCTATTTGTATCCCGACCCTTGTTAAACTGGGATTCAAGGGAGGATTATTACGATGCGGATCTTTTCTATAAAAAGCAGTGTTGTAAGAAGTACTCAGTGAAACACTTTGAGTAAAAGCAAAAGTAAATGGTTAGTAAAAGTAAAAGAAAAAAGTATTTTATTCTAATTTTACGTAAGTAAAAAGTACAAGTAGGCTAGGCCTACTTGACAAAGAGTTTTATTAAATGTTTTATTATATCTATGGTAAACAAAAACAACAAGGTTGCTTGTTAAATAGCTCTACTTATTAGTAGTTAATTTATCGAGTTATAGTGTTATTCTCGTCTCACTAGATTGCCCGATTATGTTATATATCTAGTTTCACCATATTATTCTGAATTTTGCTAAATTTCATCACTTTTAGTAGGAAAAATCAGAAATTAAATTCTAGCGCATTACTGTTTACACTGGTTGAACTTTACCCTATACGCTCGCATAGCGTTCGGCGCATGTCTCCGGTTAACTCACCTCTCCAGTTAGGGGCCTACTAATCCAGTCAGTATGGCTGAGGTGAGCATAGAGATGGCGCTGCAAAGGGCATTACAGAAAATAGAAGAACTAAAATCTGAGCTAGCCTTCTATAAATAAATCTACAAGAAAGATTGTAGTCCCACTAAGTCAGAGAAAGAGGAAATAGTAAATCGTGAAACGGAATAGACGACTTTCGCAGCTGTTAGCCGCGCCCACTTTTAGACACCTGCCGGCATTGGCATCCATATTGGATTACGTTTGTTGATTTTTTGCATTACGTATGTATAGATATATATTCATATAAAAACTAAAATTTCTATGTACGTATATTGTAATTTGTAAAAATGCACGCGATTTATTAGTAATATACACAGACAGTGTACCTATGTGCCTCATGAAGTTATATGAACTTACGTATGAAATATATGAGCTCCGATTTTACCGGTACGCCGTACTTTGTAGATTCGTTATGTAGCTGGATTCTATAGTTGAAGACTTAACTTAAATTAATTATACTCGTTCAGTAAGTCTTGAGGACCTGCAACACTAGTCTAGTCGTAGTTTAATGCTTCAACACACAAAGACTGTAAAGGATTCAAATACAAACCTTAAGTCTTAAACTATAGGCTAGTGCAAAAGGCCAAAACTTTCAATATTTTTTGTGTACAGATCTACGTATATTCCAATAATTTGACTCTGTTTTGAGAAATTTGACCTTAATCTGCATTACGGAAATGGCAGAAATGGCAGAAGTTTTGCAATTACTAATTTCATCAAACCATTAAAGGTTACCAACAATAAGCCTATCTTATATTTCGATTGCTAATTAAGTACAGAAGTACAAAATAAAACAGAAACACGTACATCGTGCGGACAGATTTTTGTTCCCTTTTCCTTAATTCCACTCATGGAGTCCATATTTCTGCCATTTGTGCCAATTAGCCTGTCCTATGCACGGGCTAATTGGCAGAAATGGCAGAAATGCTGAAATTACGTGTAACAAAGCTTTCAAGAACCATCATATCCCTTACCAGTTCATTAACCTGTAAGAAAGAGCCCATGTCCATATGCTAGACACAATTTTATACCAAATTAAGATGAAAAACTGCTTAAAGATACATATATAGCCGTGTATCATATAGAGTTTTCTGCATCAAAATGGCGGCTTTGTACTGTAAACAAAAAATGACGTGTCCATGAAAGCTATCTATGGCTGCTTCCTAGAGGGAAAATGCGCAAGAAAGTCAGAGAAAACTTGTTGAAAACATCGGAAAACTCAGTGGAAGAAGCTGGTAATTCAACTCAACCAGTGGATTCTCTGTCGAAACCCATTAAAGCTCAAAAGCCTCCACCTGTGATCATTAGCAAAGTAGAACAGTATGATGAGATCAAGAAATTGCTGGAAAGTAAGAATCTTAAATTTAAGGCTGCTTGTCTTAATAATGAACAGGTGAAAATTAATGTGGATACTCCAGAAGAATATAGAACACTGCGAAATACAGTTGAGCAAAACAAGTATCAATGGCACACTTATGAAAATAAACAAGATAGACCTCTCAGAGTTGTCGCAAAAAATTTGCATTCTTCATGTGATCCAGAAGAAATTAAATCAGAATTGCAAAATCAAAACCACAAAATAATCCAGGTTGAACCTAGGTTTAAGAAGACAACTAAAGGGAATGTTCCCTTACCTATGTTTACTCTCGTTTTTGAACAGACAGAGAACATTAAAAGAGTTTTCAACATTCAATACTTATGTCACATGTGAGTCAAGATTGAGGCCATAAGAACAAATAAAGTAATCCCTCAATGTAAAAAATGCCAAAGGTATGGCCACGCTAAAAAATTTTGCTATCGCGATTTTGTGTGTGTTAAATGTGCTGGTAAGCACAGTTCAGCCAAATGTACTAAAGCAAATGATCTGCCAGCTAAATGTTCACACTGCGGCGAAGCTCATCCGGCAAGCTATAGAGGCTGTGTGATAGCCAAAGAACTTCAGAAGCGAAGGCAAGAATCTCAAACACCTAAAACAACTACTGCTCTCTTGAAGCCTGCAGGTATTGTCTAGAACGGTATCACATATTCTATGGCAACTAAAGTACAGCAAAAAGTTCCTGCACACAGTGACGTCCAGGCATCTGATCTAAGACAAATGTTTACGCATATGATGGAGATATTTAAGAAATTTGGTGAAAGACTAAATGTACTAGAGACTGAGACAAATTCACCAACTAAAAACTTAAATTCTAATAATGGATAGAACAGATTTAAGAATAGCACTCTGGAATGCTAACGGCATTCTGAACAAAAAGACTGAATTGGAGGTATTCCTACAAACTCAGTCAATAGATGTCTGCTTAATAACGGAAACACTTTTTACAAGAGAATCATACCTAAAAATTAGAGGATACAACTTTTATCATACAACGCATCCAGAAAATCAGGCGAGAGGAGGCAGTGCAGTTATCGTTAAGGATTCAATAGATCATTACGAAGAAGGATATTTGCAAAAGCCAGAAATACAGCTAACCCTAGTTTCTATGAAATCAATGAAACAAACTTTTACTATAGGCGCTGCCTATATTCCACCCAGACATAACCTTAAAACAGCACAGTATAAAGTACTTCTGCAACAACTCGGTGAGAAATTTATTCTTGGAGGTGATTTCAACGCTAAGCATGAAGACTGGGGTTCTAGAAAAACTACAACTATAGGTAGTGAGCTAAGAAAAGCTATCAAAGAACTGGGCTGCAACTTTCAGTCAACAGGTAAACCAACTTACTGGCCAACAGATACTAACAAACTTCCTGCTCTGTTGGACTTCTTCATCACCAGGAAAGTTTCATCAAACTTCCTCCACAAGGATGATAACTATGATCTCGACTCTGACCACTCTGCAGTACTTCTCACACTAGGTGAGAAAATAATCAAAATTAAATCTCGACCTACATTGATAAATAAAACTACAAATTGAATGGGTTTCAAATGCGATCTGCACAGCGGCGGTTCTGAGGGGTGGCCTGAGGTGGCCACGGCCACCCCAAATGAAGGACTGGCCACCCTAGTGGCCACCCCAAAAATGGTCAACTAAAAATATTTATTTCTATTGCTGATCACCATAACATAACAGTGCTGGATCAGGAGCATCAGATACTCATTTAAGACGATGCTTGTTTAATATGCTTGATTAAAGTGTGACGCACTTCAATAACGACAATCTAACAGGGAATTTAAGCCACGCCGTCAGAACCCGACATACTTACGAGCAGACTTACGCTCTGCCCGAGTCCATATACTGTTTAAAATAGAAGGGCTGCTGAGCTAGAACTTAATGTGGTAGACCTTCATAATGAGCTTCATTAGCTTATTAAGCTAATATTGCAACGCAACGATCGAATAGATCAGACTTTCACACACTTCTCTATCTGCTTGATTTAAAATTGCTTTTTGGAACCGTAAAATTCACAGAAGCGTTACATGAGACTTAGATAGGCAAAGATTTCAGCAGTCCTCCCTGCAAGTTCTACCTCGTGCAAAAGGAGCTTTTCTACAACGAAGCTCATAAAAATAACATAGCAACAATTAGAGTACTACTGTCGCCAGTGACAACATCGAGTACTACTGAGATAAATCCCAGCCATTTAATTTGAAAGAATTGCCTAGGAAAGGATTAGTCATGTTGACTTACTTAATTAATGCTGCATTTCGACTAAGATATGTTCCTGATATCTGGAAAGTGGCAGAGGTAATTATGATACCAAAGCCAGGTAAACTCCCCACTGATGTTAAATCATACGGGCCTATTTCTCTTCTACCAGTTAAATCGAAAGTTTTTGAAAAGCTACTGTTGAATAGAATGAAACCGATCATTGAAGAACGCAAATTAATCCCTGATTTTCAGTTCGGTTTAAGGAAAAAGCATACTACAATAGAACAGGTACATCGTATATCTGATATAATTGAGAATGCACTAGAGAAAAAAGAAGTTTGCACAGCAGTATTCCTTGACGTAGCTGCTGCTTTTGATAAGGTCTGGCACGAAGGCTTAGTACATAAACTCACGCAGCAGATGCCGCCACAGTATACCGAGATTTTAGCGTCATATGTCTCAAATAGAACATACAGAGTAAAATATGAAAACGAATATTCTGATCTCAAAGATACACATGCAGGCGTCCCACAAGGAAATGTTATAGGACCAATCCTCTACCTGCTCTACACTTGCGATATTCCAGTTATGAGAGGAGTTACTCTGGCAACATTTGCAGATGATACAGCAATAATCGCAACTTGCAAAGATCTCGCCACATCCACGAGCAGAGTACAAGCAGTGTGTAATAAATTTCTGGAATGGACTAAATCTTGGAAGATAAAGTTAAGTTAAATGAACAGAAGTCTATTCACATAAACTTTACAAACAAAAGAATAAAGAATCCGAAAAGGCTCTCTATCAATGGTACAGAAGTCCCATATAAAAATAATGCCAAATATCTTGGTATGAATCTAGATAATAAGCTTAGATGGAAAGAGCATGTTAAGAAGAAAAGAAATGAGCTCAACCTCAGATATAGGCAATACTACTGGCTTATTGAACGAAATTCTAAACTCTCGATACATAATAAACTTATAATATACTGTCAAGTGTTGAAGCCAGTCTGGCTATATGGATGTCAAATTTGGGGCTGTACCAAATCATTGAATACTAAGATTATCCAGACGTTCCAGAATAAGGTGTTAAGAAACATTGTAAATGCTCCTTGGTACATCAGAAATAGTGATATTCATCGTGATCTGAAAATACCCCTGGTAGTAGAAGTAATAAGAAACTCGGCAACAAGACATCAAGACCGACTCAGTCATCACATCAATCCGCAAGCTCTTCAACTACTGAATCAACAACGCCGCTTCCGCAGGCTGAAGAGGACTAAGCCATTCGAACTAGTTTAATAATTTAGTCACTAGACTAGATCAGAAGCCTTCTATAAGTAATATACTTTAAAACTACTTCATAAGAAGTTGAAATTATTTACTTTTGCAACCTAAACGTAATCATCGGATTATCTTTAGTTAAAAATACTCTTAGACTGTCAGGACAAAATTAATGGTTGGTCTTAGCAGACCAGTTTTAATTCTTTAAATATATATAAAAAAGTTTTATTAATTACAACTGCTACAATAGTTTTATGTACGCAGATGATATTATACTGCTCAGTATTTCAGTCACCGATCTGCAATATCTATTCAATGTGTGTAAGAGTTTTATTTTACTGAATTAGATCTGCCTATAAATATATCAAAATGTCACTGTATGAGAATCGGTCCAAGGTTTAATGTTCCTTGTAAACCATTGACTATTCAGAATATTCCTATTAATTGGGTTGACAGTATTTGTTATCTTGGCGTATTTATCAATAGAGCAAAGTCTTTTAAATGTCACTGGAATGATAGTAGAGGCAAATTCTACGCTGCTGTTAATACGATACTAGGGAGACTTGGTTCAAATGCAGCAATAGATGTCTTGTTGAAATTAATACATTCTCAAGCGGTTCTTTTGTTACTTCATGGTATTTCTGCTTTATCTCTGTCTAATGCTGAACTGAAAGATTTCTGTAATGCTTACAATAATGTCTACTTTAAAAAATTTCTAACCTTTGATAAAGGTACTATATTGTATTGCCAGTGGTATTGTGGCCTTTGGCCATTTGAACTACTCTATCAGTATCATAGATATAATTTCTTACATTAGCTAATTGACTCTGGATGCTTGGATAGTAAACTAGATTTAGATAAGTCTGATTATGTTAATACTAAAAATAAATATGCAATTAAGAACGATGACACTATTGGCAAAATGAGATATAAAGTTTGGACTTATTTTGAAGGTATATTGACCTAATTAGATTATTGACAGCTGATCCTAAGATAAGCGGCGATTTTAGTTTAAATTTCTCTATTTGTAGACTATTTGATGGTTAATCCTTGGTTTCTGTTGCTCTTTTCGTGCACTATTTTTCATTTCTTGTTCTGTTTATACTGCCATGTATTTTTGTGAAATAAAGATCATATAAAAGGTAGTACTTTTAAGTAGGAAGTAAAAGTTCTCAGAATTTTGCAAGAAAATAAAGTATAGCCTACCTTAAAAGAAAAGTTTTACTCGTTCTTAAATTAGTTAAGTTAGTTACTCGATTTAATTCCAATTACGAACGAAAACTTTAAATTAGATGTCTGAAGTTTCAAAACTAAAATTCGACCCATATGCGAGTGCTTGTGTAGCGAAATTGGACTTTCGCTCTGTTTACGCTTGTTACATTAATCTCGAACCAGTATAATTTCATACGCTTCCGCGAACCAGTAGGCCTATAGATTAAACATAGCACCAGTCTAGGGATTTTTCCAAAGTATAAAAATAAACCTAAACATCAATATTAGAGATAAAGTTGAGCTAGTGATCAAAGGAAAACAATAATCCGTTAGCGATTTGTGTAAAAGTAGATATCATTGGCTGTAAATGCTACTAGTTAGCAATGTAGAAAGACGTTATATTAAATTCGAGGAAAAGTCAGTTAAGCGCTATAGGAGGCTATAAACGGTTTATCTAGATTTGTGTATATTTCGATAAGTTGTGCAGACTTGATAAGAAATAAAGGTGATTGGTGGCGATAATAGAAGCGAGAGAACGACGTTATCGCTACGGTATATTTTCGAGCTAGATCATATAATAGGTTTAATTAGAAAAGAGCAGAAACTAGGTGGTGGTGCAAGAAAATACCAAAGATGGTAACACAATTTAAATATAACGTAATTTAGGCCACACCTTCAACCAATGGTATGGGGTGATACAAATCGAGGGTTTAGTAAGGCGTTACGTGATTGACCTTGTAGTTATCCCATGTATAAAAAGCCGTGTTTCTCCATGTAAAATCGCCTGGGTTACTTCCTGGTAACCGTGGTCCAGACGGAGTTGATTGTGATTGGAGCCACTTATCACGAAGAAATAATGTTCAGACGCAGTTGATGTGATTGAATATTATTACTGACCACTTTAAAGCACAATTCGTTGTGTGAAGAAGTAGAGTAGCGGCTATAAAGCTTTAAAACACAATTCGTTGTGTGGAGAAGTAGAGTAGTTGTTATAAAGCTTTAAAACACAACTAAGAGTGTAAAGAAGTAATCGGCGGCCTTACGACTTTAAAACACAGTCGCATTGATTGTGCCGAGAAGTTGTAAAGCGGGAAGGGTTTCATTGTGTAAAGACCTGTGTTTTAAAACAGGCAGTGTGACAGGGGGGTTGTGCTAGGGAACCCAGTGGATAGGGCGCCCCAGCGCTATTAATAGGGGTGTCGTATTTTTGTGACGAGCGGCCAACTTCTGGACGGTGACTTGCCGGCCGTTGCTGGTCAGAAGTGAGCGCCAATCTGAGCACTACACAGACAGACACAACATCGTTTTGCTGTGAAATTTGGCAGGGTGGGACATCAAAAAGCACCCCTTATAGAGTGATATATATATATATATATGTAGTCATAGAGATATATATGTAGTTATAGCGGGAGTGTAATTTAGAGCTAGCGGTACCTTCACCAAATTAAGAATTAGGATAGGGAGAAAGAAGTACATAATTGCCCAATAGGCGAGTTTAGGTCTCGATATTGGATGACCAAGGATTCCAAGAGTTGCAGGCGGGTTTTGTCTCGCTATTGTTTGAATTAGGACTCCAAGAGTTGCAGGCGGGTTTCGTCTCGCTATTGTTAGGACTCCAAGAGTTGCAGGCGGGTTTTGTCTCGGTATTGTTTGAATTAGGACTCCAAGAGTTGCAGGCG
The DNA here is from genome assembly GCA_905160935.1 of Enchytraeus crypticus. Classification (NCBI taxonomy): domain Eukaryota; kingdom Metazoa; phylum Annelida; class Clitellata; order Enchytraeida; family Enchytraeidae; genus Enchytraeus; species Enchytraeus crypticus. Next base: position 296,381 of record CAJHZI010000371.1, on the reverse strand, counting down.
GGTTTTGTCTCGCTATTAAGGTGAACACAATCTCATTAAATACTAAATAAGTTTAGATAGGGAATCAAATAGGGAAGATTACGATCGCTTACTTATTAGTAGCCTTTACAAGTGTGGTCTCAGACCACGCTCCACACTCATTAACAGTAGGGTAAGGTTAGACTTGTATTTTTCGTTTGACAAATTCCAATCACCATAATCAATTTCCAATCATTACTAATCAACTATTCAAATAAACTCTACGCCTTTACACTTTACAACAACTTAGGGGGAGATGGCCGAACAAAACACAGATGAAAGGCCAGTGTCCCAAACCTCCTCGATGTCGAACGCGGGACATATCCCCGATTCAGGCCATGACGACCTGGCACGAGCCATGAATTCCCACGAACCCACCAATAGGGCAGAGGCCATGGCCCTAGCACAGGCGGGAGACAAAAACATCCCCACCTTTAGTCGTGACGACCTCGGCGCAGTAGTAGAAAGCGGACATTCACAATTGGCCGAGTTCCTAGGCCTTCCAATAACAAGGAACACACAAGCCACTGACCCAAATATCCAAAGGCCATACTACCACAGCGAGCCGGAGGTCCCCATTAGCTCAGTGGGTGGATGGGGAGGCCCTAACGAACAAAAACATTTAATGTTGGAGGGAGCTGAGCAATACCGGCGGCAAAGACCAAGCTATGACCCCAAAGATATGGGAAGTACGCACGTACAAGCAGAGCGTTTCGCGACAGCTTGTATAGGATTTTAAAATTTTACGTTAAAATTTAATTTTGCCTCCACAATTGAGTTAATTAACATGGTTACTGAGAGAGAAATGTGTTATTCGATCCAAACACGGCATATACCATTCAAAATGAAAACAAGCACTACGTTAACTCAGACTCTCTCTCATTCTGTCTCTACCAGTGTTCTACCAAGTAAGTGGCAATGTATACTTATAAACAGTGCTGGAAAAGTACTTTAATTTATGAAACTAAAAAGTAGAAGTAAAAGTAAAAGTATTTATTTTTGGGAATCCAAAAGTAAAAGTAAAAGTAACTTTTTTTCAAAACCAAAAAGTAAAAGTCATTAATTTTAGGAAATTAAAAGTAAAAGTATTTATTTTCCGATATCAAAGGGTAAAAGTTTTTGTCAAATTATGAAATACAATTGTTTCTAAAGTATAATAAAGCATAGATCCATACATATCAGGAATATGTCAACAAAGAAATCACATTTGTGAAAGTAAATCTCAGATCATATCGCAATATAGTATGTATACCATATTATACTATATACTATATACTATATAATATTACATATATTGTTATGCAGCATGTCAGTTATATAATTCTTTGTTAATATATCATTGGATTACTTTGTGCCAATTTGACGCAATGAAGGAAATCCAATGATATAATAAAACAATGAAGAAAATCTTGCACAAAAGTCATGAAGTCACCGTTCACGAGACGACGCTGCAGCTGATAGTCATTTGGTTCGAAACAATGCATTGAACACAATGGTAAATACAGGAAAAATTATAAAATGTTCCTTAAATTGACATTTACATGGGTATTTACCCCCGTAGTAGCTGATGATTACATATGGCTGCAAAGCATTTTAATAATTCTTATTTTCTAATAAGAAAGAAACACTTTGAAAAAGATTATTTTGTGCTTTTAAGATCAAATTGGTGGGATCGACAATAAACAAATAGCATTTGTGTGTCAACAAACTGCGTCCGGCCTTCACCTTCTAGTGTCTGTTTCGTTATATAATGAATCGTCACACTTTTGCGAGGAATAGCAGCAGGCAAGCTTCAGTAGATGATGTTTAACATATGTCTATATCCTAATCCAAATCCAATACTATATTTCTATTATTAAGACAAAGCTAATTATATTTAGCCTAGACCCTTTTGCAATTTAATAATACTTTATACTTCATAATACTTTAATAATTTAATAATACAGAACCAATCTGTGTAAAAATACATGTATAAACTATGATACAGAATACTTAATGATGCAGAATACTTAATGATGCAGAATACTTAATGATGCAGAATATTTACCATGTGGGTGTATAGACTATAACTAGTATTATACTATACTGTTGTATTGATAGTGAAGTATTGGGTGGATATGGCGTAACGGTTAGAGTGTTCGCCTCGTATGCAATTGGCCTGGATTCAAACGCACAATCCACTGAAAAACACAGACTGAATGTAATCTACATTCATGGTGAACCTAATTAAAATTAATGATAATAGTTCAACTTAGCACACAAAATAGGCAGAGGTATAATTTAAAATTGAGATTAAACAATAAAATAATAAAAATGAACCAATTAAATCATTAAATGATACTTCCATCAATTGGACAGCCACCATCATTCAGGGGATGTGTAGCTCTCAAATTAGTAGTTTAAATAGCTCAAAAATATATTCATTGCCTGTAGTAGTAACAAGGCCAGTCACGCGCGCTGCAGTCTGGAAATGATTGACAGCTAATTAGCATATCTGATCAGATATCTGAACAGTTAAATTTGACCGTGACGATCATCAGTTTTATCTGCAGATAAATTTGACCGTGTGTGGCCAAAATATCTGTTCAGATCTCAGATCTGAACAGATAAATTTGACTGTGTGTGGACGAATCAAATTTATCTGAACAGATATCTGAACAGATATCTGTTGAGATATCTGTCAGTTAAATTTGACCGTGTGTGGCCACCTTTAGAAGTAATTTAATACACTTCTAAACATTGTCTTTAATCGAAGCCTCTCGTTTCATCCTATAATAATGTCACATGAAAAAGTACTTTTAGACTAAAGCAATGTTTTTAGAGAACACAAAAGTAAAAGTAAGTTTTTTTTCGAAATTTAAAAGTAAAAGTATTTTATTTTTCAAGATCGAGAAGTAAAAGTAAAAGTAGGCTACTGCCAAAACGTCAAAAAGTAAAAGTATTTTTGAAAGTAAAAGTAAAGTATTTTTGATAGTAAAAGTAAAGTACTTTTCCAGCACTGCTTATTAATTCCTACCCACATGCTGCCTTCACTACCTTCACGATCCCTAGAAGGCCCTCCACCGACCAACGAGTTGCCTCCATAAGAGTTACTTAACATGGTTACTGTGCCCTGCTCAAAAGCCTATAATTTGCTTACATCTATATTCCCTTATATAGCAACTGTCGGGAATCGCCGAGCAGGGTTGTTTTACATAAGACAGTATCGCTTTACCTGTAATGATTATACCAGTGGCCTTTCTTAGCTATCAATGTATATTATAAGCCTACAGATTTTACAGAGAAAATATGGCTTCTGAGGGGGTTTACTGTTGTCGTTACTGTAAAAGTCTGATGATAAGCAAAGCTATTTAAAGATGGCTATTCCTACACAAACAATTATGAAAATAAATTTCATGATAGATACTAAATGTATCTGAAACTTTCAATTGCTAATTTTTAGAAGAGCCAAATTCTCAAATAGTTGGACAGTCATTCGATTCCACGTCTGTGTCTCAACTAATTAACAAAGCAGTAAAACTAAATAATGATTTAACAGTTGCACTGATAGGCAAGGGGGTGTTAAGCATTAACATGAACATTGCAATTAAATAAACGAAAAGGAAGCGAGTTCAACGTTCCTGGCGAAATGTTTCTGGCATGCGTATGTAAGGCAGACTCGGTGTGCCCTCGATCTATTAACGAGGTGATATCGATGTGTTTGAGTGTTTGCATGTTTGAGCGATGTGTTTGAACGATGCTTATGAGCGTTTGAACGATCTATTAGGTGAGATAACGATGAAGACAGAAAGGGAAATATAGATATAGGAATGGTTACGTGTTAGGAATGTTTCAAAAATACATAATTGGAGGATTTTCGTATTTTAAATTTGTAATAAAAATAATATTTAATTTCTAATATTGCGAAACACTATCTATATATGCGTTATCCTCTGAAAAATCACAAATTCTAATATTGCGCCAAACCTCAAAAAGAGATCCTAAACTAGACTTGAAAGGCCAGTACAGGTGTGTGACGCAGATAAAAGGCTTTGATCTACGCCACACACCTGATTTAGCGCCGTAATTGGCGATGTATCTAAACCACAGATATGTTATCGGTGAATGTGTATTAATTTCATATTGTCCTCTAGTATTTATTAATTAGTATAAAATTTACGATATACATGTATATTCATACAGTTTTAAAAAAAAGTAACGCTACTTTTTCAATTGAGTTGCTAGAAGTAAACGTAAAAAGTACTAAAAACTTGCTTCATTATAAATAAAAAGTAGAGATGGGAATTTTATGAATTTCCAGACTTCGTTTCTTTGAAAATGAAAGTTCGGTTCGGTTTGGGATCGATTGGCAGTTGCCAATTTGAGAGTACTGTTCGGTTCGACATCCTTCTCACAAGGGTTCAGGTTCGGTTCGGGTTCGGCTTGCATTCCACCTGACACGAGTTCGATTCGAGTTCGAAAGGGTTTGGATAACGTTGCAATTGTTTAACATTACTGATAATAATCATGGTTATGATAAACATGTTTAAAATGCTTTATGGTAAATTTGCTTAAAGAAATACATGAAGTCAAAATAACTGCCACATTTTTCACCTGAGTAAAAATATGACAATGAAAAGTGAGAGAAGTGGTATTTATTCCTGTAAATTTCTTAAAATATTGTAAGTTGACCAACAAATGTTCAGAAAATAGATATTTGGCTTAATTACGGTCTGTAATATTCTCCTTGATTATAACCAGGAAATAGAATGCTTCATTAATTTAAAAACAAATTTTGTAACTAAATTTTATAACTTAATCTTAGGGTCTTTACTTAGGCCTTTTGTTAAAAGTTCTTTCCTATTATCGAAGGCTTCTTTTGCTTATATTTCAGTCTCACATTTCCCATTATCTGTTATAGTATTGTGGTGCGGCGCGACGGCGGCGGCCGCTGCGTCGTCACCGCCGTCAGTCGCAACGGCGCCGCTCTGTCGAGAGGGCTGGCGGCCGATGTAAGTAGGCGGGGGGCGTCCGCCTCGAGCGCGAGAAAAGTTTCTCGCTCTGTCGGAGTAACGCTCCCTTGATATATCGAGAGAGAATCAGTTGCCCTAGTGGCACATACTGTTACGGAGACCGGTAAAGAATGTCGCGATTCACCGCGACTTGGGGGATCATCGACCAGTTGATTGAGAGACTCTGCACTGTCAGGGGTTGGTGCAGAGTCCTGCTGCCATACGTCGTTAACATCTTCCATTGTATACAGTCACTGATTGATAGTACTAGTCACGTTTATCTATAGAACAAAGTGATTACGACAAACACAGGCAAAAACAGTCAAACTGACAGAGTTCTTAATCGTATATCAGTATTATATATGCAAAACAGTGTCAACTACGAACTCTTGTGCATACAACTAAATAACTGTTTAGCGAGTTCTATCCCGCAAGTTAGTTTCTTATTTTACTCTATCACGTAATTGTCCGTATCTTAGAAAACCAGTGATAGACCGCCGCACTCGCCGGAGTCCAGAAACAGACCTTCTGAAGTAGACCGCCGCACTCACCGGACTCGCCACACTCGCCGGATTCCTGAAACAGGTCTTCCGAAGTAGACCGCCGCACTCGACGGACTCGCCGCACTCGCCGGAGTCTTGGAACAGGTCTTCTGACGTAGACCGCCGCACTCGCCGGAGTCCTCAAACTGGCCTTCTGATATAGACCGCCGCACTCGCCGGAGTCCAGAAACAGATCTTCTGAAGCAGACCGCTGCACTCGCCGGACTCGCCGCACTCGCTGGAGTCCTGAAACCGGTCTTCTGAAGTAGACCGTCGCACCCGCCGGACTCATCGACTCGCCGTAGTCCAGAAACTGTAGACCGCCGCACCCGCCGCACTCGCCGGAGTCCAGAAACAGTAGATGGAGTCCAGAAACAGTAGACATGTCCGGCGAGTTCGGCCATCTACAGTTTCTGAACTCCGGCGAGTCCGGCGGGTGCGTCGGTCTACAGTCTCTGGACTCCGGCGAGTGCGGCGGCACTCCCCGGAGTCCAGAGACTGTAGACCGACGCACCCGCCGCACTCGCCGGAGTCCAGAAACAGTAGATGGAGTCCAGAAACAGTAGACATGTCCGGCGAGTTCGGCCATCTACAGTTTCTGAACTCCGGCGAGTCCGGCGGGTGCGTCGGTCTACAGTCTCTGGACTCCGGCGAGTGCGGCGGCACTCCCCGGAGTCCAGAAACTGTAGGCCGCCGCACCCGCCGGAGTCCAGAAACTATAGACCGCCGCACTCACCGGACTCGCTGGATCCGCCGGAGTCCAGAAACTGGTCTTCTGGTGCGTCTATTTAGGAAATAAAGAAATGGATACGCAGGCAGGTGCTCATAAACTATTACGGTCCTAGAGAATAAATTTCGAGAGTATTTATACTGTATTCGACCAGCTGTCTCTTCACGACCTTGTTCCTAGTTAGCACAACGATCTCCTGCGAGTTACTCAATAGTACTTACTATGAAGTATCACACTTACCCTCGCCTGACGTTGATGTTCTCTCTGTACTCCCTACTTCCTGTCCGACCTGTCCTTTCGTGATCTCTCGTCGGGTTTCTCACCGACACGTCCCTTGTAGTTCTCGAAGGCTGCTCCTCGAGCGTTATCTTTACTTCCCTTAACTTAATAATTATCTATACTACAGATTCTACAACTATGACTATTATCTCATCACGTACGGTGCTCTTAATACATCACTTAATGTATCTTAATATCTCTCTTAATATATACGTATACGCTTTTATCTGCAAGAAGCCGCACAACGCGCTATTAATGAAAAACTATTAGCACACGCTTATAACTCAGTCCACGTTTGTTTATCGTACTGCCTAATGCAGAGACTCTCCTCGCACATGCGACAGTCACACGCTTGTTTATCGGACTGCCTAGATTCCCGCGCGTCGCTTCCTTTTATTTCACGCGTGATAGGCCACATCTCCATAGACTAGCAAAATTAGCCAAGCTCACAGTGCTTAATAATGTCCAAATTACAAAACGAATCAAAGAAGTATCTTAACTACTAGCAATACCGCTACATTTTACACGAATCGTGTGCGAAGAAGCTAGAAATCCATACAGTATGACTTAAAAATTTGAAACTCCGGACCTGTTCCAATTTCGTAACATTTATGATAATATTGACTTCATCTCTATTCTGGGATACTCTGATCACTTTTGTCTCCTTGATGTTAATCTTCATTACATATTTCAATGCCGTATCATTCCAGCTCTCCATTATATTCTGTAGACCCGTCTCACTTCCAGCTACCATTCCTTTCTAACACTACCATTCCTTTGTATCTGTTATTAATTTATGTTGTATCTGTTATTTATTTTAAAATGTGTGTCGGAACCAGCCTTACCTGAATATATGCTGTTAGATACTATAAGACTTGTAAATGCAAAAACTAATACATATTTGTATTGTTCTTACTTTCTTTATATTATTTCAGTCTGGCGAAGAAGAAAGGAACTTCAAGAGTTCGGTTCAGTTCGGTGTGGACGATGCCAGGGTTCGGGTTCGGTTCGGGTTCGGCCAGAGTCTGGGTTCGAGTTCGGTTCGGGTTGGGCCAGAGTCTGGGTTCGGGTTCGGTTCGTGTTCGGCCAGAGTCTGGGTTCGAGTTCGGTTCGGTCAAAATTCTAGATTTTAGGGTTCTGTTCCGTTCGGGTTCGGTTCGATTCCCATCTCTAGTAAAAAGTACCCAGACAAATTGAGTACTTAGTTACAAGTAAAAGTATGGTTCAAGTATTTTATACTTGTAACGCCTATTATTGTAACGAAGTATTTTTACTTCGTTACGTCACAACACTGATAAAAACCCACGCTACGTTATTTCTTTACTAGTACTATACTAACGTCCGAACTTCATCAGATTAGAACAGAAAATATGATTATAGATGAATCATTAATTACTTACAGTTACCAAAAGAGAAGACGGGAAGGATCACAGATTTTTCACCGATACAGAATATACATGTATAAGAAATCTAGGATTAAGCGATTTACTGAATATAACCTAGATTTTAGTTACGAGGGTATCAATCACATTAAATCAACCTACAAATTACTACTACATCATATCTAACTTTCAGCACGAAAGTATCAAATAATCCTACAACCTAACATTTACTGACAACAGCTATATATACGCAGTGGCGTAGGAAGCACCTTAAGGCAGCGGGGGCGAGTTTTATAAAAAAAAAGGCATACGCAGAATTAAAAGGGCACTTACATACTTTTTAAAGGCAAGGTTTTAGACGGGTCTTTTTTGCAAGCGATGTAAAGCAATAACTTTATTTTGCTTTGTTTTCAATTCCTCACAATAAATTAACAAGTAGGCCTACGCGTCTTTATTTCTTCAAACTTAAACCATTCAAAATGTCATTTAAATAAAATTTAGAGCCAGTACAGAACATTTTTTTAATATAACCAAAAACAAAAATAGTCATGTAGGCCTACAGCGTTCATTCTATTATAATAAATGTCCACTATCTTTTTAACTGATCTTCGAAGGTCGGGAAAAATGGATCTATAAGGTGTTTCTACGCGTAGGCTGTATCGGCGACGAACAAAGAATGTGCCGAACACATTTAAACAAAATTTATCAGCGTACATTTATAATACGGTAAGGCTATAACTGTAAACGCTTGAATTTAACCGGAGCGACTAGCACCTACAATAGTAATTGCAGATAGAACCAAATGCGTGCATAATTAATTTATTGATGCATATCAATTACAGAATTTTATCATACTTAGTTTTATAGTCAAAGTAGTGCCAAGGGATCTTCTAAACAGGTAACACAGATCATTGCAGTCTTTGCAGATCTCACTGACAATGACTAGTTCGTGGTACTCTGGATCGAGAGCTTTTTCAATCCATTACAGTAATAATGTAATACTAAGACTAGAGCTTCTGTAGTTGCATTGGCGTCAATTCACCATTTTGGGGGGATTTTGTGAAGGACTATTTTCTCTATGAGCAGATGTTAAAATGTCATAACCTTTTTGAACAAATATGAGAATTGCAAAACCGTTGCTAAGAAAAACCCTGTTAAGCTTTTATTTTCTCTGTTTTAATATCACCTTAAATTAATTTCGCTGCAATTTTGAATTTTGAATAGCAATTAAATGTAACTTTTCTTTCTAAAGCAAGGATTTAATTGTAACTATGCAGTGCAATGCTCGCGGCCCAGGCTAGGTCCTCGACAAGATAAATGCAGTACGTATGATGGACGCATTATTCAATGAATACAGAAAAATTTAAACAATAACCTGTTGAACTATACAGTATACTGAGATAATCTATAAAGCTTAAAATTGGTCTATTTTATAATTCTATTATATATATATATATATATATATATATATATATATATATATATATATATATATATGATATAAATACTTGTATACGTAATAGTAGGCCTACGTTAGAAGTTATAAATTTTACTGTTTAATTACACTCATAGCATGGATCATACGCGACTACAGTAAAGTAATCTGAAACAAGCCCTATGAAATGAAATTCTTTCCACTCGACTTTTGCACACTACCTTAAAGTGACTCATGGTACAGTAGGCCTAATAATGACCGCGCTACAGCAGCAGTGACTGTCAAAACGTGTCGTAAGTAGCCCTACTGTCATCTTATGTTTAAGTAGCCCTACTGGCATCTTATCGTCTGCCTCTATCCAACTGTTGATGCAGCCAAAGAAGTTCCTTAGAATCAGAATCATAGTTGAACTGGGTGAGGAAAGAGGGGTACAATCTCATATTACTTGTGAACATTTAGAGTCATTAGACGTCAAATGAATGAATGCTTTGTATACAGTAAGCGGGCAGAGTGTCGATGTAAATTATGATATAGCTGAAACAGGATGTCATAACTCATGAGTCACGGCTTAACTTTGGCTATATTCAAATGCAGTTTAAATAGTTATTTATTTTATATAGGCCTACTAAAGAAAAATGCATTACGCGATCTGTAATGTAGTTACATCACATACCATATATTAAAAAAATAATTCTCTAATTCAAGAGAATTACAGCATACAGTATATATGATCTGGGTCCGATAGGTTATTTAGTAACCTACAACTGCAGGCAAACACATATACATGCACAAATACACAAGCATACATGCATACTGTGAGTATATTGATATTGTTAATAACAAGTTACAAACAAAATTATGCCATCATTTTAGCACATATGTTATTTTAGCTTTTGTGGATTATACTGTTAGACAATGCATGCCACTTTAATTCTCCTGAGTCCCAATCTATAATCCATAGCTATAGTAATAAAACTCTAGTCCCTTTTAATACTTCTTTGAAGTTAACAGTGATGTTACGATGGAGAAATGTGCCCAGTCTACTAACAATGACTGTAGAATAATGAAACGTGATTTACAACTTCTCTTATTATTGCAGGTTTAAAACACTTTGCCCTGATGACTTTATATGCAATCGAAGAAATACTGTATGGGGGGGGGGGGGCTGAAAGGAAATTCATCAATACCAAAAAGGGCATTTTTGCCCATTTTTTGCCCCCACTTGCCCCTACATTCTGAGGGCAGCGGGGGCAGTCGCCCACCCTGCCCCCGGCTCCTACGCCACTGACTATACGTGTAAAAATTCACTACTCTAGCATCGACTGCTACCGCTACTATAGACTTAACCGCGACGCTACCGTTGAATGAGCTCATCACTCTACTATCACCACCGCGATTCTGCTACCGAATGCCTTATTTCACGTCTAGGACTGGCTTTATACTGTAATAATGATTGACGGCTCGATCTCGCGAACCAACCAATCAGAAGAGTAGGTGTGCCCTAGCCCCGCCTACTGAAGATCATCGATCGACGATCCTTCAAAGGCTTACGTCGATCGTCGAACCATCCATCCACCAAAGGCCAACACAAGTTCAAATCCGCAGGAGGGCAAAGTTCGCCACAATATTTTATTTTTGTAGAATCTAAGCTGCGTTTAAATCTATCTGCTGCTGCAGTATTTATGTCTCAATATTTAACATCAGTAGTATATGGAATCACACTGTCCTTCGGATACAAGCACGAGCGTAGCCAGGATTTTGTCATGGGGGGGGGGGGATTTACCAAAAATGAGGACGGATAGACGGATACTGGAATCGTTGGTGTAGGAGGGTAATCACGCACAAGTTGAAAAAAGTGGGTCCGGTGGACATAAGTCCCCCGGCGGGGTCCAAGAGCAGAGCCCTGGTAGGGGGTCTGGGGACGAAGTCCCCCAGAAGCTGAAGCACTTTTGAAAATAATGTCTGCAAATTGTAACAATTGTTAGCATTCTGATTTGAAAAAAGCAATCCAGCAGATCTCAGATCTATACAATATGACTAGTTCGTGGTACTCTTGATCGAGAGCCTTTTTAATCCATTGCAGTAATAATGTAATATTAAGACTAGAGCATGTGTAGCTGCAGTGGCGTCCATGCACCACTTTCATGAAGGGGGTAAATTTTTTTTGAAGAACCATTTTTTCTAGGCGCAGATGTTAATATTTTATGGCCTTTTTGAGTAATATGAGGCTAGGAGCCTGTGGGGGAGGAGCTAGAGCACTACTAAGAGAAACCTGTTAAGTTTTTTTTCTATGTTTTAATAAGCACCTAACATTAATGTTGCTACAATTTTGCGTTTTTATGAGAAATTAAATATAACTTTTATTTACAAAGCAACAATTTAATTGCAAACATGCAATACAATGCTCTCGGCCCTGATTAGAACCTAGGCATGATATAGCAGTAGCCTACATATGATGGACGCAATATTCAATTAAAACTGAGAAATGTAAACTATTATCTGTTGAACCATATACTTTATGGAGATAATCTATTGAGCTTAAATTAGTCTATTTTATACTTATGTTAATATCTATCTACAATATAAATACTTGCAAACCTAATAGTTCGTTAGAAGTTATAACTTTTACTGTTTAATTCCACTCGTAGACAATAAGCGACCGCAGTAAGGAAATCCTGAAATATGCCCTACGACGTGTACATGTAATTCTTTTTCACTCGTCCTCTGAACACTAATTATGACAAAAGGAAGCCTTAAAAGAAGAATGCCTGAATCATAGGTGAAGATCCTGTGAGTGCATGAGTGTCGGTAGGAAAGAAGATACTGGGATTAGTGAAATTAGGAAGATGTGAAGAAATCTTATTGGTCACAAGTGGAATGAGCTATTGACGTGGCAAGGAAGTTGGGTGAAACAATGAAAAGTTTAGGATTGTTAGAGTCAGTTTACGTCTTGAGTCTGGATCGGAAAGACCAGAAAGAATAGCAAAGATGAGATGTAGAAGGAAAGTAAAGTTTAGAATACAGTAAAAATGAATCAGAAGAATGGAAGAATGGATCGGCAGTCCGGGATCAGGAATCGGGGATAAAGCCGCTAGAGACGAGGGATTTAGCCGGGCGTTGGGAAATGAACTTTGAGGACTAAGAGGGAATGAGAGAGAAAGAGATTCCCAGATTGTCAACCTTTCCTTATCCACTGGAAGTGAACAACAGTGTAGGGATTAAGTTTAAATAGTTTATTTAGAAGTGAATTACTAACTGTAATAATATAAGGATTATATTAAAACGCTTTCTTAATTCATGTCATATCGTTAGTTGATCTTTGTTAAGATAGAGAACTCTTGAATAAAACTAGAACAGATAAAAGTTGGCAATACAACATCATCGCCAGCAACAGAGAAAATAGAGTCATCATCAGCAACAGCCAGTAACCAAAACAATGAAAGTACAACATCAGTACATTCACTCACTCATCACCAGCATCATCATCAGTCAATCAGCGGCTCTACCAACCAGCTAGTTCACCCACAACAAACAGAGTTAGGGAAAAACCAACCCACCACCCTAATCTCTGTATTACTGGTAATGGGCTCCGCGGCGCCTATGAAGACATCAACAACAAAAAATTCAAAATTCAAATTATAACTTTGGTACATTTCCTTAATTTTTCACACTTGGTGAATAAATGTTAAGAAAACTACGTTTCAAACAATACAAAATTAAAGAAAAGTATTTTGGAAAATATACTGAAAGGTATACAGAAATCTTCAAAGTACTCTTCAAAGGTATTTTTAAAATAGTTTTTAGATTTTTTTGGCGTCCATTACTAAATGTACTACTGCAAGCACTGTACCATTTGAACAATTCATTCCGGCGAATCTTCTTCGCTTATAAGTGAACCGAGCTGAAGATGCAAGAGTGTGTCCCACCAGAAGAGGTTCACTAAAGGTATAAGCAACATCAGTGAAAAACGATATGCAGCCGTAGCAGGAACACGAAGTAGGCCAATAGTACGTACAGTACTGTCCATAAAATTAGTCTATCAATTGATTCCATAAAATCTCTAAATCTTCCCTTTAAAATTTGTTGGTATATTGGCTATTTTAGAGTCTGTGCTATGTTATGAATCGTAATCTAAAGTTAAACAATGATTAGACCAATCAAGAAAAAATTCAAATTATGAAGGCCAAGACCGAGATTATTTAGTTCAAAACTTAGTCTTCGTTGATCTTCATAGGCGTAACCACGACCGAAAATCTGGGGGACACAATCAGTGGCGTATCGACGGGGGGCCAGAAGCCCGAACCCCCCCCCCTCAGACCCGCCTTAAAATATTAAACTATATTTTCATAGTTTTTATTGCAATTTATATGTGTAAATATATATGTATGTAAGAGAAGTGTTTTTGGAGGGAGGGAACTTATTTTCACTAACCTGAATTTTTTCAAATATGGGCCCCACTAAGTGCCCATATTTAGTATACTAGGGGCCCTGTATAATGGAAGATTTAAATTATTGAATACATTTCGATTGTGCTTCAATAATTGGTAATTAAAAGGCATTATTACGTTACATGGTTCCAAACACTTTTTTCTAACGTAAGTTTTCAGACGCCTTAAAGCACTGAACGATCTCTCTGCCTCATATGACGAGGCGGAAACTACGAGAGGACAGCGAGCTAGTTTCTCTACCTAAGTAGAAGCAGCGATGTGCGCAAATTCCTGAAGATTTTCTAATAGAATTCTAAATGCTACTACAAAATTGCATACACAACTTTCTGAATTCAAAATCGAAATTAGTAAGATAGGGCCTACTAATTCTTACCAGACGTGGCTTCTTAGTCTTTAACAGAAATTTATCCATGATTGAATTATACAGAACTTGATTTACTCTCAATGAATTTATATTGTAACAAACTCCAGACCATAAGCTAAACTTTTATGCACATTTTAGAGCATCTACCAATGGTGATAAGTTGACCTCTCAACATGCAATATGCAGCCGCAATCTCTAGATGGGCCTATATAGTTTCATTCCGCTTACCTCGGCTAGCTGGCACTTTTCAATATTTTGTCAACCTCAGTTAACATCAGTCGCTCAGCCAAATAGTCTTCTATATATTACTAAAGTATGTGACATATATGAGTCTATGGCCGAGCATACACTGCACAACTACTGTAGTCAATAATTTATATCATGGAAGCGTATCAGTTTACCACTCGATCTCTATAAATGGTCACTCGTATCACTCGTATCAATCAACTCGTATCAATCTCTATAAATGGTCACAGCGTATCAGTTTACCACTCGATCTCTATAAATGATCTCTAAGCACGGCTCTACAAATGCTAGTAATACTTACACATATATATACACTGAAACATTTTTAAAATTAAAATAAGCAAAATTTTTTTAATAAAATATATATATTTGAGCCTAAATTCTGGGGGGGACATTTTCATGCGTGTCCCCTCCGCTCTATATTCTGGGGGGACGTGTCCCCTCCGGTGGTTACGCCAATGTTGATCTTGATCTCGAAAAAGACCAGAACTCGGGGACAATAGCATTGAATGATAGAGTATCATATAATGCTTATCCGTTTGCATCTTTAAGGCTGCATTTTTCATACTGCTTTTTAATACTGTAGATTGCTTAGGCCTAATAACTTATAATACTAAAGCAAAATGTTTACCTCTTCAATGCTGGTGTTTTCGAGACGAATATATTTTTCGTTGACTTCAAAGAATCGCATGTTTGAAACATCACTGTTACACAAAAATACAATCTCTCAGAAAACATCTTACTAAATAATTTATGTTAATATATTGAGCCAGCTCTGTCTTTCTGTCTGTGTAAAGTAACGCTGAGCATCATGATTCATACTAAAAATTCCACAAGAGTTACGCTATTTACAACTTTATCGTTTTTTGGGGCATTTCCCCTAGAGATGGGAATCGAACCGAACCCCTAGCCGAACCCTAAAATCTGGAATTTTGACCGAACCGAACTCAGACTCTGGCCGAACCCGAACCGAACCCGAACCCAGACTCTGGCCGAACCGAACCCGAACCCAGACTCTGACCGAACCCAAACCGAACCCGAACTCTGACTTCGTCCAAACCGAACTGAGCCGAACTCTTGAAGTTCCTTTCTCCTTGGCCAGCCTGACATTTTATAAAGATAGTAAGAACAATACAAATATTTATTAGATTTTGCATTTATATGTCTTACAGTATCTAACAGCATATATTCAGGTAAGGCTGGTACGTTACAAATTTTAACATTAATAACAGATAGCTTCAAACGGGAATGGTAGCTTTACAAAGCAATGGTAGCGGGCGGGAAGTGAGACTGGACTAAAAAAGATAATGCGTAATCTGAATGATACGGCATTGAAATAAAATGAAGATTAACATCAAAGAGACAAAAGTGATGAGAGTATCCCAGAATAGAGGTGAAGTCAATATTATAATAAATGCTACGAAATTGGAACAGGTACGGAGTTTCAAATAGTTAAGTCATACAATAACAGATTATGGGAAATGTGAGACTGAAATTTATAGTATGATTGCACAAGCAATAGAAGCCTTCGATAATAGGAAAGAGCTCTTAACAAAAAGCCTATAGAAAGACTTTAAGATAAGGCTAGCGAAAACCTTGGTATGGACCACGCCATTATATTAATGTTAGATGATTTTAAGATCCACTCGTATATGGACATGAAGAGGAAAGCGGAAGACCGAGAAAAGTGGAGGCTTTATATGCCATGGACCGTAGGCAGTGCACTAAGAGAGAGAGAGAGAGAGAGAGAGAGAGAGAGCATTATATAAATCACTGATATTTCAAATACTTGTAAGGCATAACTAAATTTCAGATGAAAAAGGGTGACATAAAAAGCAATTTTTATTTTAGAATTATTAATGTAATTCACCCGTGTTGGTCTATGTACCATACATAAAGTGATATTATACACACAAATAATTAAGTTGAATGCATGATGTTAATTATAAGTTATATTAACTGCTGGTAGAACTGGTAAAGCTAATGTTAACGTCAGTTTCCACACTCGAAAGCGATCCCAGTGACCGACGAGCCCATGATTTGAACCCCGCACATAACATACATAAACATAACGGCACACTGGGTAAGGAAGCACAGATGCTTGTCTAAGACACATTTCCTCCTTCCTCTCCATGGTTATTAGTAATCGTTGCCTTTTTGTGGCGCATCAACATACCGATCCGCGGTTGGATATCTTACTGACATCGCCACTGACTCCAGCCATAAAATGTAATGCTGTGTATGCTCAATCAAAGCCCTTAATATTCCAAAGTAACGACATGTGAAGTTTATTACGAAGGCAATAAATTAATTGCATGAACGTTCGATTAACAAAACACAATCGTGCAGCATTTAATAATTTGCCTTCTATTCCATTACCGCATTAGATATAAGTATAGTGTTATTATATCGAAGTAATTTTATTAGTCACATTATTATATTTTGTTAGTCACATTATTTTATTCATGTGTTTATATTTACAAAAATCTATATAGGCCTATAGCACATCTCGAGCAAAAGATCCGGGATTCCTCCATGTAAGATTTATTTGCGCTGATCGTCTGGTCGTATTTTGTCATCAAGTTTTTTATAAATCTTACTTTTCTCATTTGAAACAAACTCAATCACTTGAATTGCAGAAATTAGAAAAACTAATGCAACTTCGTCAGTGAAATAAACCAATATAATACAAGCCAGTGTATTTAAGTTAAGATAAATCGATTCTTTGCTCACTTCATTCAATCCATAGACCTGCGGTTGACATTAGATCAATGATAAAAATGGTATAGTTTCTTTCCTATATGTCATGTTATCTAACACTAATTCCATTAATAAAACTCTAATTTAATTCAAATTAAACATTAACCCTATACCCAACCCTAAACATAAATCAAATCTTTAGCGAAATTTAATTTAATAATTTCTATATCGCAAAAAAATAGATAATGCGATTTTTGTCCTTGATCTAATGCCTAACTAGACCTACAATCCATAGACCTTGACCTTGTTATTGTTAATAACAATAATAACAACAATTAGAGTGCTACAGTCATCAATGACAACATCGAGCACTATTGAAACGAAATCAAGCCGGCGAGCAAAAAAAGAAGGTCCAAAAACGGTGCAAATTCCAAAATCCAGAAATTCAGTCCAAAGTAAAGGGAGTTAAAGAAAAGGTGGTTTAGGCGCAGGTCGCTGCTCATGGACTCTGGATGAAAAAGAGAGATGGAAAAGATAGGTCTTCAACTGCTTATGGAACTGCTCATAGGAAAGCAAAGGCTGATGTGATTCAAATGAAGATTTCCGAAGATTGGATGGAAGAGAATTCCAGATCTGAGCCTAAATTCTGGGGGGGACATTTTCATTCGTGTCCCCTCCGCTCTATATTCTGGGGGAACGTGTCCCCTCCGGTGGTTACGCTAATGTTGATCTTGATCTCGAAAAAGACCAGAACTCGGGGACAATAGCATTGAATGATAGAGTATCATATAATGCTCCCCACTGAAATTTTCTGTATCCGCGCCTGATTGCTACTAGCGGGTGGATGTGTTACTGGGAATTTCAAAAAATAGACAATATCATCCCTAGCAAAATATTGGCGGCGGCCATATTGGCTGCGGCAATCAAGCAATTGCTTTATTGTTAGAAACTTTGAACTAACCAAGACACTAGAGGATCCGCCTTTGTTTGCTTTATCTTCCCGAAATCGTCCTCTACAGAAGTCTTTAGATTGTCATTTTCCCCACATCCACTGCCGTGATTGTTGAGATTGAGGGATTTCTCGATACCATCGAACTGATTTGGGTCGTTTTCGTTCAGTTTCTTTGTGGTGGGTATGTTCATATGAGTATGTTTGGAAAGAGCGAGGATGTTGAATGTGACAACACTCGGAGTGGCAGCCTGTGGATGCTGCTTGCTGTTCAAACTGTACGACTTAATCTCGTTGTTCATTTTTAATCTGCAATATTATTATAGAATTCGCTTGTAATTTAATTTTAAAAATTTTACAATTCAGTGATCTGTATTCGAAGTACAAATTCATATTCTAGCATTTATTTACATGTGTCCCTAATCAATTTTTGTTCATCCCATCCACTAATATTTGGAATTTATTTTCAGTGCATATGTAAAGAATTTCCAGACATACGCAAGACGAATTCAAGAAGGTGGGGGAATAGGAATTTGGTTGCAAATATGAGTTGAATAATTATAGTAGATAGAAAATACATTCAAAATGTGCTTTTCTGCTTTAATGAATAGGGAAGAGCGGGGAAAGTGATACGGGGGTAGGTTGATACAAGTGGCGTAAGAGTGCAAGTTTTAATTTCTTTCCAACAAGAGGCAGTCTACATGTAGTTCCAGTATTTCTACATCTTCACACATTTCTGTCAGAAAATGAAATCAGAGGTTTAGCTAATAATAGCAAAATTTGTTTTTATTCAATCATCTAAAATAATCAAGGATGTCTTCATAAGCTTGTATAATCAATACGTTAAGCAAAATTATTACTATTTCCGTATTCAAGTAAGCCTAGTTATACAGTGCGTTGACAATGCTGTTACCGTTAATCTACTAATAAACGCCAATTTTCTATTAAATGTTTTTGTTTCACGAGTGTGGATGGAGCTAGTTGATACATCGTGCGTGGGGCAAGTTGATACATGTATCAACATGCTACTTTTAAATGGAAAAACAAGAAAAAAGGGAATGAAGTTATTGAGTGTTAAATGTGGCCACATTATGCTTTACAAATAATAAGCAGCACTTCATTTGTCCAAATTGCAACTTTTATGATGATATATACATGTATACATTTAGCTATAGAATTTTAAAAAATTTCACGATGACAAATTCTTATGTAGTAACACGTAGATCTACGGTATGAGAAAAAAAGCCATAGATTTAGGCAGTTTTCTCTACTGACTTTTCTGAATAATATATAGCTTCAAGTATCACTATTTTGCGGAAATTTTTCCGCAAAATAGTGATACTTGAAGCTATATATTATAACTCAGCTATTCACTCGTCAGTATTAACTTACCCCGCTATGGGGCAGGATGATTCAATTCTGGTTATGGTATTTGAAGTCAATTTACTGCTACTTGTTTATTTATATCAGAACGGTTATGCATTGAATGTATCTTTGAAATATGTTGCTAAAATAATATGTTCATTTTATTGTTCATGTCGTGATATATTATTGTAATATTGGCAAACAGTTAAAATAGTATCAACTTGCCCTGCTCTCTCCTATAATTAAGGTTTCGCTTGCGTATATCATAATTTAACAAGGAACCATAGGAGTGCCTGAGTACTTGTGACATGATTAACTACTCAATTGTGAGAGGCGACTAGTTGTAATTTCAGTGAAATGACACTTAATTGTACGTACTCCCTTTATTGGCAAATAACTTTTTAATGACTAACTGCTATATTGACTAGTTGTTAATCAGCTGGGGAATAACGCGTACGACTAAGGGATCGTCAGCTGTTCCATGGTTATGACAATGAACCTAGACTAAGACTGCTTTTGGTTGAATTTATCCTGCACGAATTTGAACGACAGTTAGATGAGATGACAGCTTCATGATCATAATTCATAAAACATAATTCATTCTAGAGAACTGCATAGGGCAAGTATATGATGATATACTTGCCCTATGCAGTCCTCTAGAATGAATTATGTCTAACAAAGACATCCTTTAAAATTGTGAATAGAGAGTCTGAATCAGTACTACCAGTTTCTTAGAAACCTAAGATATACAGGTGCGTCCATCTCCCCAATCTTGACGTAATTATTTGGCTCAATAGAGACTATGAATGTCTGTTTCCCCCCAAATAATTTAGAATAAATGTGAATCGTCGATATTGCTAAGATATTGCAAATCTTGCAGTCAAAATTTGTTTGCAAAAATCTTAATTTCTAAGTTCATAACTAGGCCTACATATGAAATCTCTGAATTAGCCGTCTTTGAAGTTGCGAAGATTGACTTGCAAATCTCTTAATAATATCGTTTTGTAATTTCTTCAAGCAGATCTGTCTGTGCAGCCAGTAGCCAAAGACATGCGCAGAGAACAATTATCTAACCTAGCAGAGCGAATGCGGTTTGTAACAATAGTTCTTCTACTCATTGCTCTTTCGGTGCTACAACTTGTTATAGTCAATGAAGTCAGATTCTTGTATATAGGCCTACAACTGAGAGTGCTGGAACCAGTTGCTCTTCAATAACTCTCCGCGGCTTATGGAAATGTTTTAAAAATGACAATTTAATTTAATTTTAAAACTAACTTTCGTTTATATGCTCTCCTATCTCATCGCCATCAACTACATCAGTCATATTTCCTCCTTTTGGCTTTTGGTCTGTTCTTATTCCAATTTCTCATCGGCACTGTTAATCAGTTCTTTTTGCATTGCTTCCGGTTTTTCCTCTTCCCTCAATTCCTACGAACGATTTGTAACTACAAATCGTTCACTGAGGCATGGTTACTTATTTGCACAATATTGTACACATTGATCATGTGATGTATATGAAAATGTATATCAATTAGGCTCTGCAACATTTCCGAGTGAGTTCAGAGAAATCCTTCCTGTGTATCGTGTGGTTACACGATACAGAGGGAACAGAGAACCTTTTTGTAAATGGACGATTGAGGTATCTAATACAGGAATAAACTCAGCATTTTTTTAAACTTGTTTGTCTGTGGGTTTGTCAATTGCCAATGCTCCTGATAGGCTATATTTTCGTTACTTTCTTCACTCGCTTGTCGTTGAACACCGCTATCAAGTCATTGTTCTTGCAAATTATATGACTTTAGCAAATTTAACCGAGAGCTTTCAGGTGCATTGCGCATATGCTGCAGTAACGCAATGGAACCTAATTGTATCAGTGTTGCCTATATTGACAAGTCATCAGCGACACTTTGTAGTAGTTTTGAAACAGATCCAGTTATAGAAAGCAGGGTCCGAAGAACGAGAAAAACGTTGCTAATGATATAGCTTTGTTCACAGTACTGCTATTATCACACTCTCTGGCGAGTTTATTCGGAGCGCCACGACTGTTTCAAAGCAGTCGAGAAGCGAGCTCACACCATCCACTGTGCTGCTCCAAGATCGAATTGTATACACGTTTCATATGGGGTCTCTTCCTATACTGGTGATGTTTTTGCGATTCAACAAACACTCCGTGGCGCTGATGTCCAAAAAGTTACAGAGCTCTTGAAGAATACTATTGTTGCTACAACCTGTGTGCTGCACTTGAGCATTGCTTCTACTACTAATTTTAGCACTGAGCCACACGTATACTGCTAGTGGAACATGTGCAACAGTCGGGTCTATAGACCAGAAACTGACCGCGAATAATACTTGCGCCATCAAAAACAGTCAAACCATGCATGTCTGATGCTTTTCAGACATACCTCAATCTCGCTAAATTTCAAAAGTGATAGAATTTTGTCACTTAACGCTTGTCCGCTATAGTGCCGTAGTTGTAAGTAAATCTATCAGTCTCTCCACGGGATGAATGTTTCCCTTATACTCTTCTCAATGTAACGAACGAGAATTGCATCTGCCTCCAATTTAGAAGCATTATGCGTCCCATCGAATGATTTAAAAGGCATCGTGCCTGCAATCGCTTTTGAAGCCTTTTTCACTATGAATTCTTTCGAGCTTTGTCTAACATTTCGAGGACTAAGAGAGATCACATTTGGCTTGCAATGTTTCTCACGATGACGATTGGACGAATTGCGATAAGCGTAATAAGAGTTGGAGATCGAGAGGGGGCAGGCAGACTTGACATATAGGCCAAGCTTGATACATTCGGAAAAACTAGTTGACTCACAACATTCTGCACTACATGATCATCTTTATCAAATGCGCAACTTCTAAAATATTCCCCCACTAAGCTATCAAAAAACTTTTCTCCTCTAATTATTAGCTAGTTCTTCTTCTTATCGTGTCCTTATACAGCATTCATCCTCCAGCGTCTGACACATTTTCTCGCCCGATCATTAAACTCTCTGAGATCCTCACGCGTGACCCCATCACCGGTCAAGTTGCAGTTCATCAAACGATCAATGTCCTCCTCCTCCAGGTCACATTTACATACTGCAGAACCATTATAATAACCCCATCGGCTCATTGCAACCTTTGTTCGACCGACACATGTCCTAAATCTATTTAAGCATAGCCACGTTCGCCGATCCTCATCGCACCCAAACGGAAGACTTTCTGACGCTTCTACGCATGTTTTATCCTCTGTAACTGATTGGAGATCTTCTCTCCACATCTGGAGACGAGATTGCCCCACTGACCGAGTTAGTGGCGACACTAAATTTAAGAAGCTGTGCCTTGATTTGAGTCGCGATCTCCGAGGATTTTCACCATGTAATGGATGTCGTTGATCCTGTTCTTGTCTACTCCGCTTAGTTTGGCTAGCGACATTACATCTGATGGCTGGTGGTGCTATGCCAGAGACTGACAGACTGTAAGTACAGACTGTCCTTACTTGTTGGTTTCAGGCAACCTGTTATATGACGACACGCAGCATTAAGAGCACTGTCAATTTTATGGGCATGTGTGGAGCGACCCGAAACAGTGCAGGCATACTCAGCGCTAGAGTAGTAGCCAACTAGTATACAGAGTGGACGCTACCATATATGTATTATATGATAATGCTGCGTTTGCTATGTGTGGATCAAAATTTATTAATTTTCCGAATTTATAATAATACATCAGTCTATATCGACATTTCATCGAATATTGCTTAAGAAGCTTTTAGTCTCCTTCACAACTTAATGTTTTGGCTCATGTTTAGGAGAGTAAGTCGTTGCGTGCCGAATTTAGAAGACATTGTATAGCGTGAAACAACGTTTACTATGCATGGGCGTCTCCCGGGCCTGGATTATCGAGTAGACTTTGATTCATAGCTTACTTTAATAACTTCATTCACAACGACATAACCTCTATACACATCGGCTAGTTCCGCATAAGTAACACTTATGCGGAACAACAACACTTATACAGTTGCTATGAGTGATAGAAAGAGGAGCTGATCGGTAGGTGAGGGCGACGATAAAGTTACTATCGGCGATCAGCCATTTACTACCGTAGTTTCTAAACGTGGAAAGAAAAAGATAAAAACGGATCAGTTTCACTGTCACAACCTGCTGGCGTTGATCCTAAAGCTCAGCCTTCAACATCAATGAATGAAACCAACCGGACTTGCAGAGAATGTGTCTTCTGCGGAATCTCCGAAAATGATAAATCTTCCCTTACCTGCCGTTCATGCAAGCACTGCTACCACCTGTCGTGCTGCGATGTACCTGCAGAGCTATCAGACGCTGCCCTCAGGCTGTTTTATTCATTTGGTTGGCAGTGTTTTGCATATCGCCTGGAAGACGACGATAAGTTATATCAGCTACAGCAGGAGATCAAAGAGTTCGTTGTTTGATAGTTAGGCTTCGTGAAGCCTTACTATCAAACAATTCCCACTCGGAGCAGAATATCCCCATCTGTAATGCTGTCAGACAGTCAAGCATCGACGTTTACGCCCTAGTTCCTAGCCAACGACCTATCCGTTAGCAGACTCAATTTGATGCAAGTGCACACAACTCGGGCTCTGGCAGCCGTCTGTCCCCCTCTGATGCTATATGCAAATCGGATGTAGTTTAATGGTTGTCGGTACAACTGCAGAGATCAGCAGACGGAAAAAGAATGTCATATTTTCGGGGCTACCCGAAGACTCTGGCTGTAGCGACTTAAATCTGGTTTCCTTGTTAATCCAAAATCATCGTACTGCATCATTCAATATATCGGGGGTATCTTCGCTGCTCAGACTAGGTCGAGCACAATCTGGAAGAGCCAGAAAGCTCCTGGTACGTCTTGTATCTGAAAAAGATGCTACCTTCCTCTCGTTTCTACCGGAATCAAGAAGAGAAAGAAAGATAGTACTTCCGCTCAGCTAAACGTGTTCATCAACCCCGACTGGACTAAGCAACAAGCCAAGTCCGAATATGAAAAACGCCCCATCAGACGTAGTCAGCCTGAAGGAGCTCACAAAAGACGTAGTCAGACTCAACCAGGAATTGCTGACGGGGTTGCCATCTTCAGGATTGACAGCTCCTAGTCATGGTGAACAGTTTGTCCTCGGCTACGGATTACCCACCGCTAACATTCGTAAATAGCACCAGAAGAAACACATCACCTCCTCAGAATTGCAGTCAGTTCTCAACTTCAACCAGGAATATCATACGCAACAAACCGCATACTTCAGATTCTGTTACACCCAAAACAGCCATTCCGAAGTCTATTCCAACGCCCTCTAATTCCCAATTAAATCCTACTGCTGTAGAGTTCAACCTCCAATGCTGCTGTGGATATTAACTGTTTCTAGCCAGTCCTCTGACATTACAAACAATTCAACTCACGTATGACTTCCCAACGACGTCGGCGCATTTGTGAATACAAAAATGTGCAACTAGATATTATCGGATCAAATTTACATCTTGATTCGTGTATTAGTATTCACAATACTTCTGTTTTACTGAATGAAAATGCTAATTATATGTCGACAAACTTAAAATGTCTAATTACAAATTACGCAGCTTAATTAGCAAGATTCCTGAGCTAAAGCTAATTATGTATGTACATTACATTGATGTTGCTTGCTGTTGTGTAACCTGATTGGACCATACAATTTTAGGCTCTATGATTATTAATTGCGATTTTAGCCTATTCAGAAAAGACAGATATAACAAACGGGGTGTTGGTGTGGGTATTATCTGTAGAAATAATGTTTCTGCTACTTATAAATGTATTGATCTACCTGATCGCTATATTAGTCTGGAGCTATTGGCAATAGATATAATAACTGGTAATAATACTGGAGTGAGGCTCATTGTAGTCTAATACCCACCGGGTCAGTTGATTAACCACTGCATGTGTTAGCTATTATTATCGGCCTTAATGTATCTTAGTAGCACAAATTTATAAATATGTATAGCCGGCGACTCTAATCGTCCTCTTATGAACTGGGTAAATAATTCTTCACCTAATATTAAAGTTTATATCAGTTTTCTAAGTTATTTTATAAGCAACTCCATTGTTCAAATGGTAAATTTTTCGACTCGTATTACTCTTTACATTAGTATATTTGTCGATGTTTTTAGTGAACCTACATATGTGGACTTTTCTTTTGGCAATAATTTTACTAATTTAAAATATGAAAAAGCTGATTGGGATTCCATTATCTGCAATTGGTTGAGTTGATATTTTTAATGATTTGATGAGTTGATATTTTGTCTGTCGACCAGTGTTGGTCAATAATGTATTCTATTTTACATGATATTTTTAGCTCCTTTATCCCTAAAAGACATATTCCTAAAGTGGAAAATCGAATTGGAGCATGCAGTAGAGAATCTAAACGAAGAGTTCTTACAAAGAATAGTAGAAGAGCATTAAATAAGAAATTGGCAGCGTAGTTTTCTTATAAAAATAGGGAAAATTTTAACAAAGCTGCCTCCAAGTTAAAGAAAACGATATTTCAAGAAGACGTTAGTAAGGAAAGTATATTGATTGAAGCGGCTGCTCTCGTTTATTCTCATATTCTCATATTTCTCATATTCAACGTACAACAACCTAGCCTATGGTGGTAAGGAAAAAGCCTTGTTACTAAACGACTATTTCTGTTCAATATTCACTAAAGATGATGGCATTATTCCAAAATTTTCTGTATCAAAAGTATTGGAAGGTAACCGTTCTAAAAGCAGTGTCATTTTTTCTGATTTAACGCTGGAACATAAAATTAATAAAGTTAAAGATAAATGCTCTGCGGGTTACGATGGTTTAACGGCACCTCCTCTAGAAAATATCAGTCTTGTAAGTATTGCTAAACCAATTTCAATACTATTTAACATTTCAATGAAAGCTGGTGAAATACCTGAAATGTGGAAACATTCTATTGTGTTCCAAATTTGTAAGAAAGGTGACAAAAGCAACAAAAAAAACTATCGTCCTATTTCCCATACCTCCATTATATGCAAACTAATAGAAATTAAGGACGATCTATTACGGTACTGTCAATCGCGGATTGATATTATGGTTACATGGATTATATTATATGCTCGATGTCATTATGGATGTCTTGTTTAGGCCTATCTTCTAAACTGGACGTCATTTGTTTTGATAACCTTTGAATAGCTGTAGGACTTTTCACTAGGTGCCCCTGTACGACAGCTGTATTCATACCGCTGTGTACGGTTACCTGTATTATTAGATGCTGGTATCTCTCTGTATCGCTAATTGTATCTGTTTTCTTACTTTATAGGTTTGCTGGCCAGATATGATTTCACTTCACCCTCGGTCTTCATAGAGTTAACATGTAGCTAGGAAATTAAATTTTAAAACTGTAGCATATTTAAGTTGCTTTATTAAGATTTAACTTTATTAATTTAAGAGTAAGGGAATTTTAAAATTATGACCGGGGGTGAAGGCTTTGGGAATGCATTTGTCTATGCTGAACCATATTTTATAATTTTATGTAAGTACGTGAGTTTTGTTTGACATATTTGTGTATCAGGGGAGCTACACCCAATAGAATTTTCTTTTTCATCTCTGAAGTTTTGGTGACCGATATTCTCCCAGTTTTGAAACTCGTTTGAACAGGGGAAAGGCTCATGAAAATAAGAGACCCAGGTGTTGGGTTAGGGCTAGCACTGTTGATTCAGCACACCCTAGTTTATTTGTTGACTGTCCGTACCAGGAATTAAAGGGGGTACATGTGAACTTAAAGGTATTACCAGTTGTGGCTGTAGAGTTCTCCTGGGGGGGGCTGTTTAAAACTTATAAAAAACGGTTGAACCCTTTTCAGGACCCGGAGACTATAGTTTGGGTAATACGTGACAGAGCCAGTGAGATAGAGTGAACTTCGTTAGTTAGAAACTGGCGGCAAAATTTATAAAATAAGTTCATGGGTTCATTCAACTCATTTGTTGAGGGATAAATTCGAGACCAGTTTTCTATAGGTATCCTACTTGGGTGAAGCTCGGTATACTGATACATTAGTGCTTAGCAAAACTCTGGTACTTAGCATAGATATGGCACACCCAATGTGAAAATTGTATTTAGCCTCTTTTGTATGTCCTTGCTATATTTCACCGCTATTATTTGAAAAGGTGATATGGTAACTTAGAACTATCTTCTCATGTATTGTTTATTTATTTAAACTATATAATTATAATAATTAATATTATCTCGAGTATAATTCAATTATCCATTCACGTCGTTTGACTTATTTCTAGTTTGTAACACATTTTATTTTGTTTTACTTATAATAAAAGAAAACATTTGTCAAGGCTCGATTCGATATATATTTTGAGTGTAATTGTTCTAGTAAAGTATTTAATAATACTACTGGATAAGTAAAGTTATGATTTAAAGTATTGAGTTTTATTAAAGTGAGATCCTAGGCGGTAGCTATGCTAGGGCAAGTGACCAATGAGGGCAAGCCTAAACAGGAAGGAGAGAGAGAGAGAGATCCAAGATGGAAGAGTGACAACACGGACGTAAAACGTGCCAAGTTGAAACGAGATTTAGGAGATTTGAGGACTCTCAGCAGTAGACGAATTGAAGAGCAATTCGAAGGGTTCGTGTATTCGAACAATTTGTAGTCCATCGAAAAGTCGATGAGAAGGGAGTGATTTTGTAGAAGATCGAACTGGGAAGAGAGTTCCAATGAAGTATTCCAACCTAGGGATTATATTAGAAGAGATCCTAGTAGGCAACTAGTAGAGAGGAAACTGGAGTAAAGTGTAGGAATTTATGCTAGAGAGCGTATTAGTAATTTGTATGTCAAAAGTAATTGTATGTAATATAAAGTACTTGCTTTGGCGATATATTTATAGTGAACTGTAATTAGATAGAAAGTATAATTTCAAGTTATTCGAATTTCGCGTACACGTGCTACTTGAAATCGTTTAATTTTCGTTCAACTGTATATCCGTGCATTATTTTATTTCTTTTCGTATTAAATTAATATTTTATTTAATACAGTCGTTGAAGTTATACATCGTTAAGTAAGATATCTAGATTCAGTCAAATCGAGGACAGGTAAAAATTCCGAAAATAATTATTAGAGGCATATTTTTAGGAATTTGAATCCTGGACCATTAGATGTCAGGTCCTCATTTTACCTCAGATTAAAAATTTTAGAATCAGGTTCCTGACAACATTAATTAAGAAATTCGTATTCCTTTAATTAATAATAATTTATGTAGTTGTTTGAATACTTAGTTTTGGTAATTAAATATAAAATAAATATTAAAATAAGTAAGACATTGAATTGAATATTATATTAGCGCTCCCGCTATTGACTAGCATTTCTGAAATTAGAACCTGTTCGAGGACTTTGTAAATATCTTAGCATATTTCATTTTGCTCAAGATCGACGGTATCTTTCTAGGTACTAACCCTGACAGGTACTAAAAGAGAAATGACCTCATATATTCTAAACAATAGTTAAAACTGCGCAATAGTTAAAACAAAGTATTTTAGAAATGCTCTGTTTAACTGATTGAGCAGTATGTGAAAAATATTGAAATTGTTAAACTTTTATATGCACTATTTTATTTATTCTGTTGTTACGTTTTGCAATGTAATTGTGTCTGTGCGTGTTTTCTGCCAAGAATGGGTGAATAAAAGATTATAAAAGATTATAAACAATACGGGTTCATGCCTAAGAGGTCAACTAACACTCAACTCCGTTATTTTAATAGCCTATCTGCAAGTTAAATTAGCAGCAGTCAAATTGACGCCGTCTTTCTTGATTTCTTCAAGGCCTTTGATTCCATAAACCATAATAAGTTGGTACATAAACTTTTAGGCTATGGTGTGACCGGAAATTTAATAAAGGTTATCCTTTATCCCTTTTAACTGACAGACTCCAGACAGTTAGAATAGGAAGATGCTATTCGGACTGGTCTACCGTTGACAGCAGAGTTCCCTAAGGCAGTGTTCTAGGGGCCAGTCCTATTTCTTATTTATATTAATGATATAAGCTCCTGTTGTCCTGATCTGAACCCTCTTTTCTTATTTAATTGACGCCGTCTATCTTGATTTCTTCAGGGCTTTTGATTCCATAAGCCATAATAAGTTGATGCATAAACTTCTAGCCTATGGTGTGACCGGAAATTTAATAAAGGTTATCCTTTATCCTTTTTAACTGGCAGACTCAATTAATATTAATATTAATGATGCAAAGTGTTTCACCACAATAAATTGTCTTTCTGATTGTGAAAACTTTCCAAAGTCTCTTGATTCACTCTGTCGTTGTTCTAACTGTTCGCTGCTTAGCCTTGCAGAAGAAAAGTGTCAAGTAATCTCCTACTCTTTCCAAAAAGCTATAACATATAATTTTAATTACAATTGAAATTCTGTAGCTATATCTAACTCAAAGGATGTGACAGACCTGGTAGTGAGGTTTACAAGCGATTTATCGTTTTGTTCACATATAAAAGATATTTGTAATAAAGCAAGAAAAAGGGCTTCAATAATTTTGCTTTGCTTTAAGTCCAGAAATCATGTGTTATTATTTAAAGCTTTCACAGTTTTTGTGCGTCCGATTCTCGAATAATGTTCTAATCTATGGTCTCCATACAAAAAGTGTGATATTGTCTCGATAGAATCAATTCAGGAAAGATTCACTAAACGGCTAAGTGGTATGATAGGATTGCAGTATTCGGAGAGATTAAAAGTTTTAGCTTCAAAATTGTTAGAGCAGCGAAGGTTTAAATCTGACCTGCGCTTGCATTATAAAACTATCACTGGATTGGTCGATCTACATATAGATGAGTTTTTTGTTTTCAAAGATGGGGTAACAAGAAATAATGGTTAAAGTTTATTCATGAATAAATTTCATGTTAATGCTGAAAGATATCATTTCAAAAACCGATGCATTGCATGTTGGAATTCCCTACCCTCTAATGTTGTAAATGCGTTTTCCTAAACTCTTTTAAAAGGTGTCTGGAGGGTATTAATTTGAGATGGGAATTTTATGAATTTCGAGAGTTCGGGTTCGATTCGGTTCGGTGAAAATGAAAGTTCGGTTCGGGTTCGGTTAGCAGTTGGCAATTTGAGTTCGGTTCGGTTTGTTGAAAATGAAAGTTCGGTTCGGTTCGGGTTCGGTTAGAACAGGAGTTCGGGTTCGGTTCGGGTTCGGCATGCTTTCCACCTCACAAGAGTTCGATTCGAGTTCGAAATGGTTTGGATAATGTTGCAATTATTTAACATTACCTATAAAGTTGTAATAAACATGGTTAAGATAAACATGTTTAAAATGGATTTTGGTAAATGTACTTAAAAGCAATACATGAAGTCATGTTAACTGCCACAATTTACGCCCGAGTAAAAATATGACAATAGTAGTAGGATTATTGGGGGGCTGGCACATTATGATTTTTAAGCACAACCTAAGATTAAAACCTAGCTAAATTTCCTTTTTAGCCTTGCCCTGCCTTGATTCATCATCTTCACTCAATTAGATACACAATTAGGCATTGTTCAGCCTTGAAAATAGCTTATTTATAATTTAGCCTTGATGCTTAAATGTCACAATAAATATTAGGCACAGTCTAGCCTTCTTCATAGCTCATTTCTATTTTCTGCCTTGAAATCAGTACAATTACTATTGAAGCATAGTCTTGCCTATCAATGATTTAACACACAAGCGTAAAAATCAAGCACGACCACGCACGCAGTTCACGAGGACAAAAACGATTTCAATTCACATCATTTCATCCACAAGGCAGAGACAAAATGATTTTAACAGGCATCTTTAGCCTTGATACCTAAGCTTATATCTATATTAGCCTTGTCATCAACGTCATCAACGTATGTACTGAAAGTATGATAACCACTCTCCTAGCCTAGCTGTAAACGGTCGGGTTAAAATAACGCAGCTGTTCAGCTACCTTAAAGAAACTATACATGTATGTAAAAGCCTATACCCGAGACAGCAGAGTATACTCTCAGATACTTAGCTTAAAATAACAGCTGGATGTTTATATATACTGAGCGCTGTAAAAAGCTCTAGTAAAAAGACACAGCTACTCGATGCCGATGCTCAGATGTTGTAACTCTGTGGAAAGCGAAAGTGAAAAGCCTATACGTGTATATTTCTACAGTATACTTTCCAAAATTCATAAATGTAGTTACTTTATGAAGCAATCAATATATTTACTGTTACCCAAATATCAAATTCATAGCCATCTTCGCTGTGTCTTAAGCTAATGTACGTGGTACACTGAGTTACACATCAGCAGCTATAATCTTTTTATAAGACAGCAGAGTATACACGAGTAGACTCTGCTGCAGCCTACACGTTAAACAGCTGGAAAGTTGAGCTTCAGTAGTGGAGTGGTACTCATTCCGTGAATAGCAAAAACATAAATATAGAAAAGAAAATGAAAATATAATAAAAATTAAAAATATATGAATTTTATTTAAATATTTTTTCTTACATATATAAAATGGAAACTCAAACGGTGAAACAATTGCGACTTGTCGCGAAGCAACGAGGTATTAAAAGATACTATTCTCTTCGCAAGGCAGAGCTTATTGATGCGTTGTCATCGACATCACAAACAATCGGTGGTGTTGTAGATTTGCTCAATTCTCCTGTACCAGATATTCAACAACCGATTTTAGTTCCAACTAAATATAAACCATCACCCAAGAGACATTATGGCAATTTGCTCGACACACCGGTGCCTGATATAAAAACTGAGATTCTTGCACCAATTAAGACTGGAGTAATGGCAACTATCAAATCATATTGGGATTGGCTGGTAAGCGATGTACCAAGCAACATTAAAAGCAAAGTAAGAGAATCGTATAAGACACTAAAGTCTAAAGTTGAGAACATATTCAACAAGTCTAAGGCGGATACGTATGAAATCAAAGAAACAAAATCAGCTTTAAAGGGATTCACTAAGCAATATACCATTGATGGTCGAAATGGAGTGGATGCAGTGTCATTTCTCAATAGTGTTCAGACAAAAGTGTTAAATGTATTAAACAACAACCCTCAGTCAAAAGTTAATCTAACACTCACATGTACAATGGAAAGGGTGGATTTGAAGACTGGGGAAATTACATTGTCTGACGCCCCTTTTCTTTCAAAAACTGAAATAATTTTACCATCCACAGATACCGCAGAGGTGTATGAAAAGACTAAACGTAAAATGCTAGAGTCAATGGCTAATTTTCAGAAGCGGGGTAGTAATTGGATATTTCGCAGAGTGATGAAATTAGAAATAAATACTGTAGAATACAAGCCACTACGAGGTAGCTCCTACATTCCTCTTCCTGAAGAATTAGCTGATAAAAAGGCTATTATAAATATGAAAAATGAAGACGATCAGTGTTTCAAATGGTGTATAGCTAGAGCCTTAAATCCTGTTGAAAAAAATCCACAACGCATTGATAAACAATTAAAGAAGCAGGCCGAAGAATTTAACTGGAATGGTATTGATTTTCCGGTTAATTTGAAAGATATTGATAAATTTGAAAAGAATAACAATGTATCAATTCATGTGTTTGGATATGAAAAGCTAGAGGCGTGGGCCAAAGAAGAAGAATTAATACCATTAAGGATTTCAACGTTAAGTAGTCAAAACGTAGTAGATTTGTTACTCATATCAGAAGGTGATAATAATCATTACTGCTGGATTAAGAACTTCAATAGATTGATGTCAATAGAAGGAAATCACCATGCAATGCATTACTGCAGACAATGCTTAAACGGTTTCACAAGTGAAAATGCTCTTAATAATCACACTGAATATTGTTCACAACACGACGCTCAAAAAATTGTGTTGCCAGAACCTGGAACGTTTATGAAATTCAATCACTACAAAAAATCGATGCGAGTACCATTCATAGTTTACGCAGATTTCGAGTCATTTATTAAACCGATTGATACACGTCAGCCGGATCCAAGCAGGTCAACCACTATCCGATACCAGAAACATACACCTAGTTCATTCTGTTATTACATCAAGTGTTTTGATGATAGCATTTACTCGCAAGCTCCAGTCACTTTTACTGCAAAGAATGATGATGACGATGTTGCTCAAATATTCTTTGACACTTTAGAGCAAAATATTAAAGAAATATACAATCAGTTCAAGTTTTCTAAACCAATGATATTCGATGAATCTGCCGCGAAGAAATTCAAGGCCGCAAAATCATGTCATATTTGTGAAAAAGAGTTGGGTAACGATCGTGTCAGAGACCACTGTCATCTATCTGGCAAATTCCGAGGAGCAGCACACGATAAATGTAATTTACAATACAAAATTCCAAAATTCTTTCCAGTAGTTTTTCACAATTTATCAGGATACGACAGTCACTTATTTATAAAGAAGTTGGCAGGTGGACAAATTAATTGTATTCCGTGTACGAAGAAAAGTACATCAGTTTCTCTAGGGAATTGCTGGTTGACAAGTTTATAAATAAAACAGGTAAAGAAGTACTAGTGAAACGAGAATTGCGGTTTATCGACAGCTTTAGATTTATGGCTTCGAGTCTTGAGAAACTTTCAAAGAATCTAAGTAAAGATCAGTGTAAGAATATTGCAAGTAAGTATTCTGGAAAGCAATTGGATTTGCTGTTGAGAAAAGGAGTTTACCCGTACGATTATGTTAGTTCGTCAGAAAGACTTGATGAAACTAAACTACCGCCAAAGGATGCTTTCTACTCAAAACTTAACGATACCAATATCAGTGATGAAGACTATAAACACGCAGAGACTGTTTGGAAAGAGTTTGGTTGTAAAACATTTCGAGACTATCACGACTTGTACAATATATCTGATGTGCTTTTACTAGCAGATGTCTTTGAAAATTTTAGAGATGTATGTATGACCCACTATAAATTAGATCCCGCGTGGTACTACACCTCGCCAGGACTAGCTTGGGATGCTGCGTTAAGATTAACTAAAGTTGAACTCCAATTGTTGAGCGATTACGATATGCTGCTGATGATTAAGCACGGAATAAGAGGTGGTGTAAGCACTATTTCAAACCGATATTCAAAAGCCAATAATAAATACATGGATGAAAATTTTAACGTTGATGAACCTTCCAAATTTATCAAATACCTAGATTCGAATAACCTTTATGGCTACTCGATGAGTAAGCCCCTACCCACACACGGGTTCGAATGGATGACAGAAAAAGAACTGGAGAACTGGAAAGAAATGAAGTGTATCCTCGAAGTTGACTTGGAATATCCTGCAGCGCTGCACGACCTGCATAATGACTATCCTTTAGCCCCCGAAATTGTGAAAGTGAATAAAGTAGAGAAATTGATACCGAATTTGAATGATAAAACAAAGTACACATTACATTACGAGAATTTGAAACTGTACGAAAGTATGGGACTGAAAATTACCAAAATACACAGAGGCATAAAATTTGAACAAAGTCCATGGCTTAAAACTTACATCGATTTAAATACACAGCTACGCACTAAGGCTGCCAACGACTTTGAGAAAGATTTCTTTAAACTAATGAACAATAGCGTTTTTGGAAAAACTATGGAGAATATTGAAAATAGGATAGATTTCAGATTGGTTGATAATAGAGAAAAGGCTGTTAAATTGGCTGCAAAGCCGTACTATGACCGAACAGTGATATTTGACGAAAATCTTGTCGGCGTCCATATGAGAAAAACTAAATTGGTATACAATAAGCCAATCTACCTAGGTATGGCAATATTAGATTTAAGTAAAACTTTAATGTACGAATTTCACTATAATTACATAAAGGAAAAATACAATGATAAAGCCAAGCTGTTGTTTACAGACACGGATTCGTTGATGTACGAAATACAGACGGAAGATTTTTACGCAGACATATCTAATGACGTCGAACGCAGATTTGACACTAGCGATTATCCGAGAGTTCATCCATCAGGCATTAAGACTGGAGTTAACAAGAAAGTCATTGGAATGTTTAAAGACGAAGCTTGTGGAAAGGAAATTGAAGAATTTGTTGGATTGAGAGCAAAGTTGTACTCTTACAAATTAGCAGATGAGGAGCACAAGAAATGTAAAGGTGTCAAGAAGAATGTTGTTGAGAGGACAATAACACATGATGATTACAGAGATTGTCTGTTTGAGAAAAATTACCATTCTAGAAGCATGAACGTTATTAGATCACGCTTGCACGATGTCTATACTGAGGAAGTCAATAAAGTTGCTCTCAGCGCAGATGACGATAAGCGAGTAATCATGGGCGATGGCGTTCACACTCTAGCTTACGGACATTATAGCTTAAATATATAAAACATATTTTTATGGATAAAGTTTACCCCCCTCGTGAGGGGGGCAAACTGACTTCAGAATATTCCGTTTCAGTCAAGAAATTTTTTTCATTCTATACTGAGGAAGTCAATAAAGTTGCTCTCAGCGCAGATGACGATAAGCGAGTAATCATGGGCGATGGCGTTCACACTCTAGCTTACGGACATTATAGTTTAAATATATAAAATGTAATTTTTTATTAATATTTTCAAACCACATTTGGTTTCAAAATAATTCTCTACAACCAAACAACTTCAGGATCATCTTTGTCTGTATTGAAACCATCAATCTCTGCATACAACATTCCCTTATATTTTCCGTTATTGATTTCTCTTACCGTAAACTCAAATCTTTCATGGTCCATTTCCAACTCTTCCTCTTTAATATATTCATTAATCTTTTTTGTGGACCACATTTTTTTAGGGATTTCACCCTCATTTTGTATAACGTACAGAATATATGATTTGCCGAATTTTGTGTGTATAGGTTTCAATCCCATTACAATATATTTATCTTCAACTTTGAGATTTTGAAACTTGATTATTTCTGAGTTTGAGTTTGTAGTTGTCATTTTATATAGTCCAAGAAAATATTTAAATATAAATTTTTTATGAATCTAAATTTTGTAAATTAGATATGGGAATCCATTCATTAAATTTCTTGTTGTAACCCACCCATTTAACCAAGGCATGTTCCACACCTTTAATCTTTTTCCGTTGTAGAACCTTTTCAATTCTATAATTTTCTTGATTTGTCTTCTGCAATTCTTCTGCGTAAAAACCTCCTTCTATCTCTTCGCCTAACGAATCTGTCAATTTATAAGTGATCGGGGATGTGTATTGCACTTTGGATATCTTGTACACCGCTTCAGACCAATTGGGTAGGAATCCCTTTTCAAACACACCCTTAATCCGACTAATTCTAACTCTATCGCCAACCTCAAATTTTCGATTCGTTTCCAAATTTCTATACTTCCTACTGTTAATTATAAATGCTTCGTTTTCCTTTTTACTCGCCTCAATTGGAGTCATTTTTACAGTCGAATGTTTCGTGTTGTTATACTCTGCAATTAAATCGTCAATCATATCAATCCAATTTCTCGTATTTTCCGCAGTAAATCTTTTCCACATCTTTTCCTTGATACTTCTATTGAATCGTTCGACGACTGCTGATTTATGTTCACCAAATGTAGAGTATCTATTAATATCAAGTTTCTTTAACCAATCATCCAAGTTTTTGTTGTAAAATTCCTTACCCTGATCAACCCATAAATGTTTAGGCTGTCTTCCCGACGATGCCACTATTTGTTTAAATGCCTCTGCAGTTGTTTCACCTCTCTTGTCTTTCAACGGAATGCTCCACGCATACTTGGAAAACACATCAATGACGTTAAGCATGTATCTGTAGCCCTTATTTACTCTACTCCACTCCTGCATTTCGATTAAATCTGCTCCCCATATCTCATCAACTTCAAACACGTGAACTTGTCGTCTTGTAAATTTTCTGCGAATCGGTTTGTGTAATTCTCTAGCCAATTCTTCAAAGGGTCCAACGTTTCGCTTCAAACCTCTTTCTTCGCTGGACCCCTCTATTCGTTTTTTGACTCAACACCAAGACCAAACTTTGCCTTATTTTTCATGATGTGGTATACAAATCGAGCCATATTTCTTTGTGCACTATCAAATCTTGAATCATTAGCAATTTCGTATGCTCGATGAGCCAAAGCTTCGTCGCTTATATTTCTGCTCGCTGTATCGGTATTTGCAGTATAAAACTGGTCGTGCAATTTACACATTCCATCCAACTCATTTATACCCTGATAACCTTCGCGATTTCTCAGTTCGTACTTTGTGCCTGGACCGCAGTACGAATACTTGTTGAGATTATTAAATGAACCGTTAGGTACGTACTCTCCACGTCTGGCAGGTAAATGTAGTTCTCCAACTGTATTTCCAACTGCCGATAACACATTATTAAACACACCCTGACCCGAGACAAATTTTGACTTTTTACTTCCACACACTCCACAAATAGCAAATTGCTGTTTTCTATTATTAGCAGTTAACCTTTCCTGCGTCTGTGTAGAATCAGTTTTCCTTTTACATTTCAAGCAGTACATTTTTAAAATTACATTATAAAATTTTATAACATAATTTTCATATTAGAAAACTTATTAATCTATAATAATCGGAGTCTGACCATCGGATGTTAGGTACATCACTCTATCGGAAAGTATCGTAACATACATATGAGTATGTTCTGGAACATTTTGACTAAATTTAAAATTAAGTTTCATATTCATAACATCAGTTTTGATTCTTTCACTCTGATGTCTTACATCAAAGACTACAAGTGGAAATAGCTTTTTGTAATTCATCATATCGATCTGTGTACCTCCAATTAAATGATTAAAACCAAAGTGTTCCTTCTTAAATTCATCCGCCATAGCGCAGAAATCTACATAGTCATTTGTAGCAAAGTTTATTCTCGGTTCATCTGCAGGATATCTCTGATCATTCAATTCAACAAAAGCACTAGTCAAGTTAAGGTGATCAAACACAGCTGGATTTTGTTCCTGTGTTCTTGATTTGTCAGTTTGAAATCCAACAATTATCCATCTAGGCTTTTTACTTCCAGCGTCTCTATTGATCATCCATTCAAATTCCTGCACGTTGTGCGTAACTGTAGTATGTTGGTCAGTTCTTCTGCTAAAACTTACTGGAATTTTCCTTTTACTTACAACAGACTCTCGCAGTGAAGTTATCATTTCAACTGACGGTTTTATTCTTGGTACCATCCACCTAATATCCGTTAGTGAAACTTTACCTTCAAAAACGTTATTCGCTTTATGAATTGCTGATGTGTCTGACGTTCTAGTGAACCTCAACGTATGCCGCAAATTGTAAAGTACTTTGTTATAATCGGAAATTCCAAATAGATGTGAAAATGGAATGTTGAATGAAAATTGACCTGGCGCATCGTTGTTCATTAGAAGTTGTCGGCGAATCGCAAATCCTTCATTGTAATCTGGATTTTCTTGCGGTGTAAAATGATTGGCAACAATGGCTGCGCCTCCTGCAACTGCTGGAGATTGTCTATATTTAGAGGACACTGCACCGACGTTTGTGTCCTTTCTCCAACATTGATTCAATCCCGCGCTGCTATTGAAATCGTCAGGATAAGACAAATAACCCAACATTGATGTAGTCTGTCCTGGAAAACGTAATATTTCAATTGATTTACCTCCTAGAATATATTCAATATTTTCAAAGAAGTAAGGAATAGCATTATTTATCAAAGCTATTTGAGCTGTTCTATCAAAAGCATCGCCATTCTCATTTCGAACTAATCTTCCCTTTATTTTAAGGAAGCTTTTAGCTGGGTTGTAATACGAATCACTTGCAGGAATATCAATTTCAATAACATGACCATTAGCATCAAAGTCGGCTTTAGTCTGTGGAATAAAAGACGAGTATTGACAACTTTCTACACTATTGTCTACAATAATTGACGTTGGTTGAGAGAATATTTCGTTTGGCAATTCAGTTTCCATTTTATATATAATAATAATTTTTAAACTAAAATCGTTTTAATCCACTGCCCGATTTTTGTAGTTGTTCTAGTATCTGTTCCGATTCTGGAGTTAGACGACTATTTTTGCTTGCTATCTTTCTAATTAATGCTTTGCCGCCCTCTGTCAAACCGAATGCAGCAATATCACCTACTGCTCCTAACATTGGCTTTGCAATTAAATCTTTATTCTGATAGACGTACGAACCCATATCTTTCAGTGTATCGACAAATCCCCGTCCATGTACCAGAGTTTGTTTTGAACTGTATGCTTTGCATTTCTCTTTGACAATCATTTTACTAAATACAATATATTTTTAATTAGATTTTTCTCTAATTAGTAATACAATAGTAAGTCTTTCACCCATCAGATCGATAAGTTTGTTGTCTTGATCGGTCAGCCACAGTTTTATACTATCAATTTCATGCCTATTAACTGTTGGTAAAAATATCAATTCAGGAGTAGGATTCTCTATTATCTTATAGCCTGGATTTACTCTTTGGGTGAATGTATGAATAACATTAGATCTTTTACCATTAAGATAGTTACCAATAGCAATATCGCAATGGACTTGTATCGAATTGACTTTTTCTATATCAATTATGTTGGGAGACAGATGAGTTCCATTTGACAGTTTTTCATCGGTGAATCCTAGAGTAGACCCTAATGAATTGTCAATTCCAAAGTCAACCATGTACTTTTCGTGTGATATAGTCAAAATTGTTTTGAAAATTAAATGACTTATATTTATGTAATATTTTTCATTAATTGTATCGTAGTCACCGTTTTCTCGCATTTCCCTTTGAATCGTAGCGTTAATATCTTTTAATTCGTAAGCACCTTTTGAAAGCGTGATTATTTTCCAAGTACTTCCGCCGTCGGTGGAATATTTAAATTTATTGTTGACTTCCGTGATGTTAGGAATTGAATTGTACGTCATCAGAGATATAAATGCTACTTCGTACTTTTTCTTAGGATCCAAACTTATTGGAGGGTGCAGATATGTAGTAAAATCTGTTGATGTGCTCGACTGAGTTAATTTCGCCATTTTTTATAGCAGGATTAAATTTTAAACTGGATATTTTAGAGAATTTCGAAATGGTTTTTATATATATCATCATATTTCCCCTTGGTGATTGCACCAATTCTTAGCAGTTCATCCAATATACCAACTGCGGTATTGTATGCTCCATTGTTTCCAGCTTCTAGAGCTGCAAGATTTTCCACCAGCAGATGGACCAATTGATCTGGATTTTCATAGTGTACAACTTGATCTCCTTTTGGTCTACCTCGTCCACGTTTTTGTTTACCTGCAGGCATTACAAGTTTTCTCTTCTTCTTAAGTCCTTCTCCGACGAGTTCACTCCCTGCTTTTACCTTAGTCAATATGCTCTTGTATTTTTCCAGTGTTTTCTGTTGAGACTCGCATATCGTTTTCTCAGCTGGAGTCTTTTTACTGTTGTTTCCTAAAAACTGCCCTATTCGTCTATTATGCGTTTGAATCTCCTTTAATGTTGCTTCAATTTCATTATTTTCATAGACTTCACTTGGAAGTTTCAGGTCGAGCAGATCTAGATTCTCTCGATCACTTTCATTGAGATTCTTGTCTAAATTAATAATTACAGGATCCCTCCTTGGTGTGGATTCACGTTCAGGAATAGGTGAATCATAAAATGGCATTGCCTGTATAGCCTCTCTCTGATCATTTGAACGCATCAATTGATTAGTAAAGGGAACTAAAATATCACTCAAGTTTTGTTTGTTGTCGACAATCTTTTGTTCTAGAATTTGAGCCGTTTCCTTTGTAGTGTCGATTAACGGTTTGAATAACTTTGCTTGACTCTCATATGACTGTTGATTGCCTAGTTTCTCATTCAGAAACATTTGTTTGACTTCGTTCTTGGCCTTGTTATACCGGTTAATATCAAACTCCACCATCATTTTATTACATACATATATTTATTTATTAGGTATTTTTAGGTATTATTAGGTATTATTAGGTATTTTTATGTATTATTAGGTATTTTTAGATATTATTAGGTATTATTAGGTACTATTAGGTATTATTAGATATTTTTCAGGTATGTACATTGCATTGTAATTTAACAAATATCTACCACATTCAGGTTCCTCCCACAGATTTACAACAACGTAACCGTGCTTATTCATCCAAGCTTCATTACATATTTTTTCAAACTCTTCAAATGACATATCACCACTTACGTGAGTGTCATAGAAATATTTAAGCGATTTTTTATCATGTCGAAATAGAATAAAAATATTAGCATTTTGTCGAATTCCATGTTTTTTCAGCTTATGAATGCTCTGACATAAATAGAATACATTCGCATTATTATGTCGACCTTGACAGAAGTAATCTGTCATATCTTTCTGATTTTCATTCATGACGTCATCAAATATTACAATATGTGTTTTATTTCTATCGAGTTCAGAAGGGTGAACTATTCCATCATCTGGGTTGTGAAAAGTAACAATATCTTGACTTGTTTTAGACTTCTTCCTTGATTCATCATTACAATCCCGAAGGAATTTATACGCGTCTTGTTCGGGTGTCATTGTGTACACCATCATATCATCATAGTACACTAATTTTTTCATAATGAAGTTCATCATTAGATTTGTCTTGCCACAACCGGTGCTGCCAGCTAGTATCATAAATATATTTTTAGGAAATATATCGTGATGCTTGCTCTCATAGTTGCTACCGTAAATTTTTTGATAAATTTTCGAATAGTTAGTATTCAAGTCTACCATTTTTATGTAGTAGTTATTATTTTAAATTGTTTCTTTCGTATAATTCATCTAATACATCCTTGAATAGACTCCCATTGTTCAGTTTATATAGCACGTAAATACAGTAATGACCGCAGATGACTTCGTTTGGTGCTTGAATTTTAAAAGTGTTAAAATAATTTTCCTTTCCTTTACAATAATGTTGAACTTCTGATGGAGGTATGAAGCCGTAACTATCAAAATATAGACATTTGCCATTCTTACTATAAAGAAATACCCAATGGGTCCCGTTCCCTTCGCTGTCATCAATATTAAGAATTAAACTTTCGTTATTACTAACTGATCCCTTTAGCTCATCTCGCATGAATACACCTTTGAAATTTTTTACATTTAGCTCTTTACATTTTTTTATTATATCAAAGTTGCTTAGCGGTTTAAGAGATTTGAATGAGTTTAAAAATTGGGGGAAGTTTATGCCTCCCCCTGTCTTTCTAAAAAAACTCCTGATCCACCTCTTTCCAAATACAATCCATTACCCCACTGAGCTCCTTTCAAATTCTTGACGCATCCACCGAGTCCAAATTTCTTCAACGCATTTGATAGCGTTTTACCTATAACGGGGATTGGAGCTATTGCGTCGCTGATTAAGCCTGCGCCGAGTTGTTGCTTGGTTATGTTTTCCAATTCTTGATTATGTCTCTTCATTTCATTTGTCTGTCTAGTCGAATTCAC
Source organism: Enchytraeus crypticus (assembly GCA_905160935.1). NCBI lineage: Eukaryota > Metazoa > Annelida > Clitellata > Enchytraeida > Enchytraeidae > Enchytraeus > Enchytraeus crypticus. Next base: position 253,530 of record CAJHZI010000371.1, on the reverse strand, counting down.
TGCCGAGCTAATTCCACCTGCCAATCCACCTATAGCTCCCACGATGGCGGGAATGGCTGCTGCCAACAACGGCAGAAATCCTCCATTCTTTTCCATGTACTTTAATTGTGCTCTACTCAGACACAATTCTATTCCAGATGTAGCCTTTTTAATTTTATTAATTTGAGTTTGGGTGAGAGGAAGATTCGTATTACCCGACAAATTCTTTTTTAATATTCGTATTTTAACCTCTCTATCATGATCGCACGCGCTCTTTAGTTTTTGGACCTGACCTTTAGTCAACGTTACACCGTAGTTTGTATACTTTGACATTTTTATATAACATTTAAATTTTTATTATAAAATGAGTACTATATCGAAAACTGGTGGCAAATCGCATTCAACAACTGGTGATTTGATGGAGCATGTAGACTCAGTTTTCAGACCAATTGTCAAGCTTGTTGATAGACTCGACAGTACAAAAGTTGACAAATCTGGAGGAGATATCACTGGAGACATTAATATGAGCAACAATAGAATTTTAAATGTTAAACATCCTCCAGAAACCGATGTGGACGTCATCACAAAGGGGTACTGCGATCGTTATGTTAACCAATTTGGTGATAATTTGAGAGTAGGTATCCTAAAGGAAGTAGAACAAAACGTAGTTGCTAATGACATTGCTCTACAAAAAAATATTCATACGAAACTCAGTGTGAATGGTGGTTCAATGAATGGAGATGTTGATATGAGCAACAATAGAATTTTCAATGTTAAGCAACCTCCAGAAAGTGATTTGGATGTCGTTACAAAGAGGTACTGCGATAGTTTTGTTAACAAATTTGGACAAAATTTAAGATTAGATATCTTAAAGGATGTAGAACGAGATGTTGTTGCTAATGACATTGCTCTACAAAAAAATATTGATACGAAACTCAGTGTGAATGGTGGTTCAATGAACGGAGATTTAGATATGAAGGATAATTTAATTTTTAATGTCGGTTTCCCTAGTGAAGGAGAAGATGCGCTAAACAAAAAGTATCTACAGATTGCTCGCATGAAAGATAATGTTGATTTGAAGAAATTAATGGCTATTTGTTCTCATGTATTGACCATTATATCAAAATATTCCAGAGAACAAGGCCTACGAATTAATTACAGAGAAATATCTCTTATGAAATATAATCATTTGCAAAATATTACCTTAGAATATAGTAAATTATTTAATAATGAAGAAATTAATTCTGACGTTGAAGGAATTCTTTCAGTTTTAACAACTGATTTGAAATGTTTACTTTTAACAATAATTGAAAAACTACCGAGAAATATGTTTAGTGACTTGGAAACAACTCTAGTTCGCGCTAATTTAACAGCAACACCTGAAAAGGGTACACCTTTATTGAAAATTAGGCAATTTATTTCAAAACTTGTAAGAGATCTAGATCCAGATCAAAAGAAATCAGACTTGAAATTAATATTACGAAAAAATTTAACGTTTGTTGATTTAGGATTTCATTACGCTTCAGATTCTCTACTAATGAGGTTTGTGATGGAAGTGTGGCCGTAAATTGCGATATTTAAATTCGTTAATAAATGTATTAACAAATTTTTATGTAAATTCAGAAATAATCTGATTATAGGCTGCCTCAGCAAGATTTCCGTTACAGGAGACAACAAAGTCAAATCTTTCATTAAGTTTATTTAGTTTTTCAATTTCTGTATTTAGTTTATTACTTTTAGCTTGAAAATTAAATTTATTGGCGAAGGCTGTCAATATACCGCTTGAAGTGGATAACACTATTATAGCAACGGGTGGAATTACAACAGCTGTAGCAGTTGCAGCTAGCACTGCGGAAATTACGATCGAAGCCACCGCGGTAGTGTAGGAAAGTGTTTTTATAATCTTTCGCTTTTTCTTTAGTTTTTTAACAACTGTTTGCCTTTCTTCAAGCTTTCTAATTAAAAATGCTTTCAGTTTACTTGAAAGCGAAGTGCCATCTACTGTGTCTGTCATTTTTTTATTATGTGTAATTATTATTTTAACATAAAACATTTACAAACGAGAAAATTATTTGATTATTGTTTGTAAATTTTGAATTTTATTTAAATATTTTTTTTACATATATAAAATGAAATACTCGGCCGCCGAATTGAGACAAATGTTGATCGATGCTGAAATCACACCAGCTCTACGTGCTGGAAAAACAGAGTTGTTGTTTATGACTTTTGAAAATGGACTTTTGAAGAGAGAAGAAGTGTTTCCTCCAAAGGATGAAGATACGACAACAAGAAAGAGAGGAAGACCTAGAAAATATCCACTAAAAGAGGTTGATCCACAAAATGAAGAAGACAAACCTAGAAGAGCAAGAGGAAGACCAAGAAAATATCCACTAAAAGAGGTTCAACCAAAAAAGATTATAGACCAGAGGCATGAGTACTTGAGAGGTATAAGAAATAACCCTAAACCTGTAAGATTGGAGAATACCATCACTGGTGAAGTTATTGAATTCCGGTCGATGTATGAAGCCGCTAAAGAAACTAAACATGATCTAAATTTCTTTAAAAGAAACAAAGGAAAGATTGTTGATGGATTTTATAAAGTTATAATGATAGGCAAGACTATGCTTCAATAGTAATTGTACTGATTTCAAGGCAGAAAATAGAAATGAGCTATGAAGAAGGCTAGACTGTGCCTAATATTTATTGTGACATTTAAGCATCAAGGCTAAATTATAAATAAGCTATTTTCAAGGCTGAACAATGCTTAATTGTGTATCTAATTGAGTGAAGATGATGAATCAAGGCAGGGCAAGGCTAAAAAGGAAATTTAGCTAGGTTTTAATCTTAGGTTGTGCTTAAAAATCATAATGACAATGAAAAAAGAAAGGTAGTCTTTATTCCTGTGCATTTCTTAAAATATTCTAAGTTAATCGCCAAAGGTTCATAAAATACATATTCAGCTTTCTTGCTGTATCTGAAATATTCTCTTTGATTTTAACCAGCAAATAGAATGCCGCATCAATTAAAAAATAAATTTTGTCATTATGCCTAAACTTTTATAATCAAGCGGAATAGTCTCGGCTAAAATTTGATGCAATCTTTCAAAGACAAAATGCAATTTATCAACATAAAAATGTCAAATAAGGACGATTTGGTAAACACCTGTGTACTTCCACAAAAATATGATCAATTTATAATATTTTCTATCAATTGAACCAGTAATAAAATTCATAATTACCTTAAGGTTTAAAATTAGAAACTCAGGTTAATTACGAAATTAAGAAAATAGTGAAGAAAACTTAATGCATTACTATGGTGCAAAATTATTTGCTCCAGATAGCCTAAGCATAAATATTTGCATTAATAAACATTTCATACATTTCAATTTAAAAAATAAATTTCATAATAAACATTTTCTATAAATATTTGTAAGTCTAGCTACTATTATATTACGATGGTACTGTATAATTAGAAAATTTCATCATTTGAATTTAATACGAATAGACGACCACTTAGATTGAGCCAAGCATTTTCAGAGATGTATGGAATGGGACAGAGATGTATGGAATGGGTAAGAGACTGTAATTATAGGCTGGAGCCAATGGCGATGTCGATAAGATATTCGACCATGGATCAGTATATGCGTGATTCAAAACCTGGGCTCGCCCGTCACTGACATCGCTTTCGAGTAAGGAAACTAACGTTAACAGTAGCTTTACTTTTTTAATTGTGAAATTGAGGACAAGTACTTGGAATTTGAGTCCATGTCGAGTCCACTTAACATATCTTGCCAATCTACGAAATAGCCTTTTTATAAGTTTAATTATATATTTGAATGCAACACAGCATATAGGGTCGAGACAAAGATCTCGACTCAAAAGTCTTGGTTTCGAATCAATAGAAGAAATTTACAAATATAAGATAATGAAACAATACTAACCTTCAGCCCTGCTCTTAATCTTGTTACTTCAGTGGTAATTGACATACAGGTATTTATCATAATAATATTCCATATGACTTTGTGAATTGATTTGTTCAATAAGCAAACATTTGCACCAAATTGATAGATAGCAAATAAACATATCGATTCAGCAAGCAAATGAGCGCTTACTAGATCTAGTCTGAAGCCTAAACTACTAATTCTTACATAAACTCGGAAAAATGTTTCATAAAACGTTGCGTAGTATAACTATTATTAATTAGTTGATTATTATGATTATTATTATTATTATTTTCTGTATTTTTTACCTCGAGTGTAAAGAATCCGAAGTTCTATTACTAATTATTATTATTATTATTACTGCAATTGTTTGAGGTTTGAGATGTTATGTATTATTCTAAATTCTTGGATATCTAAATTAAATGCTCAGCGGAAGAGACCATTCGGGATTTTTTAAGGTCTAATAGGACTATAGGCCTGACTGTCAATTGTCAAAATCAAAGTAATTTTAAATTTAATTAAATGTTTTTAACTATTCCAAACCCCTACCCCTTACCCAAACCCTAACCATATTCCTAAGAAAGTAATAAAAGTGAGTAAAATTTAAGAAAATAAAATTGACTCGAGCCAGAATCCAACACCGAACCCATGATCTAAAGCCTAGCATCAATACCATTAAAGCCACCGGCGATTCCGATTTCGTTTAGTTGAATAGCACTTAGTTGAATAGATGATGTCAACATATCGTACTACAAAATCGCAATCGTCTGTAACTATAATCAAAACAAATCCCCACACTTGAATGAATTTACCGCAGAGCATTTAGCTGCAAATTAAAATAATATACCATAGATATACATGCCACCAGCCATAGGCATATCTAGACACTTCGTAAATCTAATTCTAAGATCAGAATCCTTCTGAGCCTTACTCGTATCAGATAATTTCTTCACCAAAAGCTGCACATATTAATTTACTTCATAATATGAGAAATTAAATTAAAATAAATTAAAACTAGCGAATAAGAATTAGGCCAAAACAGTCACTTTTTAAATTATTTGTTTTTCTAATTAATTTCTTTTGTTTACACGTTTGAGAGTTAGAGTAATCAAATATAAAAAATTGTTATATGCCTGTTTAAAATTTCCTTAATAGTACTTTCTAATAGGTAGTAATGTCAATAATTTAAGCACGGCTTATAGGGACGGCCTATTTCTAGTAATTTGTGGTGCTATTGAGTGAATTTTGTATCTCATTTCGCACAAATTGCCTGAAAGTTTTATAAACAACATTCTAGTCTATGTACAGCCTGTATGAGGTTAGGGGATTTCAATGCATATCTACAACTGGTGCTACTAATCTAAAAAAATGGTTTGCACTGTTTTAATTTAGAAGTATTTTACTGTGCAATATGGCTAATAATAATATGGCTGACTATTTTCCTCCGCACCACTTTCTACGGTTAACTCAAAGCATTCAAAATATTTATTTGTGTGGGTAATATCGCCATGTATTAGATGTAGGGGCCATTATGTTTTAATTAAGCCAATAAAAACTAACTTGCTTTTTATGTCTTCTTTTGTAATCTCAAATTTAGTCGTACCAGATAGGTATCTGAAATACCTGTGATTTTTCTAATGCTATCTGTTGTTAATTTTAAAAGTGTATCGGAACCAGCCTTACCTGAATAGATGCTTTTAGATACTGTAGGACTTATAAGCGCAAAACTATTATATGTATCTGAATTCAACGTATTGTTCTTACTATCTTTGTAAAATGTCAAACATTCTTCATAATATTTTAATGCAGCCTTTGAAAAATAGCTGAAAAGAAAAGTGTTCTTTTCTCCTGAGGCTGGCAAAGGAGAAACGAACTTCAGGGGTTCTGTTCGGTTCTGAATAGACGAAGTCAGGGTTCGAGTTCGGTTCAGGTTCGGCCAGATTCTGGGTTCGAGTTCGCCACTCACTACGATTAACTTAAAGCATTCGAATTATTTATTTGTTGGTATCATATCGCTATGTATAAGATGTATGAGCCATTATGCTTTAATTACGCTAAGAAAAAAGTAAACGTATCTTTGCTTTTTATGTCATCTTTTATAATCTGAAATTCAGTCGTACCTGATGTTTAATCGGTACGAATAATCGGTCGTATCTGAAATACCTGTGGTTTTTGTAACGCTATCTGTTGTTAATATTAAAGTTGTATTGGAAACAGCCTTACCTGAATATATGCTGTTAGGTACTGTAAGACTTGTTAATGCAAAACTATTATATGTATCTGTATTACTATCTTTACATAATGTCAAACATTCTCCATAATATTTTAATGCAGCCTTTGAAAAAGAACTTAAAAGAAATGTGTTCCTTTCTTCTGAAGCTGGCGAGGGAGAGAGGATCTTCGGTTCGGTTTGGAGAGTTCGAGTTCGTGCGGGTTCGACCAGAGTCTGGGTTCGAGTTCGTTCGGTTCGGCCAAATTTCAGATTTTTCGGTTCGGTTCGGGTTCGGTTCGATTCCCATCTCTAGTATTAATGTAAGCAAATACCTAAAGAGTGAAGGGTTTATATCATTCTTATACCTTTTCTTCTATCAAAGATTCTAACTTTTGTCATAATGCGTTATCGTTTTTAAGATTAAAGTTTTTAATATTAAAGCTCTAGTGCTTTATCATTTTTAATATGAATGTTTTATGTGTGAATTAAGTGCAGGACCTAAGGTAGTGTTTAATTGTCATTGTATGCAGATATTTATGCGTGCATATTGTTGAATATCTTAGTCATCATACTACATGTTTCGCTATATGTATTCTTTACCATCAGTTTTGTCTTCAGCTGTGACGGAGAGAAGGTCGAGAAATATTGAAAGAGCGAGCGCAGATCTGCGAGAAGACAAGTACGTACAAGTAGATGGGAAGAATATTAGCTATGGAAATCGCGTACTATACCCCCGAAGCTGCTGGGAGTTTTACTTCTATCAAAAAGTTGGCAGAATATTCTTCCAGTGCTTTGAGAGAGGAGCGAGTTTCTCGAAGGACCGGATGCGTACACCTTGCGCAAACCGATTCGTCAAAAGTTCCCTCGGCATAAAACAATTACTCTCGCAATTGATCGAATTTTGCAGTTGGATTTGGCCGATTTGACCAACATTTCGCGTGACAACGACAACTACAACTTTATCTTGACTCGTATAGAATGATACAGCCGTTATGCATTTGCCGCAGCGGTTAAAAATAAGACTGCACCCGAAGTAAAGTCTTCCTTCGAAAAAAATTTACTGGAGAGTGACAGATATCCTAGCTAAGTGCCAAACAAAGGACAAAAGGCGAGAATTTCTCAAAACCATATTTCTCTCCTTTCTTAAGCAACTTTCAATAGTACATTATACGGCTGGAGCCAGTGGCGATGTCGGTAAGGTACTCGGCCGCGGAATAGTATGTGCGGAATTCAAATCCTTGGCTCTTCCTTTCACTGACATTGCTTTGGTGTTATGAAACTGAAGCTTTTATAATAACGTCAACGTCAGTTTCACCAGGTTCAAATCTCAAGACAAATCAAAAGTGGGAGAGCTTATGAAATAGTTAGTGTTTTATTTCTTAAAATATCTGCAAAGAAACATTCAAGCAACTCAGAAATAGGCCTTGTTATTAATTAAAGGAATGTGAATTCCTTAATTAAAGTTTTATTTTATTACATATAAATCATGTAAACTGAATCACAAATTAGAACAAATCAAACAACGTGATTATATAATTAAATTAGCCTAAGATAAAAAAATATAGCAACAATATAATTATTAAAATAAATAAACAATATATTAAAATCGTTAATTCAAAGTTACAGTATCAGCTCTTCATAATATTCACACTAATATAGTCTAACACACAGTAAAATAAATATATAATTTTCACAAAGAGATATGCTTTACTTATGCTAATTACATGAGTTTTGTACAACACTAATATCTCTCTTAGTGCACTGCCTACTGGCAGGTCCATGGTATATAACGCCTCCACTCTTCTCTGATTTCCGCCTTCCTCTTCATTTTCACATAAAAGTGGGTCTTTATAGTGGTCTTTATAGTGGTTGAGCTCTAACGTACCTAATCTCGGCCTGCCCCTGCCTCTTTTTCCTTCCATTCTACCTTCTATGACCTCTTTTAATAGACCTTCCCCCTTAGAATGTGTCCTATCCAACTCTTCTTCCTATTTCTTAACACCTTTATCAACTGTCTATCTGTGCCAACTCTCTCCAGAACTTCCTCGTTTGTAGCCTTTTGAGTCCAGCTAATCCTCTCCATTCTTCTCCAAATGCACATTTCCAATGACTCCAGTTTCCTAAGATCTTCCTTCCTTAAGGTCCATGTTTCACAACCATACCATAGCGTGGTCCAAACCAAAGTTTTCACTATCTTTACCTTTGTGTCTTTCTTTAGACTTTTTGTTAATAGTTCTTTCTATTACCAGAGGCCGCTTTTGCTTGTACAATCCTACTACATATTTCCGTCTCACAATTTCCGTCATCAGTTATAGTATGACCCAACTATTTGAAACTCCTTACCTGTTCCAATTTCGTGCCATTTATTGAGAGCGATATATATATATATATATATATATATATATATATATATATATATATATATATATATATATATGTGTGTGTGTGTGTGTTTATTTCAGCAACAACACCAAAGCACTGACAAATACAAATAGAAATAAACACCCAAACGAAACAAAATTAAAAAATTCCCACAGACACAGTGTGTCAAACAGTCTATAAACACCAGAACAACGGCCGTCAGGGAAGATGATACACATCTTATCTAGCTGACCACCGTCTATATCTCATTAATGACATATAACATATTTATTGTGATATTAACTTCACCTTTATTTTTGGACACTCTCATAGCCTTCGTCTATTTTACATTAATCTTCATGCCATATCTCAATGCCGTATCATTCAGCCTATCCACTATCTTCTGCAGTCCAATCTCGCTGCCCGCTACCATTTCTTGGTCATCTTCAAATCGTATATCTTGTAACAATTTCCCTCCTACTTTTATTCCTTCTTCCATGTCTTCCATGGCTACCTCCATTATTGCCTCAGCGTAAATTTTAAACAGCAGCGGCGAAATGCTACAACCTTGTCTTACTATTTCACCTTCTTCTGAGTATTCTTGTTGGATTTTGATTACTGCTCTTTGATTCATATACAAGTTCAAAATTAGTCTTCTATCTCTCCAGTCAATTGCTATTCTTCTTCAGTGCACTGCCAAGTGGCAGGTTCAAGGTACATATTCATACTCAAAGTCTGCTTTCTCGCTCCATAAGAGCACTCCTTTGATCAACAAGTTAATCCCTTCACAAAGTCTCTGCCTTATCCATACCTTATGTAGCCTATAGCTTGGGAAAAACATGGCTTCTGAGGTGGTTTCCCGTTGCCTTCCTCAATTCATATTATTTTTAAGATATTCATCATCGTTATTCCATCAATCCTGTCAAAGGCCTTCTCGAAATCTACAAAGCATGCAAAAACGTCATTTCCATATTCTAAGCTTCTTTCGCAAAGAATCCGTATTACCTCTATTGCTTCTCTTGTACGGCATCCTTTCCTAAAACCAAATTGTGTCTTGCTCAGTATCAACTATGCTTTCGACCGGATGCTATTATTCACTATCTTTAATAAGATCTTAGATGCCTGAGGTATTAAACTGATTATTCTGTAATCCGAACACTCCACAGCATTGTCTGTTTTCGGAATTGGGATCATCACTGACTTGGTAAAGTCGTCTGGCCAATTACTTGTATTATACACTTCCATACATAACTCTATTAACTTATTGAGTTCTCACTCACTCTATTAACTTATTGAGTTCTCCTTCCAACATTTTCAAGAATTCTGCTGGGATTTCATCAATTGCGACTGCTTTCCCCTTCTTCATACTGTTAATTGTAGAATAGAAAACTCATTTATTATATCGGGGCCCCTCATTCATTATATCGGGGCCCCTTTTATTGTTTTCTACTATATTTTCTTCTTCTATTTTAAAATCCTCTTGCACTGGCTTCCCAGCCTTATCATACAATTCCTCTACATATTCTCTCCATCTTTCTTTTACTTCTTCCAGCTCTGTCTTCAATTCCCCATCTTTACCCATTATACTTATGTTCTTTGCATCTCCTTTTTTTGCTTATGGGTTCTTGTTAATATCCTAACTTCCTGGTATAATAGATCCGACCTCCCTCATCTATCATATTTTGCTAAATCATCACACTTTTTACTCCACTCTTTTGCTTTGTCTGTAATTCTTCTAAGTTCATTGTTTAAGTTTCTATGTTCCTTCGGCCAAGATTGGTGTCAATACTTTTCCATTTCCTCCTTTCATCCATTTTGTCTAGCATCTCGCTTGTGATCCAAGGTTTTTTTAGCTGTATTTGCTTTAAGAAAGCCATAAACTTCTTTTGCACCTATTTTAATAGCCTATTTTTCAATATTTTAATAACAGCTTCCTTTAGCTGACACCATCTTTGATTTACCCCTGTTCTTTCGTAGTCCTTCATTTCCTTAACTTTTCTTTCCTCTGCTTCCTGAAACTGACTTCTTTTCTCGTTCAATCCGTTCAAATTCCATCTCTTACTGCTTTTCTTCTGAAGTATTTTCTTCAGCTGAAGCCCTACTTTTGCCATTACTAGATTGTGGTCTGAATTAACATCGGCTCCTCGATAAGCCCTTGAATTCTTCACACTATTCCTGTACCGTTGCATTATCAGAATATAGTCTATCTGGTATCTTCCCTCGCTTCCGGTGCTTCCTGGTTTCTTCCACGTGTAACGCCTTCTCTTCTCATGTTTGAACCAAGTGTTGGTCACCACTAATCTCATTCTATTGCAATAGTTACCCAAACCAATTTCTCTCCTCTCTCATTTCCTTTTCCTAGACCATATTCCTCAACTTCATTTCCATCTCTCCCTTCACCCACCACCGCGTTCCAATCCCCCATAACTATCACTTTATCTGTGGCTTTTTCACCTTTAATCAATCCTTCTATTTTTTCGTACATCGCTTGAATTTCCTCATCCTCTGAGGCTGATGTAGGCATGTACATTTGGATAAACACCAAAACTGCTGGATCTGCTTTGATCCGCACTAACATCAGTCTGTCACTGCACTGGAGAACCATTGTTACTCGTTCGCTTAAATTTCGATCCAATATTATGGCCACACCCTTCTCCCTTTGATCTTCTCTGGAGTATATAATGAACACTAATATATCAACGGAGATCACTAATATATCAACATATAGCTTCATCCAAATAGAGTTCCAAAAGAAGCTGGTCTCAAATTTACCTTCCACCAATTGAATCGTCACCCATGTACTAATTACTTGAATTTTCCGCCCGTTTCTAAATCCCTAATATTAAGTATTCTTTAACACCCTGGCTCTGTCTCGTTTTACACGAACTATAGTCTCTAGTCATGAAACGGTTCAACCTTTTTTCAATGTTTTCAACAGGACCTTATACGAGAACTCTATAGCCGTAACTTGTTATATCTAAAGGTCTCTCGGCAAGCTAGGCAAGTAACTGTATAGCAAACTTCTAAGACAAATGAAAATTCTATAGGATAAAGTTCTTCTGATACATATATATGTCACACAAAACACATGTTTTTACACGTTATGAAATACGGGTCAGCATAGGAAATTTATCCTCAATGCCTTTCGCAACTTTGGTTATATTAAAAATCAGTCACCCTTAAAGAAAATAGGTTAAACTTAATAAAATTAAATATATTAGGTGTTCTAAACTTAAATACATAGTTACATGTATTCTCTACTAGTACCAGAGAGCGCAGTGTCGTGGATATCTACCAAGCAAGCTAGCTGAGGTCGAAACAGATACAATTAGGCTACAGATTCACACAGACACCTCTATATCTAGATATCTAGTAAAACAGGGAAACACACACAACGGTGTGAACACACACACACACCGCTGAGGCGTACTGGCCGGTGACCCACGGCAATCAAGTATCAAAGGTGATCAAAACAGATCACATCTAGTGTAGAATATAAACAACACATCCACGATGACATCAAGCATACATATAATAAAGATTTCAATGACGGATCCTGAGGTGAATTGAACCTTCGTGAGTTCGAATCCCAGCCGCGCTGATCTGAGAGTAAAATCTCGGACATTCACTGGACTGGCTACACGGAAAATGGAATAAAGTGCCTAACGGTTTAAACATGTGGTAAAAAAGTGATACATATCAACATAGTTGATCATATCACTATAATGCGTGTTTACCTTAGATATCAATCCGCGCTTACAACACTCCAAAACTACTCTGGAGAAGAAATCTGGGGAAAATTGTATGCTGAAGAGTTGCAAAGAGTCAAAAAAGATCCGTCGTTATATGAAGTTGAAAGAGTCTTGCGAACGAGGACGAGGAAGGGAAAGAAACAGTAGTTGGTCCACTGAGTTAATTATGATTTTAAATGCGACATATGGGTAGATGAACTTGTTATGTGATGAACAATACTGGTAGCAGCAGATGGACTCTGTGCCGACAGGAAGTTCCGAGCAGCGAAGTAATATTTTTTAACAGATCGGCATATTGTACATCATAATTTGTGTTTCGCTCGCAAACTTATCGTTGGGAGTTAGTAATCAAGCTCTGTGGTCTAGTAAACAAGAGTTATAGTGAAATGATCAACTATGTCGATATCTATCACCTTTAAACACCTAACGGTTTAACGTGTGATAGCATGTTTAAATCGTTAGGCAATTTAGTCCATTTTCCGTATAACCAGTCCAGTGAATGTCCGAGCAGTGGCGGATCCAGGGGGGCCCAGCCCCCCCCCCCCCTTAGGCCCGGCGATAAAAATTTGTAAACTATATTTTAATTGTTTCTATGGAAAATTTTATGTGTCAATATGTTTGTAAGGGCAGTGGTTAGGGGGGAGAGGGGGGGGGGGGGGTTACGAGAGGGAACCCATTTCCATTAGCTCAAATATGGGATTTGGGGTCAATATTTGGTATACTAGGAGCGATGTACAATGAAAGGGGGCCCGAAAAATGTTGATCATTTCACTAGCTCTCAATCTTCAATTTAGCCACTATAGGTATTTAGGAGGAAAGGAGGGTGTTAGTGAAACATGTGAACTCTGTCCCGGAGCACTGGTGCAAACAGCCTTGACTGAGAGAGGCTTAAGCCCCCGCCCTACCGCCAAATTAGGTCACTTTTGCAATTCGTCCAGATCAGCTGAGTTTCTTCAGAGGAGAAAAATATTATCCTACTTTTTTTCAAAACAAATGTAGGAATTAGGCATTTTAAATTTTCTTCTCACATTAGTACGGGCATGAGTGGGGGAGGGGTACGATACGGGGATATACTCACTCTATGGGCCGAGCGCATTAGTGAAAAATGTTGAGTCCCCCACAGCTTTTTTCTGGTTGAGGCTTATGTCCCGAAGGAGGGGGTGGAGAGAGTAAACAAAAAATGTGTATCTGAAAAAAAATTGGCCCCCCCTTAAAAAAATTCCTGGATCCGCCCCTGTGTCCGAGATTTTACTCTCAGATCAGCGCGGCTGGGATTCGAACCGGCGAGAGTTCATTTCACCTCAGGATCTGCCATTTAAAACGTCATGACGCTACCCCTACGCCATTGAGACAATCAATAATACTTCTTTTAGAGTCCTATTGCTTGCCCATTTTAACCTATGCCACTGTTAGCATTTCACTTAGGAACGATCAAATTCATGATTTAAATATTGCCTGGAGCAGTGTTTATAGAAAGCTATTCAACTATCATAAAAGGGAATCTGTTAAGCCAATTATGATAGGGTTGGGTAAGATGGATTTTAAGCACATTAGAGTTCAGCTTATGTTTAATACCTTTAGAAACAGCCTACATAGAGTCAGTAGAAATATAATTTTAAAACACTTTGTAACTAGACATGTGCTGAGGGAACAAGATAAACTGTGTGATTGGTTTAGATTGCCTACAAATTGTTCGATGGTTCTGGACTATAGAGTGTCATATGGCAGAAGCGGGTATTTAATTTATGAAGCGTTTCATGCTAGTGCTGGAATTAGTAGGAACTCTAGTAAAGTTTCTTATAATTCAATTTTTATTGTTCTATGTTCTTATGAGTATGTGAGTATGTATGTTTATATATGCATATGTAATGCATCTTTTCCTGTCTGTTTTTGACGAATAAAGAAATGAATATTATTATTAGTGATCCACTTAGGCTTTTACTTAAAGTATCGCACCAGAAGATATTTGAGTGTTCTCAACAGCAAAAAGACAACGTCGCTTAGCTTTATCGAAAGCAAAAATTGCACTGTAGGAAACTACAAACTATCAAACTATTAAAATGAGCACACATAATTTATCATCATCATCATCATCATCGTCTTCCCTTGAATCCCAGTTTAACTAGGGTCGGGATACGAATGGACTGTCTCAAATCCTCTCTGTCCTACGTCATGTCATCCATCAGTCAATCGCCTATTTTTTATGAGACTTTTCCATTCGAGCACACCTAATTTATAACAATAGAAAAACTGCACTCCGTTTTCATACTTAAAGACCATAAAAGTGGCTTGAGCCAGTGGCGATGTTGGTAGGATATTCGACCGCGGATCAGTATGTGAGGGGTTCAAATCCTACTCTCGACCGTCACTGGCATCGCTTTTGAGTGAGGAAACTGACCTTAACATTAGCTTTTTTTTACATCAATGAAGGAGTTTATTTTTTCACAATAGTCTATGCCTTACCCATATCTTAGTGTCACCTAAAACTTTGAAACCAGTGGTTTCTAAGCCTATATCAGTTCCTTTAAATAAAGGGACTGATATAGGCATATATATAGGTATATATATATATATATATATATATATATATATATATTCGGCCTATTAAATATATATATATATATATATATATATATATATATATATATATATATATATATAGATTGGCATGACCAGTAGAGAGGTAAAATAATATATTCCAAAATTATATAATAAATAAAAATATACACCAAAATTATAATGTTAATATTATTAATATTAATAATATCATTAATATATAATATTACTAATATTAATATAGTATCATGCCGTATATTAGGCTATATAATTATTAAACTGAGTTTGAAACCGATATTAAACTGAAACCGACATCGCCATCGGCTGAAACCGGTGGCGATGTCGTTAAGATTTTCGACCGCGGATCAGTATGTGAGGGTTCAGATCATGGGCTCGCCCGTCACTGACATCGCTTTCGAGTGAGGAAACTGACGTTAACATTAGCTTTTTAAAAATATTTTATATAATATAATATTATTATAATATACTACAAAATAATATATAATAATATAATATATAATATTAATATATAAAATAATATTATATTATTAATATATACATGTAATATACTGTATATATATATATCATAATATAATATATAATATTACATTATTAATATTAATAATAATATTAACCAATAATATATTAACCAAATAGACTTCATGACAAAATTAAATGAAAAAACGATTTCTTTTTTTAAATAATGGTTGCGAATATTTTGTAAATCAGGGTTGGCAGTCAGATTATACGAGTAAGTTTATATTGAACCTCATTGAGAACTAACTTGTCCCTAGCTGCGAGAATATTTTTCTCGATGTTAATTGAAGAACGAGGCAACTTCAGTTTCTTTCTCCAGAATCTGATGCTGGGAGTTCGCAATTTCCGCCAAATTAAATATAATTTTGTACTTTTTAATTCTGTGTTCAAATTTCTCCTCCAGACCTTGTTTGCATTACAGTTCTTTTTCAATATGCATTGCGGTTTACAGGTTATTATGAACTGGTCTGCTACTGTCTTTATATTACGAGCCTGAAAATCATTGCAAATATTTGCATATTTATTCCAAAACCTTATACCCTAAATTAAAGCTTATCATACTTAAAAAAAGTTGAATTTAAAGATTGAATTTTTAGGACATGCCGATGAAATTTATAAAAAGTACAACAGAAAAATTAATCATATTCCTAAGGAATTTAGTTCGCCACAAGAAGAACTGATTAAAGAAAAACCGGTAACCGAAGCTAAACATGAAACTGAAGAAGAAACTAACATCAAAGATGATTTGAATGAAGTTAACATTGTAACTGAAGTATTTAACATTAGAAGCGAGTCAGAGGAGGTTAATCATGTAAATGACTGCACACATGGGGAGTCAGATTTAATTGAGGACGAGGATTATCGTGGTGAAGAAGTGGAGATAGAGAAATTATTGACGAGTCAATTAAAGAGAAAACGGAGACAAATACGCGGAGAAGCGGCAACAATGAGGAGTCGCATATTGAAGAAGAATTAATTAACATTTGTAACAAAGATGAAAATGAAGTCGAGAGCAATGATGCCAATTTTGAGATACTAAAGGAGGAGAAAACTCTAGGAGATTGTGATGTTAGGTTGAGCATCGTTGAATATGGAGAAATTATCGATAAAGAAACCATGGAGGTTAACCTTAGTGACGAGAGTTGAGATGTAGAAATAATTGAGATAGAAGTGGAGAAAGTGATCCACGATGATAATCGACAAGAGATAGATACAGAAATCAGTGAAGAAATACATTTAGAGACGATAACAGAATTGCGTAACAACAGAGAAACACGAGATATTAAAGAGGAAGTTGAGAAACCAAATAATGTGGAGACGCGTGACAAGTGATTGGCTAACGAAGATGACCAAAAATAACAAAATGACTAAGCCATCATTTTCTTTGATCAGTATCGTAGAGATAATTTTTGTCAGGAAGCATAGCAAGACATATCAGTTAATTAAGAGATCCTACATAAATCGGCCTCCGGCAAAACTGATGTATTCTAAAATTTATTAATGACAAATCACAATATCAGACTAATGAGATGGTCACTAGAATGACAGGAATTTAATATAAAAATAACATACAAACCAGGAAAGCATAATTTACTTCCTGATATATTAAGCTGACCGATGGAGTGAAAATGTAAACAAACTAAAATATAGTATATTAACTGAATTTAGTATATCTGTTAATTAGCGATAATAGCAATGTATAAATTTTATCTGAATTATTGATTTAATTGAAGAATGCATAATTTATAACGTGAATCTGTATGTTATGCAAATTAATTAGCACATTTTGAAGTTGAATTGCATATATTGCGATTATTTTTAGTTAAGAGATGTACATACAGTCAAACATAAATACAAACATGTTGTAGAATTGTTTGATTATTGTATATATGTTATGGCATATGCGTTAAACTGAAATGAGAAGAGTGACGTTATTGTGCCTTTTGAAATGTTAAATATATTATGTGACTTGTACTGTAAATTTTGAGGTGTTAAGTGTGATTTGTTAAATTGTGTAAAACTATATACAATTTTAAGGCAGTATCTAGACTTTTTTTGAACAGGCTGTTATTCGATGGCTGGAAATCTTCAGAGAAGTAGAGATGATTGAGTAGTCTCGAAAATCTGACTGACGGAAGTGTAGAGAACACAGGTGATTTTTTTGGTTTTGTAATGTTATTTGTTACAATTTCTGGTTTGTTATGTATAAATTTGAGAGTGGGAAAAACAAAACAATGCAGAAAACAGACATGAATGCACATCTGGTATTAAAACAGCATTAGATTAATTTGAGATGATTACCACTCTGTTTCAGAGAATGAGAACTTCAGGTCAGTTCAGGTCAGAGCACAGCAGAGAGATGCGAGAGAAACAACAGAGATTCAAGTTCACCCCCCCCCCCTCCAGTTCGCGCTCCCCCTCTAGTTCGCCCGCCCCTAAAGTCCATTACCCACCCTCTCCCACCTATTAACAACCTTACTGACGTAAGGCTGTGAATGTCAAGAGTTTATGGAAAACCGTTAATGATCTTTTACATAGATCTATTTCTCCTTCTCTTCCTTCTGCTCCTGTGGAGTCACTGCCTGAACAATTTTCCAAATACTTATACAGATAAGATAAGCAATCTTAGAGAATCTATCACACCAGCTCCTAACTCTACTCCTCATACTCCAGTAGAGAGTCATTCCAAAGATGAGCTTTCTAATTTCACTCCAGTTACAATTGATGAGATTACTAAATTAGTTTTAAACTCTCCAGCTAAACTTCGTGACTTGGATCCTACCCCAACCTCTCTTTTAAAGAAGTATATTCACATACTTGCTCCAGTATTAACATTGATTGTTAACCTCTCTCTCTGTACTGGCAAAATTTCCTCGCGCTTTTAAGCGTGCAGATATTACTCAATTGCTTAAAAAGCCCACACTGGATAAGGAATTATTGTCGAATTACAGGCCTATATCTAATCTGTCATACATATCTAAGCTCACTGAAAGAATGGTTCTTCAGAGGCTTTCTACTCATCTCTCTTACAATGATCTATTTAATAAGCATCAAGCTGCTTATACTAAGCATCGTTCAACTGAAACGGTGCTTCTATCTGTGTGCAATTCTATTGTTAATGCCGTGTGCACACAACGCTTAACTGGATTATGTATGCTTGATCTTTCGGCCGCTTTTGATGCCATTGATCACAATATTCTTCTGGAATGTCTTTCTTCCTGGTTTGGTGTTCGTGGAATTGTTCTTCATTGGTTGTCCTCCTATCTGACGGATCGTTCTTTTAGTGTGAAAGGGATGGAGCACATCTCTTCGCCTTCTCAGTTAAAGTATGGTGTGCCTCAAGGCTCCGTTCTCGGTCCTATCCTCTTTAACACCCCTAAGCACTCTAATCTCTTCTCATTCTCTTGATATGAACTATATGCTGATGACACTTAAATGTACACTTGTTTCACCCCTAACTCCTATTCCAATGCTGAAACCCTCCTGCAACAAAGTTTTCAGTCTATATCATCTTGGATGTCTGCTAATTTCTTGGCACTTAATCCATCTAAGACTGAATTCTTGTTGGTCGGGACACCTCAACAGCTTCTGAAGCTGAATGGGAAAACTCTTTCGTTATCTTCGGGTATTAAAATATCACCTGTTTCTTCTGTGAGAAATCTCGGTGTTATCCTTGATAAACACCTAACCTTCCACAAACACATAACTAAAACTTCACAAGCATGTTTCTTCCATATCCTTGATCTTCGTCGAATACGTCAATATTTGTCACGTGAGACAGCTGCTAACATTGGTGCTGCTCTTGTGCAATCGAAGTTGGACTACTGCAACTCCCTGTTTCTAAATCTCCCAAGTTGTGAGATTGATCGGTTGCAGTTTGTTCAGAATTCTCTTGCGCGAGCAATTGTTTGTAGTTCCAAGTACTCACATGTTACGCCTATTTTGAAGTCTTTGCACTGGCTAAAGATTAAAGAGCGTTTCATTTACAAAACAGCTTCGTTAACCTATAAGTAGATCACCATCCCTGGACAAACTTGTATGTCTCACTTGATTAAAGTGATGCAGCCTGATATTACTCGGTCTTCTAAGTTAATTACTCTTGTGAGACCTAGCTTACCTTCACGCTCTAAGCTATCTAATTGTTCCTTCCAGCATGCTGCACCTCAGATCTGGAATTCTCTTCCATTCAATCTTCGGAAATCTTCATTTGAATCACATCAGCCTTTGCTTTCCTATGAGCAGTTCCATAAGCAGTTGAAGACCTATCTTTTCCATCTCTCTTTTCCATCCAGTGTCCATGAGCAGCGACCTGCGCCTAAACCACCTTTTATTTAACTCCCTTTACTTTGGACTGAATTTCTGGATTTTGGAATTTGCACCACTTTTGGACCTACTTTTTTTGCTCGCCGGCTTGATTTTGTCTCAATAGTGCTCGATGTTGTCATTGATGACTGTAGCACTCTAATTGTTGTTATTGTTATTATTATACGATTTTCATTATATGATTAACATTATATGATTTATTCATGTGAAAATTGCTACATAACGTTATAATAATGATGCTAATTTAAATTTTGGAATATTGGTGATTCATATTAAATAAATGAAAGAGTTAGTAAAATACATAGAACTGTATTCGAGAAACTATTTAACTCCTTGCTCTGGTTTTGAATTATAATGTATTTAGTAGGCCTATTTAATTTATTTATACTGATATGCTGCAGAAGAAGGAGGAAGAATTAATATATTATATATTCTTTTTTTTTTTTTTTTATGGCAGATACAAATGTACAAACAAACAAAACGAAACTAAAAATAAACGAAAAGGAAATTAGCCGATATGCACAAATTTAGTCTAACAGATTCGATTACATACATGTATTGTAAACCATACAATAAACAGTTCCATGTACTAATCAAAATTAGATGTAGATTCCGTAGTTAACATTTTTCAAAGAAGATCCACAGTTTAAATCCAATAGTAGCAACAGAATCATCATTTAAAATATTATATTTCCTTTGTAATTTCTCAAACGCTAAGTAACCTAAATGATCCAAATCAATCCCTCTATTTAATTCACCGTCTTTACCTAGCTTATTTAAAAAAATTCAATCTATTGTAATCATACAAAATATTTAGAGGCAAGAAACGAAATGGTATTATAACCACATTATTACTGCTTTGTCTGTTGTATGAAAGATCTTTGTAAAGACACTATCATATGCATTGCTACAACTCTTTAACTCTGTCTCTCGCAAGGTTGCAGCAGGTGTGCCATAGAGCAATGCTGACACTGCATGACTATTGATCAATTTAAGAATAACATATTCAGCTGCCTTTGTTCCTAATCTTTCTAAAATTGTGTTGACAGCTCTAAAGAATTTTCCTTTAGATTCATCCTATTGGCATTTAAAATAATTCGCTTTACAGATAGTGACTCCTAAGCATTGAATAAAACCAACCCAATTAATATTCACTCCTTGAATGCTTAACAGAGAGCACACCTATTTACACCTTGGACCTATCCTTAAACAGTGGCATTTGGATGTATTTATTGGCAGATCTAAATCAATAAAGACATTACTACATATATTAAACATCATCTGCAAATCAGTAACAGATATACTGCTGAGAATCAAATCGTCAGCATACATAAAGCTATTCCGACATTTATAATTGACAAAACATCCTAATTTAGATTCCTCCAACACATTCAACAAGTTATTTACATATAACGTAAATAATATGGGAGATAGAACTCCTCCTTGTTTGACACCAGATAATAAAGGTACACAGTTAGACATGCAGTTTTCCCATTTAACAGTGATTGAGTTTTTGGAAAACCAGTTTTTCAACACATCTAAGATACTTCTATTTAAACCTTTATTTTGTAGCATGCATAAAATCCCATATTAACTGCACTTATCGAAAGCGTTTTTAGATCGATTACTCCAATATTAACGGTGGTATTCCTGTTAGTGAAATAATTAATAACTTTTCTAAGTTTATGCACAGCGTTAATACACCCAACTTTCTGTTTAAAACCGAACTGCCTAGCCGAGGTTTCAAAATTGACATACTTAATAATACAGTACTCAAAATTTTTAGATATTATTGGACATATAGTTATACCACGATAATCATCCGTAGATAATTTTCTTTTGTAACCCTTAAATTTAGGTATTGGCATAGTAACACCAGCACCGAAAGCATCTGGAACCTTACCCAGTTTCAATATTAAGTTAAAGAGATTTTTTACAGTTATAATTAGAGACGGATGGGCGTAAGCGATATGCTCAATTGTTAAACCGTCTGCCCCAGGGGCCTTATTTGTTTTAATTCTGTCAATTGCATTGTCAATCATTCCTACTTCAATGCCGCATATATTATCTGAATTTACAGGCATTTCTTTCTTACTAAAGTAAATATCTCGAAACGTTTGGTGTTTTTCCTTCGAGTTTGGAGTACAGGCTTTCTTTAAAACTACTGGCTAGAACATTTAGCAATCTCAATATCCTTATTAAATCCGTCGATAGCTATATTACATTGATTGTTTTTTTGCTTCGGAATATAACCCTTCCAACTTCTCCAAAATTGTGAACTACTTGAGGTAAGCAAATTAGATTGTAGTTCTTCTGATACTTTGTTTTGTATTTTTGCTTATTTGTAATTACTGCCCTTTTATAGTTTTTGTGTGCTTTAATTTTATTATCGTATAATCTGCCTTTGCTAGGTCTACCAGCATTGATCCAGCATTTGACTTGCTTTATAGATTCCTATTTGATTTGATTTAACTCTTTATCCCACCAGAATTTGCTTGCAAATAGTTCTGAGAGAGCAATTTTTCAAAATAAAAATTATTTGATTATATATACCATTAATACCTTCCTGACTAAATAAATCAGGATAATTTTCATATAATTTATCTAGGTTGTCATTATTGAGCAGTCTATACAAATCATATATCTCAATTCTCGTCTGTTCATATACTCAGATATATTAGAGCCATCCCAATCCAAGTTACATACCGACATCGAATGTGCAGGACAATTAACCACCTGATTACTTTTCTTAAAACATTGTTTTAACGCTGCGTTGTTTACTTTTAAAATTACCGGAATGTGGTCAGAAAAGTTATCAACATGTTCTAGTATCTCTAGAGACATAATAAAATTCGGCTTTACATCAGATACAAGAAAATGATCAATATAAGAATATGCCTTTCTACTGTCAACACAGAATGTGTATTTAATAGGGCAATAGTCCATAAGGTTATTGCTAACTACTATCCCCATACTGTTGAATAAATTCTTTATATAGTTTGACAGTTCAGATTCCACAAGCATATTTGTATTGATATCACCACCAATTATAGCATTATTATAGTTCAATTATTATGTCATCTGCTATTGAATGACTACTATATATAATCTTCTATTATATGTAAATGTAAAATATTCATGAATTTGGTAATTTTATTATGTCATGTGATAATTTATGAAGGCAATTAGGTGACTGTAGGCTTGCACTTTAATTGTATGAAGACGTCATATTGTAATAAAGCATTTTAAGAATGGCAAATAAAGGTAGTTTGTAAAATCTAAATATGCTACGTGGACTGAAGTAACTGTAGATAGATCTAGGTATTTTATTTTTTTGGTATGGACCATTAAAGTATTGCTATTCAATCTCTCTCTCTCAGTACACTGCCCACTGGCAGGTCCATGATATATAACGCCTCCACTCTGTCTTCCGCCTTCCTCTTCTTTTCCACATATGAGTGGGTTTTTCAATCGTCTGACATACCTAATCTCGGCCTGCCCCTGCCTCTTTTTCCTTTGATTTTTTGCTATTCAATATGATCTAATATTATGCGATGTTAAGCCATGATTTATGAAAACTGTGAGATATGTTAATATTATGAGATAAGACATTATTGATTCCTATTGTTTATTAATATTGCTACTTAACCTATTGTCAAAATATGGTATGTTATTGCATTGAAGATTATAATGTATTGCAATGACTAGTTATTATATTATGTATTTGAATTGCATATGAAATCGCATATTATACGATGCGTTATAATGAACTGTTTTTGTGAAAATTTTACATGATGTTGTTAGTATTGTTTATTGTAACATTGAAAAGAAACGTCACATATGTTGACATTGTAAATGAAAATTGGTAGTTACAATGCAATGTATTACAATAAGAAATGTGTAATTTCATTGAAAAGAATGTGGAAATTTTGATGATTTAAATTAGATTATTTGGATTAAATATATGTGATTGAGATTGTAAGCGGTTGTAAGATTTATTTAAATGGTCTAGATTTTTGATTAATCATTGATCATTATTTTTGAATAAAGTTATATGGAGATAATATTATTGATCTATGCAATAGGGTAAGACCTGATATTTAATTATTGATTTTTGCAATAATGTAAAAGCTGAAAATTTCATTATTTATATTTAATAGGCAATGTTAAATATATATTGAAGATGGCAGATATTTTAAACGTTTATTGAATACAATTTGATGGACTTTCGAAATGTCAATTAAATACCTTTATTTATGTGAAAAATTAACAGACAGATTTATTTAACTTAAACATTTGAGAAACGTTGTCTAAGGTATTTATATGTAATTATGAATTACATTGAGAAGACTTCTGCACCATATTTCAGTAATTGATATATTTTTGCTGTAACTTTGATTGAGTATCTAGATTAAGGTGTTTTGTACAAATGAGAAAATGTACAAATATTGGATAACATGGCAATTAAATTATGTGTTTATTTTAAGATGGTAGAATTTAGAAAAAGCCAAGTCGAGGTATAACTGAGATGGAACTATTTTGAATGTCAAATCAAATATTGATTAAATTTACTGTTGTGTAGTTTGAAGTTAATGTTGCTGATGTTAATTATTGAAGATTGTTACAAATTTGGTATTAACGTGGCAGACGAGATTCATATATTTAATTTACAACAGCTACTAAAGATATTGATGTGTGATTTAACTGTTGTGAACTGTTACATTTATATAAGTATATACATGTAAATGACAGAGTATTTTGAAAATTGGTTGAAAATCTTGTTATATATCTTGTTATATAGATTGATATATATATTGTTAAATACTCACCGATCAAATTTAAGTTATATAATTTTTTTGTATTGAAGATTCAAAGTATGTTCATTTTCATTTTTGAGGTTAATAATGAATACACAGTTGAACGTTGTGAATATTGTATATCGAAGTATGAATTACAAGTTTGTTAATTTTGGACTGAAGGCTACAGAACTTTTGTACTGTATACTATGTATTGTATTTCGATATGGACTCTATGGAAATTTTGAAGTATAATTTCGATTTGAAGTCGTGTTTATAAATTTGTATTAGTTATTAAGATGGAGTGATATCATCTACTTAATTTGATACGTGAGACATGAAACCTTAAATGGGACCTAAGTTCGTGGAGGTAATGTTATGGTGTTCGTATTGTATTTAAAGTTTGCTAGCTTAACTTTTAAATATGAAAGTCGTGGGGGTAAAGTTATGGTGCAATATTTATACTATTGTTGTTGTTGCTCTAAAATTAAGATGTTGAATTTTATTGTTTACCAAACTTTCTTGAGTGACGTGTTAACGTTACTTCCGGTTAATCTTTTTTATTATTGATGACGTGGAGAATTGTAGTGTGCTGGAAAAGAACATGTTTTAGGAGATAGAAATAGTCTTATATGTCGATTAGAGGAATGATGATGCGTCAGAGGCTCCTGTGATCTCCGAGATATCCAATGTGGAACTGGAAGATAAGTTGAATACTTTTGATCTTGATTTTGTAAAGGCTTTTATGCTGCTTATATGTTGAAATATTGATATTTATTTATATTAATAATAATATAAACAGTGGTTTTCAATGTGCTAGTGCAGGATGTATAGTAATTTGTAAAAGTTAAACGCTGTTGAGGGTAGCGTAGTATCTTTTTAAGGTCTACTTGAAAGCTTTACCTTTTTATTTCCTTAATCCTTAAATTAATACTAATTTGTACTAGTCTCTAAATATTGTTTCTCAGCGGCCTACACTTGTTAAATGTAGAGTACTTGGTAGGTTGGCTGAGTAGAGACCAGGGTGACTTAATATTGTTTTTGGACCTTGTATTATTATCGTATTATTGTATGTATCATTTCTGTGTTCGATACATATTATTAAATTAATTAGAAAACTTGAATTAAAGAAGCTAGCGTTTGAATTAATAGGTAGATTAAATACAGTGTCACATTAAGATTAAACACAAGTATTATAATAATAAAACAAAATATCAGATTATTATAATGTGCTTGAGTATTTGAAGTTTCATAGCGTGCTCGTGTAAAGGGGTAAGGACTTCCTCGTGTTGGAAAGGGTTACTTAAGGCTCTATAAAATATCTTTCAAAAGATAGTTTAACATATCTATGTTTAACGGTACTGGTGAACTGTGATAGCCACCGGTAGCCTACAGGTTGTTAAAGGTGTACCAAAAACTTAATTACTTTGTGAACAGTACAGTCATTTTCTGGTCGAGTTCGGAAAAACACTTTATAATTTGGTTTCTCTCATTTTTGTGGAAGTATACGAGACTCCCTTCCGGTTTGTTTAATCAGACGTAGGCCTACCTGTGACTCCGCTGTTCTCGTTTATATCTATTTCAAGATATATTTTTTTAGTTCTCGTTGATATCTATTTCAAGATATATATATTTTTAGTTTTTTTTAGTTATATGTTTTATGTTTTTTTTGCTATTGTGTATATGAATGGTGCTTGATGTCATTACGAGCCTGAACTGTGTTTGAGACATTTCCCTATATGAACTATAACCTGAAACTGTAGATTTATTTCTCTAGTTAATCTAAACTCTATTTGATAACTATTTTTCTATTCTACTTTACTTTCCTTCTTTGCTCTTTTCTCACACTCTATTTCTGTTATTTAATTAACATTTTTATATTTGCACGAAGGCTTTAAGTTAATACATTGCTATCGTTGCAAATACTATTGACAGTGCTTTTGTGTTGTTTATTATATTAACTGTGAAATATCTTATCTATCCATTAGGGGAAAGTCAATAATTCAGTATTTCAAAACCCTTAAAGCTAAAGTTGAACCGTCGTCCACTTCACGTAAAGTTCTATCTTCCAGTTTTGAATTTTATGTCGAAGTGAAATTTATACCTCGGATTCCCGTTCCGTGACACTTGTCTTACTCTAGGTCCTATTTCACCTTCTTCTAAGTATTCTTGTCGAATTTTGATTACTGCTCTTTCATTCATGTAGGCCTACAGATTTAAAATTAGTTTTCTCTCTCTCCAGTCAATTCCTTATATTATGAGATATTGATCATCGATATCCAATCAATACTGTCAAAGGTCCACACAGAAATTGGACCCAGCCATATAGGTAAAATTTTGTGTAAAAAATATCTAGGACCATACACAGCGATGACGAGACTTCTATCTCGCGGATAGAAGTTATTAAATTTGGTAAAGTGTATTCCGGTTTTTTAAATCATTCATTCAACCTTTTTATTTGTTTACATGAATTTGTTGTTTACATAATAAACAACAAATAATAACCTTCATTTGAATCACATCGGCCTTTGCTATACTATGAGTATTGGCAGTTGAAGACCTATCTTTTCCATCTCTCTTTTCCATCCAGTGTCCGTGAGCAGCGACCTGCGCCTAATTCCACCTTTTCTTTAATTCTCTTTACTTTGGACTGATTTTCTGGATTTTGGAATTTGAATCGTGTTTGGACCTTCTTTTTACTCGCCGGCTTAATTTCGTCTCAATAGTGCTCGATGTTGTCATTGATGACTGTAGCATTCTAATTGTTGTTATTGTTATTTAGCATTTATTATAGATACAGCATAATTAATTAGAAACTAAAGAGACAATCAGGAAGAGGGTTACCACATAAGAGCCAATATGCTCTGTGAGGTAAAGGCAGTTAGTAGCAATTACAAAGAATAACGAATACGTTTACTAATTGTCGTCTATGCTACAGAATACTGTAGAACCTATGGCAACCATACACATTAATTAGTGCCCATAAAAGAAGGTAAATATTGGAAATAAAGTTATGTAAATTTAAAGTAAAAGATGGTCTACTTTAACCTTAGGCTTAAGGTAATAAAAATCAAGTTAGGCCTAAAACAAAATCAATAAATTTCAAATTTACATAGCTTCAAACTTGCTCATTTCAAATTAAACATAATTGACTTAAAGTCAAAAGAAGAATAGAGTTACGTATAGTGTCGGGTAAATTATTCTATACCTTAGAGCGACGTACACTCAAGCTGTTCATACGCACATTGTATGTGAAAAGGAATTAAATATTCGGGTAAATTATTCCATAGCTTAGGGCCACGTACATTCAAGCTTTTCATACGCATATTGTATATGAAAAGGAATAAAATATTCATTTATTAAAGTTAAGGTTTCTTACAATTTTTAAACAGTTCTTGACTACAGGTCTCATTAGACTACCTTAAAGGTTAATCAAACGTAAATGTCTGTTAAATCTTTATGCCTGTTAAGTTCAATTCTCAAATTTTTGGAACCTATTTTGAAAAATTGATAAGAATCTTCCTTTTATAGATATGAGCTAAATGATATACGATTAGCGGTCCCGACACTACACGAATGCGTGTTTGGCATGTGCGTGTTTACTGCTATGAGATGCTTTTCCCTTCCCATAAAACGAAGCAGTCTGAGCGATAAAATCTTCATTACCCGTATGATTCCAGATGATGCTAGTTAATTTAATGAATTTACTAAAAAATACTTTGAACTACACTCATAGTACAGTACGCCCTATATGGTATTTATGAATAGTGTAAGCCATGGATTTGTGCAATGCTCTAATATAGGCCTACATGTGGTAAATGTTATCGAAAACAATTTTTAGTTTCATCTCTCTTATATCTAGCCTATTAACTGTTTATGCTATAACTGTAATTTGTTATGCTGTTTCTGTTGAAATTTCTGCACTGTAGCTTTCTACGGTTATCAGATTGAACGCAAATAAATGAGTATATTATTGATTATATTCTAATTTTTGCAATTTATATTGTTTAGTCTGATACATGACGCTTTTTACTGTTGTGAAGTCATATTTACAAAGACCATAAAAATTAGCCTACATAAATGAAAGTCTCGTTCACTCTTTCGCGCGCACTTTATCTGTCTAAATAATGCTATATTGTACAGGAAAAGAGGAAGGTTTAACGGAAGGGTACATACATGTATATTGTACGGAAGGCGTACCATTATTGAGTCCAAATGCTTTTGAATCGTATTTATATTGAGAGTACCTTCGGCAAACTTACAATTGTACTCAAGGTTTATGTTGCAAACAACAACAACAGCAACAGAATTAGAGTGCTACTGTCGTCTATGACAACACCGAGCACTATGGTACCAAATCCAATCCGATGAGCAGAGTGTGGGGTCCAAACGGTGCAATCCAACATCCGGGAAGTCAGTCCGAGGCAAAAGATAGGACTTAGCATCTAAGGCTCGGTGAATGGAAAAATTAAGCTTTGGTAAAGTGTCTAGCGTATTTTAATAAAGAATCGAATATGTGTGAAGGCTAATGTTTAAAATGCGGCTCTGTCATCTAATGTATCCACAAATGGAGTGTATACGAAATATAGTTTTATTAATGTTCTCTTTTTCAATGAAGGTTGTAATGAACTCGCCTCGTTCACAATTTATGTACTAAGAAATGTATACTATAAATAGAAAGCATATATTATACGGCAGTTATGTATAAATAATAAGTGACGTTATGAAAGATTTTCCAGTAGGGGGTTTCCACAAAGATTTATAATAGATGATATTGGCCGAGGTGTTTAATGGGTATATATAGTGGTCGCCCCTTATTGGCTAAATTTATGAATATTATCAAACCTTTAAAAGGAAGTCTAATACTTGGTGACATAAACGTTAATCTTAACAATTATAACTATAATATGCATGTTAATGATTATGTTAATCTGCTTGATAACTTAAATTTCAATTGTTATTCAATATTACCTACTCACTGTGATAAAAATTTTGCAACAGTGATTGACCATGTTTTTTCTAATTTTGGAATAACCAGTGATGGTCAAAGTTTAGTTAAATCTTTAACTATTGTCAGTGACATATCTGACCACTACGCTAATCTGATTATAATTACTTCCAAAGAAAAGTTACTCACTTATGCCGATCGGCCACTTAGAAGGATTTTAAACGCGAAAAACATTGAGTCTTTTCAGAATAATTTATCTAAGATTAGTTGGTCTCAAATTTTGCTAATGAATAATTTAGATGGGATGTTAGACTTCTTAATTAACACCATTGAGGAACCTTCAAACGCTAATATGCCTCTAACACGCTGTTCAAGGAAGAAATTTAAAGATAAAAGTTGGATAAATAATGAACTAAAGAAAAAAATTAAACATAAGAATTTTTTATTTTTTAAAGCTAAGCAATCAAGTAAAGAAGAGGATATGAAACTCTATAAAGCCTATAAAAGAGATCTTGATAGAATCATCAAAAATACCCAAATTGAATACTATAAAAATCTTCTTGACTCGCGAAAAAATTCTATCAAGAATATATGGAAAACTCTTAATAATATTTGCAGCTTTAAAAAAAGCGTTGTAACTCCCAAATTGGTTATGTGACAAAAGACACTAAAAAATATACAATCAAAGGGAAATAGCTGAAACTTTTAATGAGTATTTTTCTGAAATTGGGTCAAAATTAGCGTCTAAATTTAACTCCCATTACTCAACTAATATTAATTTTAAGCAATATTTGCCACCATCTTGTCAAAATTCATTATTTCTTAAACCTGCCACCACCAATGAAGTCTTCAACACCATCCTGGCGCTTAAAAAAACTAATTCGACAGGTCCTGATGGCTTATCTAATAAAATTCTACAACTATCCTCAGACTTTATTGCTGAACCATTAACACACATAATTAATCGAACTTTTATTACTGGTGTGTTCCCTACTAGATTTAAGACAGCCAAAGTTATCCCAGTTTTTAAATCAGGAAAAAGTGACGATGTACAAAATTTTAGACCTATTTCTTTGCTAGACAACCTCAGTAAAATTTTTGAAAGACTAGTATATAACAGAATTATTGAATTTTTTGAACGGCATAATACACTTTCTGAAAATCAATTTGGTTTCAGAAAAGGGCACTCTACAGTAGACGCAATTTTCAGTAGTTTAAATATGATACGTTCTCAGAAAGGCAATAAAAATCATACACTGGGACTCTTTCTAGACCTCAGCAAAGCATTTGACACGGTCGATCATGACATCCTCCTAAATAAATTAGAAAATTATGGTATAAGAGGTTTACCACTCAGTTGGCTAACCTCGTATCTTACAAATAGACAGCAATATTCAGTCATAGGCCACTCAGTTTCTTCCACTAAACCAATCTCAGTTGGAGTTCCACAAGGCTCTATATTAGGGCCTTTGCTTTTCCTAATATATGTCAATGATATCCATCATATGTGCCCGGACCTTTCATTCAAACTTTTTGCTGATGATTCACATGCCTTTATTAAAGGAAATAACTTGTTAGATTTGTTTGCATGTGCCAATTCGGCAAGTAAAAAAATTTGTAACTGGTTCCAAAGTAATCGTTTAACTATTAATACAGCTAAATCAGCATATATTGTTTTCTTTCCGTCTACCAATGACGAAGCGTATATACGTGATAACAATCTTACATTATTTATGGACCATAATCAAATTGCAAGAGTTAATTGTATTAAATTCCTTGGTGTAGAAATTGACGAACATTTAAGTTTTAAAAATTATATCGAAAAAATTACAAAAACTGTTAAAAGTGCTAACGGATTACTCTTTAATCGAAGAGAATTTATACCAATGTCCTGTCGCAGGAACTTGTATCTCTCTATGATATATTCTCGTGTAAGATATTGCATTGAAATTTATGGTTATGCCACTTGGAATGTTTTACAACCACTACATATTGCTTCTAACAGAGTTCTGCGAACCTTGCAGGGAAGTCATCGTTACTGTAATGTTAGAGATCTTTATGTTTCTTATGATATTTTGCCAGTTCATCTATTGCATAAGTACTGTGTGGCCAAGTTGATTCATAAGTGTATTAGCAGTAATCTACCTAAGTCTACAGTATTGGCTAATATATTTGATCTCAACCATTCTAACCATAATTATTCAACTAGACTGCTTGACTCCAACTATCTGTTTAAAAAATCCAATGTGTCATTCTATAAATCTTATGTAAATGAGGCGTGTACGGACTGGAATAAAATTCCACCAATATTACGCAACATCAAATTGCTATCAACCTCTTCTAGAGAATTTAAACAGTATTTATTAGAAAATTTGTCACAATAAAAAAAAAAAAATTTTCTCATCCAACTTCTGCTTTGTTGGTCTTGACATTGACACTTTCACTCCTTTATTTTTTGATTAAAAGTTTGATTTAGACATGTGGGACGCTTGTTAGCGGGGTGATTGATATCCGGGTGGTCAACTCGATAGGGTGTTATGCTCCCTCATTGATGGCCTGGTTTTTGCATGTATTAGTGTGCCTGTCTTTGCGTTTTTACTCTATACCTTTATGTTATTCGAAATATGTTGACTGTCGTGCTGTGTGATATGTGAACAAAAATAAACTTAAACTTAAACTTCCCTTTGAGTGGTCGCCCCTTTGATATACCCATAGAAAATCCTAGACGAAATATCCACTAGATGGGAATAGCTAGGATTTTACGATAGCGTAGTTCCAAAGTGACGTCGCTGTGTCGTAAATTAGCTAAGCGAGAAGTGCTGTGATTGGATTGAAACGCTTGACATCGATCGACAGTGGTGTATGTAATGAGAAGCTAGATATAGTAGAAACAAGTTGGGGCCGGGGGCCTACATGGTTCGTCTGAGTAGGTCCCAGGAGGGGGCTCCGATGGAGCTACACGGTGTACAACTGTAGTACTCATAAAGAATCCGAGTATCAATGATACTCGATTACCCTTACTGACTCCCTACGGGATAGGTAAGAGGCCCCTCAGGTTGGCTAGTTTCCCAAGCCTCGAAGGCTAACTGGAGGCGATGTTTCGATGTACCCTGGGTAGGCCAAGGTTAGTTGGCTGGTAGTTCACGGCATTACCCGAGTCAAGTCCGAATCTGCGGGTTATTTATTGCTAGGCGCCCGGGTCGACTGTGTCTCTGCTGGCGGGAGGCTGGTAGTCCACGGCATTACCCGGGTCGAGTCCGTCTCTGCGGGTAATTACTAATCGCCTGGGTCGAGTCGTCTCTGCAGGTATTTGCCAAGCGCCTGCGCCGAGTTCGTCTCTGCAGGGGGAAGCGGGACTACCAATGACCAGTTGACTATCCACGAATTTCATAGTGACTATACGGAAGGCCATTGTACCACCTTCAGCAACGATGGACGAGAGAAGGAACTACGGGAAGATCAATATTAGTAAAAGGATGGAGAAGCGGGATTACCAATAACCAGTTGACTATCTACGAATTTCATAGGGATTACACGAAAGGCTATTGTACCACCTTCAGCAACGAAGGACGAGAAAAGGAACTACGGGAAGACCAATATTAAAAGGATGGAGGAGCGGGATTACCATGCAATGACCAGTAGACTATCCACGGATTTCACACACTTCAGCAACGATGGACTAAAGAAGAAACTACGGAACGATCAGTATTAAAAAGTTAGGAAAGAATAAGTTTAAAAAGGATATATGGAAGTTTTAATAGGTTAAAACTTCCATATATCCTTTTTAAACTTATTCTTTTCTAACCTTTTAATAAAGGTAAAGAAGAATAAAGTTCGTCGCAGTTAAAACAACCAGTCATAAAATTTTCTACTACTATATCAGTTTGTAAACTAAGAAGCATGGCAAAAACTCAACCGTAATCGCCTAAAATATTGCAGACGTGGACTAATTATATTTAAACTTAAATTGACATCTTTCGCCACGTTAGTGTTATTTTCACAAATCAAATAGTATGAAAGTGTCCAGCTTTAATTTCAATGCTTGTCATTATGAGTATAGGGTTAGGGTTAGGGGTTTGTTGCATAATTGCAATTTCTTTTAGTATTTTAATGCCTTCTGGCGCCATTTTCAACCAGTAAAGATAGACATAAAATTACGCATATAAACCAGCTTAATTTTTTCATTTCCTAATTATCTGATATGTAGGAATGTTTGGAAGATTTCAAGGGCGTGGAAAAGTTTCTGGATTTGCTAAGTTTTGCTTTGTCGAAGTCTTACTCTTTCCTTCGCCCCGTTTAAAACTTGTAGGCCTAATTTATAATTGTAGGCTGCATTATTTATAATACTTGGATTTAGAATTGTAATTAAATCTCTAGTCATTTTACAAACAGCCAACTTTCTGCGCATTTATTTAATTATTTGAGGTATGACAATTCATACTGAGCATATAGACACCGAGTAGAGCTTACGGAGAAATATAGAAATGTGTGGAATGTGTGTTAATTAATAGCAGGGTAGACCGTGGTACACTGGTGAAATAATCGTAAATTTAGTTATTTATTTCATTTATCACACGCACATGATATCACAATTGGCTTACACAATAGACAGTTAGAGCGCATGAACGGAAATAAAGGCCCACAAATGGCACTTACATATTCCGAATTCAAATAAAATTAAAATTAAAAATACAAATATTTCCATAAATTATTAATTAGGTTCAATAAAATCGTTAGTGTAGGCCATAATTATCTACCAAGATTAATTTAGCAGAACATGTAATATCATTATTACGACCTTCAACAATATACACGCATAAATGCCTGCATACAATGACAATTAAACGTAGAATTTAGGTCCTGCACTTAATCTACACATACAATATTATAAAAACGGTTAAAGCAGTAGAATACTTACGATAGTTAAGAGTTAGATTCTTTGATAGAAAAAAGAATATACAGAAGATAAAAGAATGATATAAAGCAATCACCTTAACTCTTTAGATAAATACTCTCACACTTTCGAGGACGTGTTTCAAATCTCCGGCAGCCTAATCAAAACAAACAGTTCCGAAGACTTAACTCATGCACGAATTGGAAACCCAGTCAACGGCAGCTTACCATCACAGAAGGGTGGCAGTGACTAAAGTCCGAATATTATGGATCTGATCCTTTCTGAGGTCGCTCTTTATGGAAGTGAATGTAATAGTAAACGAGGATGACGAAAAAGAAAAATCACCTCGTCATTTTAAATACATCTAGTTCCGTTTATAAAACTTTACATCGATATTAGTCATAAAATTTATTTCATAAGCATGGAGTAGATGGGCTGTTGGCTTAAACAGTATATGAACTATTTTATTCGAGAGTAAATTTTTTTTTCCTCTGTAGGCCTATGCTTCGGCAAACTACTTAATTGCTGTTACATAACGCTGTAATAATAGAGGCTTATCTCGTGGCATCTGCATGTATTGTTTTAGCCTAGCTTGTATAACAATGAGCCTCTATCTTTATCTCTGTCTCTTAGTGCACTGCTTGGCAGGTCCGTGGCATATAAAGCCTGCACTCTTCTCTGGCTTCCGTTTTCCTCTTCATTCGACATAGGAGTGGATCTTAAAATCATTTAACATTCCAAATCTCTGTCTGGCTCTGCTTCGCTTTCTTTCCATTCTACCTTCTATGACATTTTTCAGGAAACATTTCACCCTTATAGGCCTAATGTGTGAGAACTGATAGAAAGGCGGACTGTGGCTGGCCCAAAAGTGCCAGAAAACATGCAAATATTGCGCTGAGGAAATAATTTGTTTTTCGGAAGGAGAACCTGGAACACGTCGTAATACTCGTCAGATATATCAAGTAGGCTACTAGGGGTTTCTGCCGCTTCAGTTAGCAGGATTGCTACTACCAACACAATGAATCAATTAAGGGCTCTAATCAGGATTATTCGGTGACAAACTGCTTGGAGAACCTATAAGAGGTAGGGGCATGGCGCAAAAAGATTTGTAACTCGAATTGTGGCGCATATATTTCCATGAAATTTTCAGCATTTGTGTAGAATTGGACCATGTATTATCGCTAAAATGTAGGCCTACATGATAAAGAGACATCAGATACTAAAGTTTTAGAAAATTTTCTGTTGAGGGGGTCACGTTTTTTGACGCAGTCTGTATATACATGTATATACATATTATGTAGATTATATAAAGAAATTTTGCTACATATGAAGAAAAAGTCAAACAGTAGACATAAATAGCAAAAACCAATAACAGTAAAGGTTGAAAGTGATATTCATCCATGGCTGTGTTTTGGAAAAGCACTGAATGTTTAACCTTCTCATCGGTACACTAATGAGCTTCTTCAGATCTCTAAGTTATATTTTCCTGTTAATTCCGTCCGAAAAAAATATAGGCCCTCCATCGTTTAATCGAAATCGCTTCACCAGGTGCGGATCCTGGAATTTTTTAAGTGGGGCGAAATTTTTTTTGTACATGTTACGCAACTAGAAAAGATGCTGTGCGGGGGGTGGGTGGGAAATTTTTCATTACTACCCCCGAGTAGTAATGGCTCACAGAGTGAGTGTATTCCCATATCCTAACCCCCCCCCCCCCCCAGTCATACCCGTACTAAACTCAGGGGGAAACCTAAAATGTCTAAAATCCTACATTTGTTTTGATAAAAAGCAGGTTAATTTTTTCATCTTCGAAGAAACTCAGCGGATCTGGATCTGGACGAATTGCAAAAGTGACCTAATTTTGGCGGTAGGGTGGCCCCGTCCAGCCATGACTGTTTCCACCACTACTCCAGGACAGAATTCACATTTATACTGAAACCGTTTCTCCTCTTATACAGTGGTTCATGAGAAAATTATGAGCTAGTGAAACGGTCAACATTTTCGGCCCCCCCCCCATCCATATATGCAGGCCTCCTAGTATACCAAATATATTTGCCCCTAGTGGGGTACACATGTATTTGAAGAAATGCGAACTATAGTGGAACTGAGTTCTCTCTCCTACCCCCCCTAACCACTGCCCTTAGAAACATATTTACACCTACAAATTGCCATAGAAACTAGAGATGGGAATCGAACCGAACCCGAACCGAACCCTAGAATCTTGAATTTTGACCGAACCGAACCCGATCCCAGACACTGACCGAACCCGAACCGAACCCAGACTCTGACCGAACCCGAACCGAACCTGAACCCTGACTTCGTCCAAACCGAACCCAACCGAACTCTTGAAGTTCCTTTCTCCTTCGCCAGCCTCAAAAGAAGAGAACAATTTTCTTTTCAGCTGTGTTTTTAAAGTCTGCATTAAGATATTTTTTATATTTATTTTATTTATAATTAGAAATCGGGCAGAAGGCCCACACAAAGCACACAAGACACACAGCACACCTATAAAATCAGGTAAACACTCGTAAATCAGATATTATAGTTCTAAAATGGAAAAATCACAACCTAAAACAATTAATTAGTGCACTTCCACACTTACTAACACACTGATTAGGCTATACACAAATTTAGAGTTAAATATAATCGTATCAAAACTAGGAATGTTATATTACTGCAACATGGTGGATAAACCTGCCTTTTGAAACCAAAGAACCGTTTGGCACATCTATTATAACATGAACGAAATTTACTTAAAGAAGACACTTTAAACTTGGACCAGAGTGCAATATCGTAAAAACATAAACAGTACGTTTTAAACAGAATAATTTTAACTGCAAGGGAGCAATTAAAAAAATCGTTTAAAAGCGTGTTAGTGCGGACAAAGGTACTACTTATTTCATGATTAATGTCATTATCATCACATAAACGATTATCAATCAAATGGCCTAAATATTTAAATTGAGAGACAAAATTAATGTCATCGTTACCTAGTTTAAAATTAAGGAAAATATAGTCTAAGGCCCATCTTCTCTCGCTAGGTTCAAAAATTATAGCAACATTTTTAGAAATATTGCAAGACATATTAATATCCAAAGCACTAGAGCACAGGGTGTTAATTAAAAGTTTCATAGATCTCCATGAAGGTGTAATAAGGACAATATCAACGGAATATGCAAGAATATTGATAATCTGACTGCCAATTCTACAACCAATACCAGATTCAACAACTGAACCTAACAGATCTCTAATGTATCTAGAAAATAAATAAGGAGAGAGAGCACTTTAGTGCCGTTTGCCATTACCAATACAAAAAGATGACGACACTGAATTACGCCACCTTATATGAGAATTTTGATCACCATACCAATATGCCAAAATGTTAATTACCTTGAAGTTTACATTGTCATCCAGTAGTTTTATAAACAATTTCCAATAATTGACACTGTCAAATGCCTTTTTAAAATCTATAAAACAAGTGAACACGTGACTACCGTTATTTCCATTATATAGATTTTCAGGAACCTGATTCTACAAATTTTTAATCTGAGGTAAAATGAGGACCTGACATGAAATGGTCCAGGATTCAAATTCCTAATAATATGCTTCTAATAATTATTTTGGAATCTTTACCTGTCCTCGATTTGACTGAATCTAGATATCCTACTAAGTGATTGATAACTTCAACGACTGTATTAAATTAGATATTAATTTAATACGAAAAGAAATAAAATAATGCACGGATATACAGTAGAACGAAAATTTAACGATTTCAAAGAGCACGTGTACGCGAAATTCGAATAACTTAAAATTATACTTTTGTATCTAATTACAGTTCACTTTAGATATCGCCAAAGTAAGTACT
The DNA here is from genome assembly GCA_905160935.1 of Enchytraeus crypticus. NCBI lineage: Eukaryota > Metazoa > Annelida > Clitellata > Enchytraeida > Enchytraeidae > Enchytraeus > Enchytraeus crypticus. Next base: position 215,370 of record CAJHZI010000371.1, on the reverse strand, counting down.
TTAAATTACATACAATTACTTTTGCCATACAAATTACTAATACGCTCTCTAGCATAAATTCCTACACTTAACTCTAGTTTCCTCTCAACTATTCGTCTACTAGGATTCCTTCTAATATAGCCTAACCCCTAGGTTAGAATATTTCGATGGAACTCGCTTCCCTCTTCGATCTTCTACAAAATCACTCCCTTCTCATGGACTGTTCGATGGACTACAGATTATTTCGAATAACCTAACCCTTCGAATTGCTCTCAATTCGTCTACTACTGAGATTCCTCAAATCTCCTAAATATCTTTTCAACTTGGCACGTTTTATGTCCATGTTGTCACTCTTCCATCTTGGATCTCCCCCTTCTGCCTGTTTAGGCATGCCCTCATTGGTCACTTGCCCTAGCTTAGTTACCGCCTAGAATCTCACTTTAATAAAACTCAATACTCTAAATCTTAACTTTACTTATCCAGCAGTATCCTAAAATAATTTACTAAGAATACAATTACAAATACAAATACATACTAAACATATATCGAATCAAGCTTTGAAATAGATATTATGGAGAATGTTTGACGTTATGTAATGATAGTAAGAACAATACAAATATATATTTATATATTAGTTTTTGCAATTACATGTCTTACAGTAGGCCTATCTAACAGCGCATATTCAGTTAGGCCATAAGACTGGTTCCGACACAAATTTTAAAATAGCAGATGGCGATACAAAGGAACGGTAGCGTTCAAAAGGAATGGTAGCGGGATACGAGACTGGTCTACTGAAAATAATGGATAGTCTGAATGATACGGCATTGAAATACGGAATGAGGATTTACAGCAAAGAGACAATATTGATGAAAATATCCCATTAAAATCTGAAAATGCTGGACTCAATCTATGTTGATCTGTTCTTATGAAATTCAAATTACGGAATTATTCTAATTTCAGTGCGCCGTAGTAATATTTTTGCAGCCAGATTTACAAATATTTATATATGACATTATTATGTGTTAAGGCTATCTGAGGTAACTAATTTTGCACCATAGTAATGCATTAATTTTCATAACTAATTTCGTAACTTCATACCTGAGAGTTTCAAATTTTAAATCCTGAGGTAAATTATGAAGTTTATTACTGGTTCAGTCGATAGCAAACGGTATAGATTATGATCATTTTTCTGTGGAAGTACACGTCTTTTTCCAAATCGTCCTTATTATTTTGACATCCTTATTATGTTAATAAATTGCTCTTTGTCTCTGAAAGATTGGACCAAATGGCCTAGTGATAAAATTTATTTTTAAATTGATGAAGATTTCTGTTTGCTGGCTATAATCAAAGAGAATATTTAAGATACAGTAATAAAGCTAAATATCTATTTAATGAACATTTATTGGTCAATTTAAAATATTTGAAGAAATGTACTAAATAAATGTATAAATACCACTGCTCTTCTATTTTCTTTGTCATATTTTTACCCAGGTGAAAAATGTGCCAGTTACTCTGACTTCATGTATTTTTAACCACATATACCATAAACCATTTTAAACATGAGTAGGGTAACGTTAAGTACACCAGGGAGTAGGAGTACCTTGGCCTACTTATTGTCAGCAGTGTTTTTTTTACTTACGTTAGCACTTTTTGTCAGCACTTCTTTTTGTTTACATCAGCACTTTTTTGTTTACATCAGCACTTTTTTGTTTACATCAGCATATATTTCTGTATGTATCAGTATGTGTCTGTATGCGTCCATCTGTGTGCTTGTGTGTGTACCTGCACATCTGTTGTTATGATGTTTGCAAATTGTAAACACTTGGTAAGGGCTAACATTACATGTTTATAAACTGTAAGCTCTTTTCCGACTCTTAAAGTATTCATTAATGTGCGTTGCGCAATCAATATAGCCAGATACAAGCCAGGACAGTAACGGTGGCCAAAGTGCTGACATCATCGTAAAAATATATAGTGCAACTCGACATTCTCTCGTCATTCAATCGAAAGTTTTCAGCGGAGCAACATGGCATCTATTCGCTTAAGTTATCTTTCAGTACATTATTCGTGTAAGTTAAAACTTAGAGTTTTTCTAAACTTGTGCGAATAATATTTAGACTTGTAGATGACTATTGGGTGAGTAAAAATTGATAACACCAGCAAAAAGTTTCAATATCTCAGGGTATTGTTAATATTTTCAAATCAAACTTTTACCAATTAATAGGGACTAATTTCTGATGGGGTGGCCAATTTTCATTCATTTTGGTGCATAGATTGTCCAGGATTGTCCAGTTATGCAAGTTTCAGCAGAGCAACCCACACCTTTTTTAATGTACTGTAAATATAAATTATATTTAATTCTATTTATATTTTGGTCCTGAAAAGGCCGTCGTAGTGGTTCAGAAAGAACCAATTGCATCTGCTAGCATTGCTGACTACTCGATATGCTTTCCTCCTGCTGCTACGCAGGACTGCAGTCGCTTTCGGAACGCTAGGACAGCCTTATTGATTCCAGCTTGGAGCACTCTCTCCCAGATTGACTGTAGCACTTCCTGCAGTTCTGTCCTGTTTTAGGCATCGGCTTGTGTTTCTGAAAGAGATGCAGCATGGTTCCCCAGACATGATAATCCAGAGGATTTACTTCGGGTGTGTTTGGAGGCCATTCATTCTTCGTAAGTAAATGCGGGTTTCCCTTCCTGATCCATTCCTGTGCATGACGAGATGCATGAGCCGGAGCACCATTATGCTGAAAGATGAAACCATTTGGTAGAAGAGCATAGCAATCATCAAAGAGCTTGGGAAGTAAAGTAATGACGTAATAGTGAGCGTTCAACTTTTCCTTCTCGCCAATGAAGTGCAATATGCCCTTACTGTTGCAGCAAACGCAATTTTTAGGTAAAAATGGGGGGTTGCTCTGCTGAAACTTGTATAACTAGCCCATCTATGGCCTAATATGGATGAGAATTGACCACCCCATCAAAAATTAGTCCTCTATTAATTGGTAAAAATTTGATTTGAAAATATTAACAATACCCTGAGATATTCGAACGTTTTGCAGATGTTATCTTTTTTTACTCACCCTGTATATTAAATTTTTTGTATGTTTTAGAAACTAGAGTTGGGTAACAATCGTTTTGTGACTGTAACTACCTATAATGAGAAAAAGTATGTACACGTCAGAGAGCACGATGCAATTCACGGATTTCCTACGAGCATCGGTGTAGCGTTGACTCCTTCACATTTCGACGTCCTATCGATAATAACGGGTGAAGTTAATGAGAAGCTGTAGGCAATAAAGAAACCGCAAGAGTTTGAGTACAGAACCCACATCGGTGGGTGAGTCTACTGCGTCGTTCGTTCGGGGTGCTACGTGGTAAAACTGCGGAGTTACTTCATACCGGCAGATAAGATACAACCGATCCCTACAAAGATAGGAATTTCCCTTCAACCGAGCGAATGGAAACGTCTACTCGAGCACTTCAAAACAATCAGAGCTCAACATCCTGAATTGGATAATTCCGTACCGTGTGGATTTAGTAATTTTCATAATAATCAAATGGCGGCTTATTCGTGTATGGAATGATACCCTTTCGGTGCAATGGACGTTTAATCCTAGACTTCTGGCATTTTTTAGTTGTAGTTTTAAGCTTTCAAACGTTCTGATATTAATAAAATGAACAACATTTATATGTACTTTTGCGTTTTATTATAGATTCTCACACACAAACTTATGCAATGGCGTAGCCAGGATTTAGTCTTGGGGGAGGCACTTTAATCTTGGGGAGGCACTTTGGGGGGTACACACTTTATACAATGTTTGCACTTATATTTTGACATTAATAAAACGTTTACATGACATCTTGGAGGAGGCACATGCCCCTCCCTGCCTCCCCCTTGCTACGCCACTGAACTTATGCACCATTATGTATCATTTGACGTATCATTTCATATTATGTATCATTTAACAAAGTATCATTCGTAAAGCAATTTACGATTGAATCTAAAGTATAATCTAGTTTCTTAAACAGACAATAAAATACACAATAATGTCCACAAACTTTGCTGAGCATGCTCTGGAATTGTTCTTCGCTAAATTCATAATCAGTACAACGCAATTCTAAAAAGTCTTTAAAAATCGGACGAGGCGGTTCTCCAAACGAATCGAAATATTCTCCAGATCCATTACTGTTCACACACATAGCTATCCAGTGCTCGCCGGGTCTGTGGTGAGAATCGGTGTTGCACACTAGCAGCAAGGGTCTTCTCTCAGGCACGCGACGAGGCAGTCTAACGGCAGCAAATATTCTCATCAATAGTCCCCGACATCTTCTCAAAAGATGACGTAGCAAATCCTCGGTGTTCATGTTTTCAGTTACTGTAGTCGAATATCACGTTGCGTGATCTATCAATCTCCAGCACGTTTTCAAATTCGGCGTAGGCAATCTTGTTGACGGTGTTTGGTAGCGCAGCGCCAAACTTCATGTCGACGCGCACATTCCCCTCTTTGACGAGATTAAAGTAATCGTCTTCGCCTAGATCAGGCGTGAGATCGTAAGCGTAGAGAGTGTAGCCTCTATCGTAGTCGTCCCGTTGAATCTGATTGCCTTCGTTGCTAAACTGCTTTCCTGTTCGGTAAACAGAGTCATGTAGGCACTTTTATACTGATTATTGGCAAAGTTCGGCTCCAGCGGTCTGATATCCCTAGCAGCAAGAGATATTCAGCCAATATTGTTTGAATGACGGCTACGGATATTGGGCAAATGTCGGGCGCGCAACAAAGTGCGATATTCATCCATTATCGGTAATTATAGCCTACATCGGCCCAATATTACAATCTAAGTCCATATATCGGCCAGATCATGGGCCAATATCGAAGGTATTATATCAAAGGTTCTGCTATGACTATTGCGTTGTGTTGTCTTATGTTTCTTGTTGTTCTTATAACACTTAATCTCTGAGAACCTCTGACTTGGGAAACTAGTGACTCACAGGTAGTATTTTATTAATTGGCCGTCGACTATTTGTACTGTTGCTTCTTACTTGTGAAGCACGATAAAAAGACACTCTTTAACTTTTCCTCCCTATGAATCTTTTATCTCTTCTACTGTTCTACTATCTTTACTCTAAATTCTTTCTGTTACTGTCTGTGACAAACTTCTAATTCTTTTCTAAACAGACCTTGGACTTAGCCAGATTCAACTTGACTTGATCTCGACTTAGCTGTTTCTTAACGTCTACTAGACTTTACTCAGCTTGACTCCCTTCTCTTAGACTGCTCTTTCCTTAACTCTCTTCTCTTAGACTATTCTCTCCCTAACTAACTCTTCCTCCTCTATTCTCATCTGAGGTCTTTCTATTCCTGCTAAACCGCGCCTTCTTCCTTTGTACTGTCCAATAGAATTAATTCCTTATATTTAAGATAATATAATCCTCCAATCACAGTTCACTTCTTAGTTTGACTTCCGTGATTTATCTTAGTATTCCAGAGAGAAGAATATTAGAATTATTTATATCAAAATTATGGCCTTGATGTAGAAGAATTTAAAAGGGAAGTCATGAGCCGGGAATTTTAAAAGGGAAGCCTTTGGTGGAAATTTAAAATTGACTCAAGTTATGCTAATGAGTGAATCGCGTAAGAAGTTGATTGGCTGAGCTGGAAAGATACGCTGAAAGAAACAAAGAAAATTTAGTTTTAGGAGAGGTCTTGAGTAGGACTTTGGACGGCGAATGACGTGGCACGCAGCCCAGTTGAGGGAACAAAGAGAAAAGTTGAAGATAGTAAGGGAGTCTTTGTTGGAAGTTTGGATGGATAGAACCGAAAGGCGTAGAAAATGAAACGTAGAAGAAAATTTAGAAGATAATAAACAAATAAATAAATCGAAGAGAATGAATTTGAAGAATTGGTCTGGTGTCCGGAGAAGCAAGAGTCGGGATGCTGTAGGTGGTGGGACAAGCGATCGCCGGGTTTAGAGGTCTAAGGGAGAGACAGAGAGAGATAGAGAAAAATAGAAATAGTCAGAAACAAAGAAAGATTCATAGGGAGCAAAAGTTAAAGATATTTATATATATTTATACATATGTTTCTATATCAAGTTTAAGTAGTAGTATTATAGGGACTGGTCATAACTGTGAAAGTATATTGCCTGTCTAGAATAATTATATGATAGGAACATTGGTGTCTTGCTAGAATTGTAATTGCTAATTAATTAATAATAATAAACCCTGATTATATTACAAATGACTGTTTTCTATTATTGTGTCTTTTTATCGTGCTTCACAAGTAGGAAGCAACAATACAAATAGTCGACGGCCAATTAATAAAATACTACCTGTGAGTCACTAGTTTCCCAAGTCAAAGGTTCTCAGAGATTAGGTGTTATAAGAACAACAAGAAACATAAGACAACACAACGCAATAGTCATAGCAGAACCTTTGATATATTATAATTCCGGCCTTAGATTACAGAAACAATTTTCTTAAATTTATTAGACATTCCAAGACAATAAAACTATCACTCGTGCCATCAGCGATCTCTCAATTGCTTCTCCAGCATTCGGATGAATTCAGACTTGCATCTTATAACGTCGTCCATCCAAATGTCCATTCCCGCATTCTATACTCTCTATTTAGGTCAATCACTGGCATGTTCAGGTTATCTAAAGAAATCTATGTCTTAGCTCAACTGCTAACCTTCCACAACTTGTAACCTAATCTTAGATGTATCTTTTCATATAAAATATATGATTATATGTTATAGCATTCCAACACTATTGACTAATTCCATAATTATCATTCCATATCAGTAGTTCAAGACATAAATTATATTTAATCATGACACAAAATATAAAACATACAATAATCAAAATTACTAAAATAACAATATTCTCCAAGCAACGTAATTTACTACTTTGCGTCTATTTCTTACACATTTCGCATTTACCATCATATTATACAGTGCAATCAACTAGATGCTTATATCATTAACAACTGACAAACTTGACGTTAAACTTATTTAACATATTCCTACCAATCTTTGATTATGTCTGCTTAGACGACATCTAGTGTAAATTACAGTTTCACTGTGGTGACACCCAATGTATATTTTTAGGTGAGATCCTTTTGATTTGAACATTAACATTCAGTTTCAGCTAACAATAAAGTAATATCAATAATCCAAACGTTATCTTAACTCGATTAAACCCGAAGTACTAATTTACAAGGTTTACACTAAATGAAATCTTTAAGTCTACAGTTGCTACTACATAATATTTCATTGTTTATTGGGGAGCGAGTACTCCCTGTACCTCTTTTACAATAACAATGTACAGCCGACGTATTTCAGCTACAGTGTAGTCCCTGCACCTGTATAAGTAATCATATATCTATACCGTATTCGTGGTTCCCGCATTCTAGATTACTCTGACAGATTTACAGCTTGATTGCTTTATTGACATACCACACGTGTGAGTTTATACGGACCCAAGATGAATATGAAACTTAACTATATTGTATTTATTCAACATATTATTTAAACAATATATGATTATGGTAACAATATCAACGCAATGTCGGCTAGATCTTGGATCAATATTACAAGTTTATGAAATCCTGGTGGAATATTGGCTAAATATCGTATCAATATTGTAAATTTATTAACATATCGGCGGAATATTGGGCGAACGTCGTGTCAATATGGGCATTTTTTTAAATATTGGTAGAATATTGGCTGCATATTGCATTGATATCGCATATTGATTAAAATATTGGTGGAATATTGGCTCCACATTGGACCAGTATCGTCAGTTTATGAAATATTGGCGGAATATCGGGTATATATTGGACCAGTATCGCCAGTTTTTGTAAATATTGGTGGAATATTGGCTATATATTGGACCAGTATCGCCGGTTTTTTCAATATTGGTGGAATAATGGCTATACATTGGACCATTATCGCTGGTTTTTTTTAATATTGGTGGAATATTGGCTATATACAATATACCAATATCAAATTGTCGGTCGATATCAATGGGTCATCACTGGTTATATACTGTAAATAAAATTTAAATAAGCAAAGAAATAAATATATGTATATTTCTATATATAAATATAAATTTAACATCCGTTTCTACATTGCAGAGATACTGACAGAGTAGATCCCTCTTTTCCTTCATCAGATCCAAGCCACACAAAAGAGAAAAGTACCTCATTTTATGCAGAAAGACAATAAATGATCAAATACTCATTTCATAAATTTATTTAATTATTTAATAAGAACACCAAAAATGTCATTCAATGCTGTAAATTCACAATATAGCCCAACTAGCTCGTGCAACAAGTAAAACACAAACTAAATGTTAACTATGATGAACTTTATTCAAAAATTAAAGAATTAAGAGAGACGAATAATGATAATTAATAGATACAGGCCTACTCAAGCATTCAAGTAAGCATGGATAAAATTAAAATGAACGTTCATTGATGGACCAAGTCCAGTATAGTTAATAACCATTTACTAAGTACTAACAAAGTTAAACTTTAAAAGAGTTAAGGATGGAGGCAAGTGTACTCTAGATGGTAGGTTTTAAAAGCATTCCTCCAAACAATAATGCAATAATGTAAATATATTAGACTGTAATTTAAATACAGTGTTATGCTAACTTATCTTCAACGCGATAGACAAACAATAAATAAGAAATATATAACTCCTAAAAATACTAAATATCTTTTTCACGATTCTGCAGAGGCCGCCAACTATGCAATAATATTAGCTTCCATTCAAGACAACAAATAAATAGAAGAATTGGTTGGAGTATTGCAAGATATTGCTCTATGATTGATTCTATCCATGCACTTGATTCTGATCAGCAACAATAAACGTTATGTACAATGAAGATAATATAAAAAACATTTTCAGTTCAGTCGTCAAACAAGCAAAGTAATACCGATGAAAGGTATTGAACAGAGAACGTTCCAATATCATGGCTAAGATGATAACCTGAGACAACAAAATTGAAATTATGCAGAAATTGCATAATTTCAAATTAAATTGCATAAATCAGAACGCGGACATCGTAAAAGCTAGTATAAAGTCAATAATATAGCAAATATATCAAGTTACACAGAGAAAAGTAAATTTATAATTTCACTGAATACTTATAGCTCATAAAATATAATGTACAGTCTAAATACCAACTCATTTATATACCAAGCAATCTTTTAAACCAGTAAAACTTCCATAATGTACTATTAATTAAATCCATCTACAAACATCATCATCATCATCATCCTCCCATGGATCCCAGTCTAACCAGGGTCAGGATACAAACATGAAACAAAAATTAAATCAATCTACAAAAAAGCAAAAGAGATAGTGAGATTGAGCTTCCTGTTATATTGCCATTACAACACTATATTCCACGTTCTTATTTCCCCACTAAGGCCGACAACTATCTCTGTAGGACGACAGACTAGAAACTTGCTCACTATCCGGCCAACCTCAAAGTCTGTTGCATGACTCGCAGTACCTGAGCAATTGAAGTAATAAACTGTGTTACTCTATGTGTAAGCAGAATAAAAAACTATCAAGCATAGCAATATTTCTCTCTTGCTAGATAAATAAATTCACTTTATAGAATAGAAAATATTATCCAATTTTAAAAGTGACTCTTTCTTGCTAGATGACATGGCAAAGTAAAAATTTGTTTTAAAAATTAGTACCTGAAACCTCAATATTATGTTAAGTTTTAAAAATTAGTACATGAAACCTCAATATTATGAAACCTCAATATTATGTTAAGTTATCACTTGTCTAAAAAACGTCAGTGGCTCTTATCTGCTTGGTCTGAGTCTCATACATATAACCTAAGGATGCAAGTAGATGCTAAATGAGCGATATATACATATCTCATATATACTGTACGACATAACATTTTTAAGATATAAAGTGTAAGCCATCATCATGTGAACAAGCTACAAATCGAGAAGTGCTATACACAAGCATGATTACCCTCAGATCTGAGGGTAAAATCTCGGACATTCACTGGACTGGCTACACGAAAAATGGACAAAATTGCCTAACCGATTTAACATGTGGTATTAAAAGTGATAGATATCAACGTAGTGGATCATTTCACTATAATGTGTGTGTTATTGTTATTGTTACATCTGCTGTGTCTGAAACCTTCTAGAAGAATGAGCCTTGGTTACTGTAAGGGGTATAGGCCTACATACAGAGTATCCCTGTATATGTCTATATATCTCTGTGTATCCCTTTTGGTCTCTTGCATAGTATATATGAGACCCCGCTCCAGTTGCTCAGGACGAGTGAACTGTGTGAGGAAAGGTTGAGTGGACAGTGCGAGATGCAGTTGGGCTGGTCAGTTATGGCCAGGAAGTGTTGGCGGCGTGGAAGGCAGTTAGAGCGTTTGGAGTTGGAAGTGTTGGAATAGATAGCAGAGTTGTAGGGAGCGATGGAGAGATATGACAAAGATGATTCTAATTAAGTGTTGATAGGTTAAGTTAACTTGAAACGAAGTGTAATTGTTTAGGACTTGTCATAAGAACTACACTAACTAATAACTATAGTAGCTGATGTAACAATACTTGTGTAATCTGTAATAGTAGAGTGATAATAAAACTTGATCGCATAAGCATCGTTAACAAAGTGTGTGAAGCGTTATTAATATTAGGTACAATACGTAATCTATAATCAATCAGAATCAGCCGAAAGCAACTGACATCTATGTCTTCACGTAGTGGCCGATTCCCCGACCTCATCGCTTTAATAGTTCCCTAGTCAAATTGTAATTATAGAGATAGAAAGAAAGAACATTGATCAAAAATCTATTGCTCTCCTTCATTTATCTTGCACATCATTACTTAATTTAATATTTTCGTTTCATAACCTTGCAATTCTAACGCAAAATAAGTTCTAAGGAACATACGCTGAAATGAATACAAATCTCAAAGCACAAAGGTCAATTTGAACATCTAAATAGTAACAAAACATGAGTGCAAATCAAATTAATTCAAAACATATGGGTGAGAAATAAAATATGTAACACATTTAGTTGCCCTAGATTACAGTGAAACGTCAAATCATCTATTATTCCCACCTTACTTTAAGATTCAATTGCAAATAATATATCAGTTTACAATATACAATTTAATAAAGTATCTCTCAATGCACAACTAGCGATTTGAAATAATACACATCTTGTCCATGGTACAGTTCAAAGCAATTTACAGTAATTTTTAATAGTAAATAAAACCCAAGAGTACTTGTTAAGCGCTATCTATTGAAGCCACTACTTGTAATAGTGCATCAAAAAATAAATATTTCCGCACTCACAGAGCCAGCCAGCTCAAGAGCCAATCAGAATCGTTCGTTCACATAGTCGCCAACCAATCAGAATTTAGCTCTTCAATCCTCTTCATAATCATTTATCCGCCCCAATTTCATGGTCGGTAGAATTGCATGCGTTTTCAATGCAATTTTTATTTGTAACCTATTATTTCTATACTTAATTTAATAAAATATAGTTTTGTCAAACACGAAATTCCTATAATACATTAGGTGATTTTTCAAAGTAAACACCTTTTATAAAAGGTCTATACAAATCGAAAAAGAATATTTTAATTTACACCTAATAAAGCTAAGGTTAACGTCAGTTTCCTCACTTGAAAGCGATGTCAGTGACGAGCGAGCCCAGGATTAATTTGAACCCCGCACATACTGATCCGCGGTCGAGTAGCTTACCCACGTCGCCCCAGGCTCCAGGCATTTAAAAAAAACTGTAAATGTTACATATTATGTGTAGCGAAATTGGACTTTCGCTTTGATTACGCTTGTTGCATTAAACCAGTATAAATTCGTACGCTTCCGCAAACCAGTATAGATTAAACGTAGCGCCAGTCTAAGGATTTTTCCAAAATATAAAAATAAACATAGATATTAATATTAGAGATTAGGTTAGGTTAGTAATTAAAGGAAAATCCTAATTCGTTGGCGATTCTTGTAAAATTAGATAGCATTGGTTGTAAATGCTATAATGTACGTAGTTGGCTTACATTATATAGTAGAAACGCGTTATATTAAATGTGAGGAAATGTCAGTTAAGCGCTATAGGAGGTTATAGACGGTTTTATCTAGATTTGTGTTTATTTCGATAAGGTCTTCAGAATCGATAGGAAATAAAGATGATTGGTCGCTAGAATTTAAGTGAGAGAACGACGTTATCACTGCGGTATATTTTCGAGCTAGATCGTACAATAGGTTTAATTAGAAAAGAGCACAAATTAGGTGGTGGAATAAGAAAATACCCAAGATGGTAACACAGATTAAATATAACTTAATTTAGGCCACACCTTCAACCAATGGAAGGAGGGGATACAAATCGAGGGTTTAGTAAGGCGTTACGTGATTGGCCTCGTAGTCATCCCATGTTAAAATTTAGTATAAAAGGCCGTGTTTCTCCATGCAAAATCGCTTGGGTTATTTCGCGGTAACCGTGGTCCAGACGCAGTTGATTGTGATTGGAGCCACTTATCACGAAGAAATAATGTTCAGACGCAGTTGATGTGATTGAATATTATTAACTGACCACTTTAAAGCACATTTCGTTGTGTGGAGAAGTAGAGTAGCTACTATAAAGCTTTAAAGCACAATTCGTTGTGTGGAGAAGTAGAGTAGTTGTTATAAAGCTTTAAAACACGATTAAGAGTGTAGAGAAGTGTTCGGCAGCCTTACGACTTTAAAACACAGTCGCATTGATTGTGCCGAGAAGTTGTAAAACGGGAAGGGTCCTATTGTGTAAAGACCTGTGTTTTAAAACAGGCAGTGTTACAGAAGGGGGGTTGTGCTGGGGAACCCAGTGGATAGGGCGCCCCAGCACTAATAGTAGGGGTGTCGTATTTTCGTGACGAGCGGCCAACTTCTGGACGGTGACTTGCTAGCAGTTGCCGATAGGAAGATTGCGCCAATCTGAGCACTATACAGGCACAACAGCATTTAGCTGTGGAATTTGGCTGGGTGGGACATCAAAAAGCAACCCTCATAGAGTTATATATATAGGTAGTCATAGAGATATATATGGATGTAGTTATAGCGGGCGTATAATTTAGAGCTAGCGGTACATTTCTCAAATTAAGAGTTAGAATAGGGAGAAAGAAAAGTACATAATTGCCCAATAGGCGGGTTTTGGTCCCGATATTGGATGACCTAGGATCCCAACAGAGGCAGGTGAGTCTTGTTTGAATTAGGATTCAAAGAGTTGCTGGCGGGTTTTGTCTCGCTATTAAGGCGAACAGAAACACATTACATACAAAAGAGATTTAGATAGGAAACAAATAGGGAGGACTGCTATTTACTTATTATTAGCCTTTACAAGTGTGGTCTCAGACCACGCTCCACACTCATTAACAGTAGGGTTAGGTTAGACGTGTATTTTTCGTTTGACAAATTCCAATCACCATATTCAATTCCCAATCATTACTAATCAAACCAATCAAATAAATTCTACGTCTTTACACTTTACAACAGATTAAGGGGAGATGGCCGACCTGAACATGGATAGTAGGCCGGTGTCCCGAACCTCCTCGATGTCGAACGCGGGACTTATCCCCGATTCGGGCCGTGACGACCTGGCACGAGACCTGAATACCCACGAACCCACAACTAGGGCAGAGGCCATAGCCCTAGCACAGGCGGGAGACAGAAGCATTCCCACCTTTAATCGTGACGATCTCGGCGCAGTAGTAGAAAGCGGACATTCACAATTGGCCGAGTTCCTAGGCCTTTCAATAACAAGGAACACACAAGCCACTGACCCAAATATCCGAAGGCCATACTACCACAGCACGCCGGAGGTCCCCATTAGCTCAGTGGGTGGATGGGGAGGCCCTAACCAACAAAAACATTTAATGTTGGAGGGAGCTGAGCAATACCGGCGTCAAAGACCAAGCTATGACCCCAAAGATATGGGAAGTGGGCACGTACAAGCCGAGCGTTTCGCGACATTATGTTACAAAGTTCAAAAGTTCAGAAAATAAATTTAAATCTCTTTGATCATCTTCGTCGACCAACTTTTTTTCTAAATCGGATCGAAGTAGCGGCAGAATTATTGGGCATAAAAGCTTCAGTTAGGCGATGGGCGCGCCTTAAACATTCCTCAACAAAGTTCATGATTTTCCGGTCAGATTATGTGTTACTTAATTTAGCGAGGTAATGCAAACTTATTGCACTCAATATAATTTTCATTACACTCAATATTTACTTAGTGCAAGGCCTATTGCGGGTCCTTGACATCTTTGACATTTTGACATTCTTGGCAATATTTCCATTACCACGGAAATATTGCTCTGTTGTATAGCTCCAATTAATTACTAATTTAATTAATTATTTACTAATTAAATACTAATTTTGATAAAAGAATAACTTAACACTTGTAGTTTAACTCTGACATCCATTATAGCGATATGCGTGCATTATAACGAAATTATAATGTAGACCCATTACATTTACATGCAGGCCTAAATAAGTGTATCAGATTTCAACATAAACAAACCGCTGCAGTGTTAACATGCAACAAAATATGTTTTCAATTACCGAACTGATCCATTAGAGTGATTTAGAGCCGGTATATCTACTTAGACGTTAGAATACCCGACTGCAGTGGTTGGCTGATCTGAGATTTGCTCCGGCTCGGCGTCCACCTTCGATAACTAAACTCAATGTCAAGAACCTCTTCCCGTTAAACCCATATGATCTTATATTCTTCCTTATTGAAGGTTCAGTCTCAACCTTCATCAGAGTTATAGGTTCTACTTATAAGGCGAGGTTATATACAATTTGCTCCAGGGATATCCTAGCATTAATAAACAGTTAATATCAAATCAGTTTTAGCCTTGTTACAAGCACTCAAGGTTTACAAAACGTTCAATGTTGAAACAAACCTTCAAGAGTTTACAAAATGTTCAATGTCTCATCGCGGCCTTAGCCTTGAAGACCAAACCTAGCTCTCAAGGTTTTACAAAATATTCGATGTATCGTCACGGCCTTAGCCTTGAGCGAATATAAACCTAGACTACTCAGCATTAATGTTAGCTTTGTGAAAATTCTATACTTTACTCTCTCAGTTTTTATATTATATATATATATACATATATATATATATATATATATATTAATATATAATATATATATATATATATATATATATTATATATGTATATGTTATATATATTACATATATATATATATATGTATGTATATATATATATATATATATATATGTATATATATATATATATATATATATATATATATATATATATATATATATATACACACATAGAAATCACCATAGAGTGAATGAAAATAAAGTTTACAATTTTTATCGGCGGGCATAAGGGGTGGGCCCTGGATCCGCCACTTTGGACAATAGTTGCATCCGCCACTATGGACAACTGTATAGCACTCTAATCTTGTTGTTGTTGATGAAATTTGTTTGTGAAATCATTTGAGCCTCTTTTATTATTTTTTTATTTGGGACACCGCAACAGATTCTGAAGCTGAATGGGAAAACTCTTTCGTTGTCTTCGGGTATTACAGTATCACCTGTTTCTTCTGTGAGAAGTCTTGGTGTTATCCTTGATAAACACCTAACCTTCCACGAACACATAACTAAAACTTCACAAGCATGTTTCTTTCATATCCGAGATCTTCGTCGAATACGTGGACAAACTTGTATGTCTCACTTGATTAAAGTGATGCAGTCTGCAGTTACTCGGTCTTCTAAATTAATTACTCCTGTGAGACCTACCTTACTTTCGCGCTCTAAGTTATCTAATCGTTCTTTCCAGCATGCTGCACCACAGATCTGAAATTCTCTTCCATCCAATCTTCGGAAATCTTCATTTGAAGCACATCGGCCTTTGCTTTCCTATGAGCAGTTCCATAGGCAGTTGAAGACCTATCTTTTCCATCTCCCTTTTCCATCCAGTGTCAAAGTAAAAAAAAGTAAACACGCATTATAGTGAATAATCAACTATGCTGATATCTATCACTTTTAAAACCATATGTTCAATCCGTTTGGCAATTTAGACAATTTTCCGTATAACAGTCCAGTGAATGTCCGAGATTTTACTGTCAGATCAGCGCGGCCGGGATTCGAACCCACGAGGATTCAAATCACCTCAGGATTTGTCATTTTTAACTTCATGACGTTACCCCTACGTCATTTAGACATTCTAAATAATTAATAAATAATAATAAATAACAATAATAAATAATAATAATAAATAATATAATAATAAATAATTAATTAGTAATTTAGTGTCCATGAGCAGCGACCTGCGCCTAAACCTCCTATTCTTTAATTCCCTTTACTTTGGACTGATTATCTGGATTTTGGAATTTGCACCGTTTGGACCTACTTTTTGATCGCCGGCTTGATTTTGTCTCAATAGTGCTCGATGTGGGGGGGATTTAGAGCACACAGTTAAGCTGCGATAGAACGATGTAAAGCCACGTTGCACGCGGTTAGTAAATTGTGGGCGACCACTTTGGAAGACCGCGTGTAGATAGCTTTGAAAGTAAACAATCCCCAGGGTGATGAAAGTTCTTCTTAAATCCGCGCCGGCTGCTATTGGAGCGCCAACAAAAGGCAACGATTACTAATAACCATGGAAAGGAATGGAGAAAATAACGAAAACTACAAAAACAGAAACTTAAGAAAGGAAACATTGTAAACACATGCGGTATGTCATGTGTGTAACTATATGGAAAAAAGTTGTCATTGATGACTGTAGCACTTTAATTGTTATTATTATTTGTTATTGAGCCGATGCTGTAATTAATATATGACTTGATGAGTGTCGACGCCATATTTAGTTTTCATGTGAGAGTTTAATATTTGGTTGATTTACTTATGGGAATAAGATATATTATTTATTTCTAAAAGTATATATTTATTGGGTGTTACAGGGTCATTGATCGAACGGATATGTCTTCGCAATCTAATAGTTCTACTGGAAATTGGTAACTATAGTTAAAATTTTCGAAATCATTACGATTTAACGTTGTAGCCTTTAGAATGATTGGATTATGCAATATAATGGAATATAATTGTTTATAAAAATCATTAAGGATAGTTGACAGTAGTGAGGCATCTATGGGGTAGAAGAAAGCATAGAACCATACGCGCTTGCGCCATATACACTTGCCTGAGCATTTTGAATTTAACTAAATGGTAACACGCGTAGGGGGCCTACTTCGTCATATTAAGCAGATTACCCCAAGTATAATGGTATGTCAAAGGAATGTTAAAAGATGATTTAAAGATCCACTCATATGTGGACATGAAGATTAAAACAGAAGACAGAGGTGAGTGGTGGTGTTCTATATACCATGGACCTTTCATTAGGCAGTGCACTGAGAGAGAGAAGAGAGAGGAGATAATGGTAACAATTACGTTATTGTTCGAACTCTTTGTTTGCGTTTGGAAGGGTCTCATTAATAAAAGCCATTTTATCATATTAAGTTATATTTTAATGTTCTAAGAGTTCAGTGGCGTAGGAAACACTGTAGGGTAGCGCTGCAAGTTTCGAAAAAGGCACATGCATAATTAAAATGGCACTTACATATTTTTAAATGGCAAAACCTGTGTTAGACGAGTTTTTTACAGGTTTTTTTTAATGCAAACAATGTAATATAGTACCTTTGTTTTGCCTTGTTTCAATTCCACACAATAAATTAACTGGTATAGGTCTTTATTTCTGGAAACTTAAACCATTAAGAATAAGTACTTTAAGTACTTAAGTGCTGAGGTATTATACTACAATCCAGCTTTTCTTTTTCTGTCCATATTGATGATACAATTGGCAGTTCTAATCATTTTGTCATTCGCACGCTAAAATCAAAAGGTCTTAATTCTAACCTAGTTGTAACTCTCTTTAAATCTATTGTACTCTTCAAGTTAACCTATGTCTCACAATTCTGGTGGGGCTATCTTGGTACCTCCGATAGAGAACGTCTAGAAACCTACCTCAGGAAGGCTACAAAAACCATGGAGAGGAAAGAGGAAATGGACCTTAAACAAGCATCTGTGCTACCTGTCCCAGTGTGCCATTATGTTATGCTATGTTATGTTATGTTAAAGTGTAACTTCTATGATGGAATACGATCTTTTGCGTGTATCGCTTCCGATGCTGATGAAAAACTGTTTATCGCTATCATCAGTACAAAACAGCATGTCTAACACTGGCTTCTTCATGCCACTTAAGGATTATTTAAACTTTAGTCTCAGGGAGAGTGCTCCTCCTTTCTCTTCACCATCTAGGCACTCACCTTTGATGGATAAGAACTTTATAATTTGAACGCTATATAAAAAAGTCTTTTTAACAATGTGTACATGTGTTTATTACTTTCTCTTTTGCTGTTTGTATGTGTAAATTTTCTGCAGTATGTCAGGTTTTGTGTAATAAATGAATATATATTATATATATATATATATTATATATATAGATATATATATATATATATATATATATATATATATATACATATATATACTGTGAGTAAAAAAAAACATAACACCTGCAAAAAGTTTGAATATCTCAGGCTATTGTTAATATTTTCAAATCAAACTTTTACCAATGACTAAAGGACTAATTTTTGATGGGGTGGTCTATTTTTATCCATTTTAATCTATAGATTGGCCAGTTATACAAGTTTCAGCAGGGCAACCCCCCATTTTTTACCTAAAATGGCGTTTGCTATGATAAGGGCAAATTGCACTTCATTGGTGAGAAGGAAAAGGTGAATATTACGTCAATACTTTATTTCCCATATTATTTGCTGTTTGATAGTAATTGCAACGCTCTTCTACCAAATGGTTTCATCATTCATTCAGCAGGATGATGCTCCGGCTCATGCATCTCTTCATGCACAGGAATGGATCAGGGAAAGAAATCCGCATTTCATCAAAAGAGTGAATGGCCTCCAAACTCTCCCGATCAAAATCCTCTGGATTACCATATCTGGGAACCATGCTGCATCTCTATCAGAAAAACCAGCCGAAGCCTAAAAACAAGACAGAACTGCAGGAATTGCGACAATCAATCTGGAAGAGACGGCCCCAGTCTGGAATCAAAAAGGCTGTACCAACGTTCCGAAAGCGACTGCAGTCCTGCTTAGCAGCCGGAGGAAAGTATATTGAATAGTCAGCAATGCTAGCAGATACAACTGGTTTTTTCTGAACCACCCCAACGACCCGTTTCAAGACCAATAAAATAAAATGTAATTTTTATTTACAGTACATTCAAAAAAGGTGGGGGTTGCTCTGCTAAAACTTTCATAACTGGCCAATCTATGTATGAAAGTGGATAAAAATTGGCCACCTCTTCCAAAATTAGTCCTTTAGTAATTGGTAAAAGTTTGATTTGAAAATATTAAGAATAGCCTGAGATATTCAAACTTTTTGAAGGTGTTATCACTTTTTTTACTCACCCTGTATATATAAATGTCACTTAAATGAAATTTTGAGCCAGTACAGAACATATTTATTTAATACAATCAGAAACAAAAAGTAGACATACAGGTCTATGCGGCATTCATTCTATTTAATAAATGTTCAACATGCTTAAATTATTTAATCTTCGAAGGCCAGCAAAAATGTAACTACAAGGTGTTTCTCCATGTAGGCTATATCGGCGACTAACAAAGTATGTGCCAAATGCATTGAAACAAAACTTATTGGTGTGCATTTATAAAACGGTAAAGTGATAATTATAAAAGCTTAAATTTAGCTGGAGCCACTAGTTTTTATTTTATTTTATATTTTTTTGTTCGTATAGTTACACACATGACATACCGCATGTGCTACATTGCTTCCTTTCTTGGTTTCTGTTTTTGTAGTTTTTGTTATTTCCTCCTTGCCCCTCCTTGGTTATAAGTAATTGTTGCCCTTTGTTGGCGCGTCAATTGCAGCCGGCGCGGACTTAAGAATAACCTTCCAACACCCTCGGGATTCTTTTTTCAAAGCTGTCAACACACGGTCTTCCAAGCTGGTCTCCCACAAAGCACTATCCGGCGCGATGGAGCTTAACTTCGTTCAACTGACTCGCAGCTTAACCGAGTGCGCTATATCCCTCCCCCAGACTAGCACTTACAACAGATACTGCAGATGGAAGGCAAAATGTGTGCATAATTTATTGATGCATATCAATTACAGCATTTTGTGTACTAATTTTTTAAACCAAAGTAGTGCCAATGATATACTGAACAGGTAACGCAAATCATTGCTGTCTTTGCAGGTCTTATGTCGAGTTTTAGAGCACTTCGATAAAAGTTTCCGATGACTAGTTATGGAAAGGGTCCTTATTGTCTAGATT
>CAJHZI010000371.1:120000-190000 GCA_905160935.1 Enchytraeus crypticus | reverse complement strand
AACCTGGTACTGATTCGAGCAGGAGCGATTTAGGTAACAGAAAAGATCAAGATTTTTCTAAATCCACTCCCGGTGCAGGTGCTTCACTTACAAATGAATGCTACTACCAGCAACAGATACCTCCAATGTACAATAATTATAATTACTACTATCCAAGCAGTAATGCTGATCGATACCAATATGTTGGTTATAATAATCAGTATGGTCAGTGCAGCAATGCATTCGGTACATATGGTCAGTACATATCTCCCCTTCCTCCGCCACCGCCACCACCGCCGCCCACTTTGGCCGATCAAGAGTCACGAGGTAAGTTAGATCATAATGAGGGTGGTCAAGATGCTGCACAGGCTAGTGCAGGTGAAAACTCTTCCACTTCGCAACATTCTAGTAATAAAAG
This sequence comes from Enchytraeus crypticus, assembly GCA_905160935.1. NCBI lineage: Eukaryota > Metazoa > Annelida > Clitellata > Enchytraeida > Enchytraeidae > Enchytraeus > Enchytraeus crypticus. The sequence continues at coordinate 189,603 of CAJHZI010000371.1, read as the reverse complement.
CTCTGGAAATGCAAAGCCTTCAAGTGATTGCTCAGCAGAGTTTAATTACAATGTTTGCTCCACTCCCAGTAGTTTCTCAAGTAACTTGAGCAAGGTGGGTCCTGAGATGACCCAGTGGGTTCCATATGAAACCACAAAAGGAAATTCATCCACACAGAGCATGTCTGGTTGTGGCCCTCTAACCCTGCATGGTGTATCTGGTCATGGCACTAAGACTGCTTTTAATCACAGGTTGATGTCACCTCCTGAAAGAGGTGGAATTCGCTTTCAGCTGCGTAGGGGTGGCTTTGGCTGTAACAGTTATGATGGTGTTGCTGCTCAAAGCTTTACAGGTAGGAATGCGTCTACCAATCAAAAGAGACCCATGTTTGAATCTGCAAAGCAATTTGTGCCAAGGGAGTCTTGGTCACACAAAGATCAAGAAGCTAGACAAGAAGCAGGTAAGTTAAGATCACCTGGTGTTCTAAATCAAATGAGATCGTCTGGATTTGGACTAGTGAATCAGCTCACTGGACTCCAGAAACATCCAACACCTAGGGCTCCTGGTCAGTTTGATCGTTTTGCAATACAGAATCAAACAAGCTTTGATAACTGTAATGCTGAAAGTAATTATCCCAGTGATGGTTCTAGCCAGTGGCAGGATCATAGTAGAATACAATGTGAGCAAACTTATGACAACAGTGCTCCACTTGAGGGATTAGATTGGCAGCGCAAGTTAAATCCTGGTCTACGTAGCAATAGTGATCGACCTTCTGATAAACGCAAGTCCAGATGGAGTGATAAGAATAGTGAGAAGTCTCAGCCTTCTCAGAATGATGCTGATACTGCTTCGGAGAGCTTTTTAACGACTCCCTCAAATGGTCTCAGCGATTGGCCTCCCGCGTTGAAGGAGTATGTTAACAAGTGCTTTGAAAGCGTTAGTGAAAATGACAAGGATGCTATGGAAGCTGTACTGAAAAAGAAGATCACAGCTCTGTTTCACTTAGGTAAGGCACAGACTTATGATTGGAATAATGAGCCTATATGCAAGCTAGAGCAGTCTACTGTTCCAACCTATTCGTATCTCAGCGCATTTAATGATACTTCTGAGGCAACTACCCAAGGTAATTCTATGAATGGCTCTCAGAGAGTTTGGAAGGTCTCGTATCATAGTTTTGGTGTGCAGAGGCCAGCAGTGAGTCACTCGGAGAGATTCAATGATTTCATTCCACTGCATCAGCAAGTTCCTACGGGAGGTGATAAGGCACGTTTTTCAGCTCCGGATAGTTGTAAAGATAGAGGACGCAGAAGTGGTCATGATACTCGTCATCCAACTTCTCGGCATAATAATTCGCCAGGTTATAGACGTAGGTCGCTTTCTAGGGCATCTTCTAGTTCATCTTATAATTCAAGGTCCAGGTCTAGGTCAAGGACTAGAAGAAGTCACAACAGAAATAGGTCATCTTCTTCAGTTGACTCGAGATCTTCTGTTTCATCGTATAAGAGGCGTCGCAGTGCCAGGTGAGTGTGGTTCTTCGCTATATAGTAGCTGCTAAGTCATTATTTAGTGTGAATGCTAATATCTAGTATACATGTATGTATCAACTATATTTAAGTTTATGTATCAAAATCTTTATAAATAGGAAAGTTGCCATATATGTAATTGTGGCTAAATAGTTTTTTATTGTGGAATCTAATATGTATAGTATTCTAATATTTAGTATATATTTAGTATACGAGTTAACTATAATATATATAATATCTAAACTTTGTTTAAATTTGTCTAGATTTGTGGAAAGTAGCTCTGAAATGTACAACTTTATGTGCCAGTTAGTAAATTGGAACTGAAATAGACAAAGTGAAATTACACTTTGAAACCAAATTTTACTCCATTTATAAATTTAATTAGGAACATTTGGCTAAAGAATAATTCCATGCCAGCTGGTCTAGTGCTTCCATCACTATCATCTTAGATTTAGCTGAAATTTGGCAAATAGGTGCAGTAGCCATTGAGATGCTGTATTGTGGAAAAACCCGAAAATGTTTAACGTTGTTGGAAGTAGGACCTTTGAAGCTGACCCCCTATCAAAGAACTTTTTGATGCTTTTAACTTTCACTGACTTTCGTTACTGTAACTTTTTTTTATCTATGAGAAATATCGACATCAAATTATGTATGGCTTTTCATAGCAATCAATAAACTTGTTCAATACATCAGGCATTAAACTGACCAATATCTTTTTAAATGAATTTGTCCAAAGTACACCGTGTTTTTATAACTGATACCCCAAATTATTTTAACAATAAAGTCGTAAGAAGTTGACCGATGTACGTGATATTTACAGAACTTGACCCAGCAGTCAATTCTACAAAACATAGAGAAATTTCATTTTAATATCTTTAATAACGTGAAAGTTATAATTTTGCGAATAGGAGTGGGGTCAGATAAGAAATGTCCAGTACAGGATTACGGGCGCTCGACATTTAGCGTAAAATTATCTCTATAAAAATAATAGCAAACATGTAATATAAAATTTCTGCCAAAGTCATTTTGAAGAGCAATCATTTCTTTTCAAAACGACGTAAAATACGCGTTGATATGTTTTTAATTGACAAAGTTATTGAACTTTTAATGAATGCATTGCATGAAGAGAATAAACAAATAAGTCATTTTAACTGTGGCTCTAGAGGACGCCGCTGCCGTGGCTGCTGCTAACAGGTGTACCCAGAGATGCAATGCATGCATTAAAAGTTCAATAACTTTGCCAATTAAGAACATATCAGCATGTATTTTACGTCATTTTGCTAAGAAGTGATTGCACTTCAAAAAAGCTTTAGCAGAAATTTTATATTACGTGTTCGCTATTATTTTTATAGAGTTAATTTTACGCGAAATGTAACACGCCCTTAATCCTGTACTGGAAATTTCTTAGCTGACCCCACTTCTTTTTCTCAAAAGTATAACTTTCACGTTATTAAAGATATTAAAACGAAATTTCTCTATGTTTTGTAGAACTGGCTGCTGGTCAAGTTCTGTAAATATCAAGAACATCGGTCAACTTCTTACGACTTTATTGTAAAAATAATTTGGGGTATCAGTTATAAAAAACACAGTGTAGAAACCGTTTAAATCTTACGTTAAGTTGGACTGCAGGGTGCATCAGATTTGCAGTAATATTTTACATTCAGTATTTTTCTATCGGCCCTGGTAGAGTCATTTCTATTGCCTAAAACACACTCGCTGTAATTTTTTGACAATTTTAGGCCTTTATTTACTGGGTCCACATAGCCCCACAAAATTGTATTATTACGGTTCTTTACAAATTATCGCCAATTCTAGGGCAATATTCAACTTCAATGTTATAATTGTTTAACAAACTCATATCACAAATATACTATAATATTAATATATACTGTTTGATTGATAAACAAATATCAGTGATAGTCAGTAATCAGTGACAGTTTATTAACACATCATGCAGATATGTTCGTTATTAGGTTTCACAGCTTTGGTAGTTGATTTCTGTTTTCTTCTTCGACCTGTAGTATTTCTGATAGTGTTCTTCAGAACTCGCAGCTTCTGTGTAATCAATACTTAATTTTTTTCTGTGCATTGTCATTTACAATATTCAAAGCTGAAGTCTTTGCCTTTGATGACAGAAATGAGCGTTCAGCAGGCCAGCTGTTTATATCGTCACGTAGGAAGCTCGTCTCCATCTACAAAATTCTAAAAATGAACCATGACTCACTGTAACTAAATCATCTGTTCTTGCTGCCGGACTAATTATAGGCCTCTCTCTCAGAAGTTTTGGTTTTCCAAATCCGGTTCCATAACGATCCGTTGATAGTGTAACATGATCTGCCAGTTCCACTTCCAGAAGTCACTCATCCTGATGATGAAGTTCAAGCTTTGGTACTATGTCGCTAAACAAAGCAAGATACAATATTTCAGGACTCAGATACCACAGATGACGTTTAAAGGTTTTACGTGCACTGGCAGCAATATCAGAATTTACTGGCGTGTATTTCTGAATATCCTAATACAGACAGAGAGCATGCCATGGAGCATCAACAGCTGATGTGCAAGTTTACCTCCATCTGCTGTATATCAAGCACACCAAATTGACAAAGAAACCCAAATTTTGTTGCAAACCAACAGTTGCTATTGTACCTTTTGGCAGTGACTAGATCTGCTGCTCTAACAGTACCATCTTAACAGCATATCAAACCTTGGTCATCCAGAGAACCTTGTGCATAGCACTAGGTTGACGAAACTTGAACCCGCTGCCATCATTATCCAAATACAGCAAATATAACTCTGTGAATTCTGCATAATGCTCAAGCTGATGTTTGACAACAGCTGTAGCTAAGACTGTTGTCTTTGCTGCCATTTGCTGACTAGAAGTTATTGCATCATCCATGTACAAGTTCTTATTAATGGGACTCAGTCTCATCACTTGTATGAGGAACTATCTCGAAGCGTTACTGGAGTGGACTAAATACAGAGCATGCTGAAGATTTGTAAGTCTCGATCTTGAAAACCATTGAATATGACTTCGCCAATGTGGTGGCAACAAGCTGACCAGAGAAGTACACGACCAAACTTTGCTGAATCCATGCGGCACCAACATAGTCAGTATTGTTTGCTGTCGTTTCAAATGTCACATTTATAACTGCGTCTCTGCACTTCCATGAATCGAGAAGCTACAGTGATGCCCTAGTAATGCTGTCACCACAACCCTGGTCTGTTCCAGGTTTATTGGATGGTACCCCAAGAATTTTCATTTCTGTATTATTGGCAATAGTTACTACAAGTCTCTCTTCTTTTGTCTTTTTTGTTAGACCTGGTATCAACTTAGAGTCCCAATACAATGAAACCAACTGAGGAGGAACCCATGATTCGTGCACTGCAGTAGAAATTTTGGCATTTACTGCTCGTCTCGATCTATCAGCTGTGGCATATGACAGCAACATTTACTTGTGTTATCTTTACACCTTCAACAATGGCTTTTAGGAATGCCATTTTTTTTATGCCTTTTGAGCAGGTATCAGATTCTAGTTGCCAGAGAAGTAATTTTGAATGTTTCAAGCTGTCAGGTTGCACAAGAGACAGTATACATATTATCCATATGTAGAGTAGACCATCTTGCTTCTTGTTCAAGTATACGCTAGATAACAATGCAGTCGAGCTTTTATCTCAAACATTGTGATTTTCAAGGCTTATGTGGACCCAGTAGATGTCATCATGTAATTTTAAAATTTAGCACAATTACTTGTAATTATAAAAGGAACAAAAATGTTATAGGACCAAAATGAAATTCTGACATGATGCAATTTGATGCACCATATTGGACGGGTTATAATTTTTTAGGCTATCTACCTGATTTTATATTGTAGAACTCACCAATTTCTAGTATTAATGAACAAAAAGAGTTGGTCTTGGTCGTGTGCAAATTTTTGACAGGAGAAGCCCAAAGAAAAAATTTTCTTTTGCTTTCCAAGTCTTCTGCATGCCAAAAGTCACTGTTGACTAAGTGCCATAAATTTCATATATGCACCATTTTGATCACCACTCTTTAAACTATAAATCACAAAAATATGGTGTCGATATCTACTCATCATAGTTTGTTTAAATCTCAAAGGGACGCTTAATTGCAAGTTTTTGTAAGGTGTCACTGCATCTAAAATCAATTACATTAGGCTCTATCTCTCTGCACTGCCTACTGCAAGTCCATGGTATATAACGCCTCCACTAGTCACAGTCTTCTGCTTTCCTCTTCATGTCCACATATGACGAATGGATCTTTAAATCAGCTAACATTCCTAATCTCGGCCTGCCTCTACCACTTTTTTCTTCCAATCTACCTTCTATGACCTCTTTTAGTAAACTTTTGCCCCTTAGAAAGTGTTCTATCCAACTCTTCTTCCTATTTCTTAATGTATTTATCAACTGTCTATCTGTAGTTAACTCTCTCCAGAACTTCCTCATTTGTAATTTTTTGAGTCAAGTTAATCCTTTTCACTCGTCTCCATAGCCACATTTCCAATGCCTCCAGTTTCTTGATATCCTCTTTCCTTAATTTAAGGTCCATGTTTCACATCCATATAGTAGAGTGGTCCATACCAAGGTTTTCACTATCTTATATTAGTATCTTTCTTTAAACTTTTTGTTAAAAGTTCTTTCCTATTACCGAAGGCCTCTCTTGCTTGCGCTATCCTACTGCATATTTGTGTCTCACATTTCCCATCATCTTTTATAGTATGACGTGAATAATTCAAATATTTAGGTCAAAACATGTTACATGTTAGAACATGTAACTCCTTGCATGTTCCAATTTAGTACCATTTACTATAATACCGACTTTACTTCTATTCTGGGACACTTTCATCACTTTTGTCTTTTTGATGTTAATCTTCATTCCATATTTCAATGCTGTATCATTCAGACTATCCATTATCTTTTTGCAGTCTAGTCTTGCTTCCCACTACCAGTCCTTGGTCATCTGCAATTCTGTAGTAGCTACATATCTTCAATGGCTTCCTCCATCATTGCCTCAGCATATATGTTAAACAGCAGTGGCGAAATGGTTCAAATTCTATGTCCCATTTTGCCTTTTTCCGAGTATTCTTGGTGGATTTTGATTATCGGTCCTTTATTTGTGTACAAGTTTGAAATTTGTCTTCTATCTCGCCAGTCAATTCCTATTATTTTCAAGATATGCAATATCATTAACCAATCAATCCTAGCAAAGGCCATCTTAGAGTTCACAAAGCGTACAAAAACGTAATTTCCATATTCTAAGCTTCTTTCACAAAGGACCCGCATTACCCTTATTGCTTCTCTTGTGCCACATCCTTTCCTAAAACCCAATTGTTTCTTGCTCAATATCATATCCGTCTGCGGCTGTATGCGATTTTTTATTATCATTAATAAGATCTTCGATGCATGAGGTATTGAACTGATTGTTCTGTAATCCAAACACTTCACAGCATTGGCTTTATTGGATCATCACTGACTTGATAATGTCGTCTTGTCAATAACCTCTGTTGTACACTTCCATACATTCTTCCACTAACTTCTTTAGTGTTACTCCTTCCGACATTTTCAAGAATTCTGCTGGGAAAACATCTACTCCGGATGCTTTCCCCTTCATGCTTTTAGTTGCAGGATAAATTTCCTCCTTCATTAAATCGGGCCCCTTTTATTGCTTTCTATTATATTTTCTTCCTAGAGTTTAAAATCCACTTGAACTGGCTTTCCAGCCTTATCATGCAATTCCTCTACTTATCCTCCCCGGCTTTCTTGTATTCTTTCCAGCTCTGTCTTCAATTCTCCATCTTTACCTGTTAAACTGATGTTCTTTTCATCTCTTTTCTTTGTATCTTTTCTTCTCCATATTCTAACTTCCTGATACCCTATACCAAAATATAATGTAGCCTTTATCCTTTGATTATAATCATGCCTTTGTTGGCATGATTATAATCAGTTGATTATAATCACTAAAGAAATCGCGATTTAAAAAATAATTTAAATGAATAAATAAAAAATCACTGTTTTTTAAATTATTTTTATTTTAGTGATTTTTTTAATTTTCAAGAATTCGTTTAATAAAAAATGTCAAATAAGTTCAATTAAAATTAACTTCAATCAACCTGGTATAGAATGACTCAATTTTTGTTAGAAGAAATCAGTAAACCATTTGATTTTAATCACACTCAAAAAAGTTAGGGACAGGATATTTGAATTTCATTGTATACTTACATTCAAATGGCATATGTTAAAATCAACTTCACAATTTAAAATCCGCTTTAATCTCTTTCAGTGGCTAGCAGATTAGGTTACCTTAATTAAAATGTCAACAAAAGGAATAAAGTTGATAGATATCTGGCAGTATTTTGATCGAAACAACAGTCAAAAATATAACATTAAAGCAAGCTGTAGGATTTATTCTGCATGCAAATAGCAAGTGGTCTTGAAGACTTGAACTTTCTAAGTTTAATAGATTTATAACAAGTAATGAAATTTTAAGCAACATTTATAGACAATTGGTCATCTTATCATTCATTTAAGAAAAAAGTCATTGAAAAGGATTATAAAAGAATATATCACAATTATAATATTTTAAAAAAATCATCCAATTTTTTAAAGATTAAAATATCAGATTTTTTACCAACCCTGGCCTTTATTGAATTTTAGAAATTAGTTCTGAGTTAATTTCTCATTGCCATCCTCAGCGTAAGCTTAGTTGCCATTTAAAACGTGCTGAGCATTTCTAATATATACGTTATGTTCGATGAAAGTCATAGTTTTATAATTTGTTACATTTTGATGGAAGTTTTTGGTTACTTATAATCAACCCCATTAATACTGGGGGGGGGGGGGATTTAGCACACTCAGTTAAGCTGCGCATCAGTAGAATGATGTAAAGCCACGTTGCACGCGGTTAATAAATGGTGGGCGACCACTTTGGAAGACCGCGTGTAGATAGCTTTGAAAGTAAACAATCCCCAGGGTGATGGAAGTTATTCTTAAATCGGCGCCGGCTGCTATTGGAGTGCCAACAAAGGCAACGATTACTAATAACCGTGGAGAGGAAAGGAGGAAATAACGAAAACTACAAAAACAGAAACTTAAGAAAGGAAACATTGTAAACACATGCGGTATGTCATGTGTGTAACTATATGGAATAAAAACAATAAAAAATAAAATACTGTAACGGGGTTGATCATTGGGAATGAGAAAAGCAGACAAAACACAATAAATCTTAATAAAAATTGTTCTATAGTTTTCCAATATAGTTTACCTCGTGGCTCAACACATTTTTCCCAGCGACGTTCAAGTGTTCTTTCACCGTCCAGGAAGAATGATTCATGAAGCCACTCCAACCAGTCATCTGTTGCATGGATGACATTTTTGTTGCTGTCAATTTTGTGTCCATGAATTGATTCCTTTAGATATCAAAACCATATGAAAGTTAGATTGGGCTAATTCTGCATGTGTTGTAGCCGTTGGAAGCACTTATCCATGGCAGTCTTTGTAACAGCGGAGATGTGTGCAGGAGCACTGTCCTGATGAAGCAGAACATCTTGGACGCAACTTACCTCGTCATTTTTCCTTGATAACTGCACGAAGATTTCTTACTAACTCTGCATAGTAGATGCCTGTGACGGTCTTTAAAAGATCTAAGTAGTCAATCATGAGAATACCTTCACTGTCCCAAAATTCGGATGCCATAACTTTACCTGCTAACGCAATCTTGCTGAATTTGACTGATGTCGTTGAAGTGATGTGTTTCCACTCCTTACTCTGGAGCTTTGTCTCCGGATCAAAATGGTGAGCCCAAGGGCATCCATGGTAACATGTCTGCGGAAAAACTTTGCCTGGTCTGCTGTGTGCAGATCGAGATTGTCACAATAAGTTGTTAGTCGGACTTGCTTGATTTCAGCCATCAACATTCATGGAACCCATCTAGCACACACCTTGTTGTAACCCAAAGGAGTCAGTAATGATATGATGGGTAATGTATGCCATATGATCAAATCGACGATCTTTTGTGTCATGTCCTGGACATGTTGAATATTTACTTCGGTACAGGTCTTGACAGGGCATCCTGAACAGTACTCCTCTTCAGTCCATTGCCTACCTCACTGGAATTCAGCTACCCACTGATAGATTTTATCTTGTGAAGGGGCAGTGTCCCCAAAAACTCCCTTTATGTCCACTGCAATCTCACTATCAGTCAAACCCTTCAGATTTAAGTATTTAATAAGGGAACGCTTTCCTTTTTTTTTTTTTTTTTCGCAATTATAGCTGAGCAGACATCTTGAGAACGGTTGCCTAGCAACCACAGTGGCTTCACCCACGTGACTGTTCTTTAAAAATTTCTCTTAAAAATTATCTAGTCAGCAGAAATATTTATTTTGTGGAGAGAACTATTCCTTGTGCTTTTCTCACTATTTATTGATCAACTCTTATAAATTACTATCATTAGTATAACAGATAACGTTTAATTGTTCTTGTGCTCTGAACATCCATGAGAAGAAGAATTTGATGCATTTTTGTTTTCTGTCATTTTTGTGTAGGGGGGAGCCACGTAGTAAGCTTGCACAACGTCTTGGTGGCATGACACGAGGTCGAAAGAACATTGGTGCTAGAGGGGGTTCAGCTAAGCTCAATCTGCACAAGAGCAATGAGACAGAGCAGCCACAGAATGGCATTAGCAAACGCCTAGGAAAGAAAGTGAAAGATAGGTGAGGCGTTTTTTATATTAAGTTGTTAATTTAGGAAATTTCACCCATATTATGTGCAAATTTCCTGAGTTACAAAAAGGATTTGGATAATTGTTAGGTCAAATATAACACTTTTTACCTGGGAATGGAAATGGAATATGATGAGATTGGAAGAAAAGAAATGGCAGTTTCTGCAAGCAAAAAATGGATAGGGAAATCATTAAATGCTAGGCTCAAGAAAAAATGGATCAAATGAAAAATGGAATCTTTCTAAGGAGTCGATTGAGAAAATGACAAAAAGGAATTTGTGATTTTCAAAAATCAAAAGTTGCTCAGAAACCTTGGTTTGTAGCTGAAATGTTACATTAAATGGATGAAAGAAGGAAATAGAAAAATTATAACACAAACAGTGGACGTAAAGAATGGGCAAGATTAAATAACGAGTTTAGGAGAAATTGGAGGTCAATTGCTGAAAGATGTGAGGTCTGCAGATGATTAAGGTATGTTTGCTAGTAGTGAAGTAGTATTTAAAATGGTTACGAATGGTCGGAATGTCACAGCATTGAGCTATGGCATAGAGATTATTATAAAGGAGACAATGGTTATGAGAGTGTCTAGGAATCACTGGGATCCGAATATTACATTGAATAATACGCGATTGGAATAGGTAAGAAGCTTCAAGTATTTGGGCCACCCCATTACGGATGATAGAAGATGTAAAACAGAAATAAAATGTAGTATTGCACAAGGGAAAGAGGCTTTCGGAAAGAGAAAAGAACTACTAACAAAAGTCTTTGGGAAAACCCAAAGATAAACATTGTGAAAACATTGGTGTGGTGTACACTTCTGTACGGATGTGAAACGTGGACATTAAAGAAAGAAGTTATCAAGAAACTGGAGACATTGGAAATTTGGTTATGGAGAGGGATGGAAAAGATTAGTTGGACTGACAAAAATTACAAATGAAGAATTTCTTGAAGGTACAGAGAGACAGTTAACAAATGTGATAAGAAATACAAAGAAAAGTTGGATATGACATATTATAAATGGGGAGGGAGGGTGGTTCGCTAAGGGATGTAATAGAAGGAATAATGCAAGGGAAAAGAGTTTGATGAAGACTAGGATATTGGATGTTGGATGATTTGATAACAAATTCATATATAGAGATGAAAACGAAGTCTGGTTATGATTAGATATGCCATGGACCTGCCGTTAGGCAGGTCCATGGCATATAACTCATTTGTGCCGATTTATAACACATTTGTGCTGATTTAAATCTTTGTTGCAGGATTTTGATCAGTGGATAATAAATACAATATCTGGATTTGGCTAGTCCAGTAGTCGAATATATAATTAAAATAAAGCAAAGAGCAATCATCTCATCTAAGGCAAATCTAAATCTTCTTCTAGTGCACTGCCTAAAGCCAGTTCCACGGCCTATAAATCTTCCAACCAATTCTATCCTCGGCCTTCCTTTTCCTATAGATATATGAATTTGTTATCAAGTCATTCAACGTCTCATGTCTTGGTCTTCCTCTAACATATTTTCCTGAAATCTTCCTTCTATTACATGTGAAATTTTGTATAAAAAATAAAACATATTTCTCTCACATTCTTTAGCTAAACGTCCCTAACTATAGTAAGTCCTATCCGGCTTTTCTTTTTGTTTCATATTATATTTATTAACTGCCTATTTATACTGACTCTTTCAAACTTCTTCATTTGTAATTTTGTCAGTCCAATTGATCTTTTTCATCCTTCTTTGTAACCACATTTGCAGTGCCTTTAGTTTCCTGATATCTTCTTTATTAAATGTCCTCGTTTCACATCCGTACCTAAGTGTCGACCACACCAATGCTTTCATAATCTTTATCTTTGTGTTTTTCCCAATGCCTTTGTTAGTATTTCTTTTATCTTTCGGAAAGCCTTTTTCCCCTGTGCGATTTCACATTTATTTCCATTTCACACTTCCATCATCCGTGATGGTTTGGCTCAAATAATATTATAAGCTTCTTGCTTATTCCAATCCCTTAGTATTCAATGTACTACTTGCATCCCTGTGATTCCTAGACCCTCTCATAACCTATAACCTAGTGTCTATACAACAGATCATCCTCATCCACAGTATTGGCAAACATTTTTGATCTCAGTCATGCTAACTACCCCACAAGACTATACGGATCCAGCTATCTATATAAGAAGTCTTCTGCCACTTTTTAAGCTCGTTATTTAGTCTTGCATATTCTTTCCGTCCACTGTTCGTGTTATTATTTTTTCATTTCTCTCTTTCGTCCGTTTTATGTAACATTTCAGCTGTGATCCAGGATGCCTGATCAACAATATGCTTTTTTTTAAATCATAAATTTCTTGGGCATGTACCACCTCATTCAAAAAATTAAATTTTTCATTTGTTCCCTTTATTTCTCTTGCCTTACTTTTATTAATTTCCCTCTCTACTGCTTGCTCAAACTGTCTTTTGTTTTCCAATCCCATCATATTCCATTTCGTGTTCTGCTTTTTTATCGATATTTTCTTTAATCTTAATTATACTTTTGCCATGACTAAGTTATGGTCTGAGTTAGCATATGCACCAGGATAACCTCTTGAGCTCTTGAATTTTTAATACTATTCCTGTATCACTGTTTAGCTAATTTTCTATTTGGGACCTTCCTGTGTCTCCTGGCTTTTTCTTTATATATCTTCTTTGTTTTTAGTTCCAGTACCATGTATTTGGTATTACTAAATTCATTCTCTTACAGATATCTATCAGTTCTTGACCTCTCTCAGTTTTCACTCCAAGACCAAATCTACCAACTTCCATTCCATATTTTTGTTCTCCTACGACTTCTTTCCGGTCTCCCATAATTATTACTTGATTCGTGGCCTTTCCTTTCTTTACTAACTTTTCAATATGCTTATACATTATCTCAATATCTTCATCGTCCAAGTCGGATGCCCGCATATACACTTGCACTGCCACGAATTCTACTGGTTCAGCCTTCACTCTCACCAACAGTAACCTTTCGTTGTAATGCACCACCTTTGTAATCTTACCTTTCAACATCTGATCCAATATTATCGCTATTCCTCTTCCCACCAGTGAACCTCAAAGTTTCATGCTCCAATGCCCTCCATACCACACCTTTAAGTCATCTAATCTCTTTGTATCTCTTGACCATGAACTATTTGCTTGTGACAAATAAGTATGTGTATATTTTATGCCCAACCCCTACCACAACACTGAAGCCTACCTTCGCCAATCTTCTCATTCTATATATTCATGGATGTCTTCAAATTTTTAGATCTTAACCCAGGTAAGACTGACTTTTTTTCTTCCAAGGGTCACCTCAACAGTTACTAAAGAAGAATAGTTAAACCCTCTCCTTATGTTCAGGTATCTCAATAACACCAGTTTTTTTCTTTGAAGAATCGCCGTGTTGATAACAATCCAACCTTCCTAGAGGACATAACTAAAACTTTGCAGGCATGTTTCTTTCTTATACGTAATGTTCACAAATAGTTCCTTATATGTCACCTGCAAGTATAACGGTTGCATCTTTTACTCATACATTATTTAACAGTTTTACTCTATTTAGGAATACTGCCATGCCCTATTTTTAAATCTTCCTTGCTGTGAAATGGATTGGTTTACAGTTTGTACGGATTCTCTGGCCAGTGTTTTTCGTAAAACTTAGTGGTGTCATGCTATGCCATTTCAAAGTCTAGATACTATGGCTGTTGTCTAAAGAGCTGCTTATTGTCTTCAAAAGGGCCTCGTTGATATATAGCATAAAAGAGCGTATAACCTGTAGTCCATGGCCACTCCTTCGCAAAAGCATCTATCTCATTTGATAGCAGTTTGTCTTTTAAGTTGTAGAATCATTTTTTCCAGCATGCTGCTTTGCAGATCTGGAATTCTCTTTCATCCACTCTTTGAAATGTGCTTTTGAATCACGTCAGCCGTTCCATTCCTCTGAACAGATACATTGATAGTTAAAGACCCTCTTTTTCTATCTTTTTCATCTAGTTTCAATCAGCTAATAAACCTCCTTTTCTATAATTTCCTATCTTAAACTGGCTATTGGTTTTTTTGTATTAAATTTATAACAGTTTTAGGACCCTTTTGCTTTTTGCTCGTCGGCTTTAATTCAGATTCAATAATAAAGTAGCACTTTAGTTATTGTTGTTGGTAGTGTGCTTGAAGTTTTAATGAGACCGATCACCCGGTATATACCTGGTAACATGGTTTATAAAATTAGTGATGAATATGCAGATCACTCAGTATATTGATAACAGATGATAGAGGTAGAGATGAATGAACGCATCACTCAGCAGTTGCTAGACACCGGTCTAGGTATTCTGAACATCATGGTTGATAGAGGTAGTCAGGATACACAGAATATTGGATATACTTGAAAACATGGTTGATGGAAATAGGGTTTTGAATGCACATATACTTGATAAAATGTTCATAAAGATAGTGATGAATACACAGGTCATTCAATATATTCGATAGCATGGCTGAATGAGATTGTGCTAAGTAATTATCCCTATCACATAGTATATTTGATAACATAGCAGATAGCTTCGCACTGACGATTAAATTTATATAAATGGTTGCTGAAATTTTTTCAGATTTAAGATGAACACGGATGGACGAGTGCTGCAGTCACGTGCTGCCAGGTTTGCTGACTCATTAACAACACGCACTGAGCCACTCTCTCTGCAAATCAACATGGTAAAACTCTTATTTCTTTTTCATATATGCTACATGAAGAAATAATATTACCTTAGAATAAAAAATGTCACTGAAATATATTCATTTATTATGATTATTATAATTTATCAAGTTAATACTTGAAAGCTGGAAAAGTTGATTCACATTGGAAGTGATTGACTGACACATGTGTTTTTTAGATTTATTTAATGATTGAATGATGGGTGTAGTCAGTTTATTATGATAAGAGATAGATATAGTTGCACTCTGCGACTTGAGGAGGCAGAGGATATGGATTAATTTATTTTGCTGTTAGTTTTACTTTGAGGCGAATGCTAAAGATGGATTGATTTTACTATTTTTATGTAAGAGACAGATTGAATATGACTGATATTGATTGTAGTGTGAGAAGACTGATGAGGCTGATTGAGAGCATTTATTTTACATTTGTTGAAGAGATGAGGAAGGATGTTGATTAATAATTGATTTATGTGGTATTATTTGTGTGGTATATAATATTATACAATTTGATTGATTCACTTTGTTATTATTTTCATCGTATGCAGGATATACATGTATATTAATTTATTACTGATTGATTCATTTTATCATAGTTTGAGGAGACTGAGGATGCTGATTGGACAGACTTGCACATTGTTGGCTCCTGTCAAAATTTAGAGAAAGCTTACTTTAGACTCACATCGGTTAGATTCTTCAAGAAGATCTTATTTTATTTTTGAGCATGATTAGCTTACGACAAATTAAATGAATATCGTCATTCATCTTCCCTTGAATTCCAGTCTAACCAGGGCGGGATACGGATAGAGCTTTTCCACTCCTCTCAGTTAAATACCATATCATCAGTCATTCCGCTATTTTTCATGTCTCTGTTAATCACCGCATTCCACGTCTGTTGTGGTCTACCTCTCTCTAATTTAACCTCCATCTCTTCCTTGCAATGTCTCTTCGCTACAATCTCCTCTGCCTTTCACATTATAGGACCTTACTATCTTAATCTCGACTCAGCCAATCTACCCATAATCCGCTGAGAATAAATCTGAATATTCAGATTATTCTCACATTTATTTTCCATTCTATCCTTTCTAGTTTTACCACACATTAAAGCACATTAAAGCAACATTCTCATCTTTGTCGCATACAATCTCTGCTCCGGTTTCCTTTTTAGTGTCCAGCACTCAGAATCATACTGCTCAAAACCATACTTACTGGCCTTACTACTGAACTATAGAAATTTTCCTTTCAATCTTAGTGGTATTCTGTTATCACACAGCTCTCCACTTGCTGACCTACACTTTGCCCACCCAGCCTGTATCCTGCTTGTTACCTCCTTTTCTAGCTCCCCATCTTCTTCTATTACAGATCCTAAGTACTTAGAGTTTACTACCTTCCTAAGGTCAACCCCCTTACTTGTAACTCTATCTTCATAGATGGAAGAGTGAGGATTCATTCTTCCATCACTATTCAAATGCTCCGTTTTTCCTTTTTCACCCCCAGCCCTTTACTTTCTAATGCCTCTCACATCTTCTAGTACCTCACTTATGCCTCTCACATCTTCTAGCATCTCACTTATGCTGGTACTTGCTAAACTCGCCATATCTCCTGATCATTTATGCCACTGATGTGGCGTAAACTGCGAATCAGAAATTTAGACTTTCACTAAAAAATATACTGTGGTTATTAACTACAAGGTCAACCGCAAAAATTCTATCGCTCAGCCAATGAGAGCACTGTACTTCAGGCTGATCAATCAATCAGCTTACTGCGTAAACAAAACTAAAATTTCAGTTATTAATTATTATTGGTGATTTAAGTATTTCGCAATGTAAAACTCCGAAAACAGAGACGCAGCTACGCCTTACCTTATACCACTATTTAAAGCTTAAAGAAACCGAATTGTGATTAGTCTGTAGTTTACGCAACTGTTGAGGAGTTAAACTGTTTGAGGAGTTTAACTGTTAAACTCCGAATTATCTCACTAGTGAATACCAGCATTACCCCTCTACTGCATCTCCTTCTGTCACCAGATCATTTGCAAAATGCAAATAGCATACACTAGGGAGCCTCCTTATTAACTCCCTTAAGCAAATCATCCATTTTATTTATATCATCATCATCATCATCTTCCCTTAAATCCCAGTTTAACAAGGGTCTGGATATGAATAGACCATTTTATTTATATACATGTATAGAATATACAATGTTACTATTATAATATTAATAAATATACACATGTACATGTATAATAGGTATTTGATAATTTAATATATATATAATATATTAATACACACACACACACACACACACACATATATATATATATATATATGTATATATAATATTATAATATTTATATAGTATGACGTCCCTGACATCATCCTTGTATGAGGAAACGGACGTTAAACCTTTATTATTATTATTACAATATTATAATATTATTTAATAATTTAATATATAATTGTACTTATGAATATAATTAATTCTTATTAATTTTTAAATTTAATATTGTTGTACATATGTATTGCAATATAGAATGAATAGTTGCATTGTGGTAAGAGGCTTCAGGTAACATCATGAAATTTTAAATGATAGATTCTGAGGTAAATTGAACCCTCGTGGGTTTGATTCTCGGCCGCTCTGATCTGAAAGTAAAATCTTGGACATTCATCCTTCAATTTGGACTGGTTGTATTGAAAATGGATTTTATTTTTAAATGGTTTTAACGTGTGGTTTAAAAAGTGATTAATTTTAACATAGTTAATCATTTCGTTTTATGTTGCGTTAATTAATTAATTTTAGGAATAAACAATCCCACTTTGGATACTATAGTGAGATTAATTTTTACGTATAAAACTATTATTCCAGTTATTCTTACGTTTTTGTTGTGCTTCTTTTTTATGAATCTGTTAGCACAAATTTATTTTCATCAGCTTACGGTTTATCAATTTCAAGTTCATCAGATTAAGGTTTATTATAGTTCATTATTAGTTTAAATAAATTTTGAAATACTAGTTGTAAATAGTATTAAATGCATACAATACAGGTCCACAGTTTTAAATTATCTCAGATATAGTACATAGTAGCCCCCAATCCATTTGTGTCAACATGCATTCATTCGTATAGATCCATAAGCAGAATTTATAATACATGTATATTCAAACGTGCACTGTTGACTTGTGGCATTTTGTCCGAATCTTTTCGCCAAACTTTGACACAAGAGTAGTCTCTCAAACCATCCTCCTCCACGTAACCCGACCCATCGCAGATTCATGCACATCACCTAAGAATGAATTTAACATCTAATATACGTAAGTCTTACAAAGTCTTCGTAAAATTATCTTGGTAAAGTCAGATGACTTTACCAAGTCAGTGATGATCTCAATTCCCAAAAAAGCCACTGTGTTCGGATTACTGAACAATCAGTTTAATACCTCATTCATCGAAGATTTTATTAAAGATAATAAAAAATCACATTCAGTCGAAATCAGATATGCTGCTGAGAGAAACACAATTTGGTTTTAGGAAATGGTGGAGCACAAGAGAAGCAATAGGGGTAATGCGGGTTCTTTGCGAAAGACGCTTAGAATATGGAAATGATGTTTGTGTATGCTGTGTGGACTTCGAGAAGGCCTGTGACAGGATTGATTGGGTAACGATGATATCTTGAAAAGAATAGGAATAGACTGGAGAGATAGCAGACTAATTTTAAACTTCTGCATCAATCACAGAGCAATAATCAAAATTCAACAAGAATACTCATAAGAAAGTGAAATAGGACGTGGAGTTAGACAAGGTTGTAGCATTTCGCCGCTACTGTTTAACATTTACGCAGAAGCAATGCTGTAGGAAGACATGGAAGAAGGAATAAAAGTAGGAGGAAAATTGTTACAAGATGTACGATTTGCAGATGACCAAGGGATGGTAGCGGGCAGCGATACTGGACTGCAGAAGATAATGGATAGGCTAAATGATACGGCATTGAGATATGGCATGAAGATTATTATAGAAAAGCCTAGGTGGTGAGAGTGTCCCCGTAATAAAGATGAAGTTAATATTAATAATAATTAATTAATATTAATTAATGGTTTGAAATTGGAATAGGTAAGAAGTTTCAAAATATTTGGGTCATAGTATAACCGATGACAGGAAATGTGTGAGACTGAAATATGCAGTAGGATTATACAAGCAAAAGTGGCCTTCTGTAATAGGAAAGAACTTTTAACAATAAGTCTAACGAAAGACGCAAAGATAAAGATAGTGAAAACCATGGCCTTCTGTAATAGGAAAGAACTTTTAACAATAAGTCTAACAAAAGACACAAAGATAAAGATAGTGAAAACCTTGGTTTGGACCACACTACTATATGGATGTGAATCATCGACTTTAAGGAAGCAAGATATTACGAAACTAGAGACATTGGAAATGTGGATATGGAGAAGAATGGAGAGGATTAGCGGGACTCAAGGTTACAAATGAGGCAGTTCTGGGGAGAGTTGGTACAGATAATGATAAGACAGTTGATAAATGTATTAAGAAATGGGAAGCAGAGTTGGATAGGACACATTCAAAGAAGGGAAAGTCCAGTAAATGAGGTCATAGAAGATAGAATGGCAGGAAAAGAGGCAGAGGCAGGCCGAAATTAGGTATGTTGGACAATGTTATTTCAGTTCACAAATTAATTTCGGATTTTTAGTACTATTCTATTCAAGGATCATAATTTCTATTACTATTCTAATTTCAGTTCTTTAATATTTTCCAATTTCTATTACTATTCTATTATGGAAAATAATTTCTATTTTGTTTTTAAGTTCTATTACCTTTTCATTCAAGTTTTTCAATTAAAAAATGGTGAATATGCAATTCAAATATTAGTAGCGAATCAAAGGATTTGATTTTGTCAGGTTTACTTCCAAAATGTAGGGCCACTGATTCTTACACATTTTTCACAAAGTATAGTTCAGAGACCAGGAAATGACAAAATTCTAAGTCAGTGGGAGGCTGCTGATTGGTTTCAGATTTTTGACTGAACAAAAGTTACATAACAAGTGAAATTTGAAATTTCAATTAACAACATGACATTCTAATGATTTTTTTCAAAGCACGTTTCTGTTAATGCACACACAGGCATACACACACACATACATATATATATATATATATATATATATATATATGTCATTTTTAGTTTTGCATATTTTTTTAAGTTTGTATTTTTTTATGCATGATGGGTTGTCAGCTAGATAGGTCTTTATAACCTCTTTGATAGCCTAGTACACACTAGGCATACTTGGCAGTACTTCATATTTGAGGTTTTTTTGAAAGTAAATATTGTTCTCTCTCTTTCTCTCACTCTATTAAGTTTCAGAAATGCTCGCATTACTAGCTTTTCTTAAATTTTTCTGACTACCTGATGAGGCTGATGTTAGTAAGCTACATAGAGAGAAAAGTCTTTTTACATAGGCTTGGGATAGCAGTACCAGATCTTCAACTGATATCTGCTAGTGTATTGTACACTGCTCTATTGTCCTTCCAAAAGAGCAACGCATCAGTATAATTGCTACTCGTGACATTTGAACAAGATGCATTTAATTGAAATTAATAATTTATAAAAATCTATTAACTTGTCTCAATTTCCGTTCTTACAAAATTTCCGTTCAAGTTACTATTCCGTTTAAGACTGAAATTTCTATTTTTAAAATAATTTCTATTCTTAATTTCCGTTATCGTTAACGGAGATCAATAATTTCCTTTCTAATTTGTATTACCGTTAACGGTAATATCACTGATTTTAGATGATTTAATGACCCACTCATATGTGGACATGAAAACAAAAGTGGAAGACAGAGAAGAGTGGAGGCGTTATATACCATTGACCTGCCAGTAGGCACTAAGAGAGAGAGATACTTAAGTCTTTATTGTATTGTTTACTTAGTTATATATATATATTCCCATACCTGTGTTTAATTTATTTTTGGATAATCTAAGTGCACTCTAGCATACTTATATATATATATATATATATATATATATATATATATATTTGGATAATCTAAGTGCACTCTAGCATACTTATATATATATATATATATATATATATATATATATATATATATATATATATATATATATATTGTGTGTGTGTCAGGGTGGCCACACACCTGGAAAACTCTGGGGATTTTTTTGTCTGGAAAACCTGGAAAACTCAGGGAATTTGATGGCAGCTCGGGGGAAATTTTGATGGGCTAAAAAAATTAATTATTGCGACATATTTGTCACATCAAAAAATTTAGCAACATGGGGAGACTAGCTGTTGCAAGTCACAGCAAAAGTTCAATTCATCTGAGATGGCAACAGGTTCAGGAACAGATAATTACAGCTTTGGCACATTTCTCTCAATGACAAAAGCAACATCTTCAACTGAGTCTGTGCAATTTGAGCATTCCGTTACAACTGCAGAAGCTCCTTCATCTTTTTACTAACAAGTACATCTGTGTCTCAGGCTTTCAGTGTGCAAACAGATTTAGCAGCAGCAATTACTTCCCCGTCAGTTCCTCGCACACCAAAGAAACTGGTGATTCAAAAGAATGATGTTAAAAGCAGAGTTGGCACTCTAAACAATTACTGCAGAATGAGACTGTAACAAAGAGTGAACTCATGTGGGCGTTGAAAATAGTAATGAATCATTTGTCATATTGTTCTTGCTTAGATCTCAGTGAGACATTTCAGACCATGTTTCCTGACAGTCAAATCGAAGAGAAGTTTACTGTCAAAAACTAAGGCTGCTTACAGTATAACACATGGCCTTGCACCCTTCTTCAAAGCTAAACTCGATGACTCCATCAAAAAGCCCTGCGTATTCGTTGCCTGCTTCGATGAAGCTCTGAATAAGATTGCTCAACCTGGGCGGATGGATATTGTAATTCGCTACTGGTGCGATGAAAAAAATCGAGTTGCCACACGCTACTTCACCTTGGTATTTTTAGGTCACGCGACTGCTGCAGAGTTGGCACTCTAACTAGTTGGAGATGAAATTTAAGGAGCGTCTCACAGATCTCTCACTGGATAAGCTGATCCATGTATCTATGGATGGACCCAGTGTTAATTTGAAGTTCTTGGAGTTGCTGCAAACCAGCCTTCATCCATATCCTGCTGATCCGTAAATTCTGGACCAAGGCTCATGTGGTCTTCATGTCATCCACGGTGCCTTCCAGACAGGGCACATAGCAGCGGGATGGACAAAAAATGAAATGCTACATGGTTTCTATGGGCTTTTTAAAGATAGTTCTGCGCGTCATGCAGATTATTCGGCACACACTGGAAGCTGAGTTTTCCCAAAGAAATTTTATCAAGTCAGGTGGCTGGCAAATGCTGAAATGGCCAATAAAGTTCTGCCTCATATCAAAAAGTACTTAGAGGCTGTGAAGAAGCAACTACCTAACAACGTGACTTGCAGGAACATTTACGCAGCGTGCGCAGATCCACTGATGGCTTCAAATCTTTCAGTTTTTGCTTTGTGTGCAGCAATGTTTGAACCTTCCTGCGAAGTACCTGACTGCTGTGTCAATGGCAGTGTTCCTTTATAATGATGTAATACATCTTTTGCGCTCAGAATGGAGCGCAAAAGATGTATGCGAATTGTAAAAAGCCACTAATGCTGGAAGCCCAAGCTAGTGCTTCGAAGCTTCTCAAAAGCGATGTAAACTGCGCGAAAGCAACCTTGACATACAAATATATTGACATTGGAGTAGGTGCTCAGAAAGCGGTGAACTGGACCATGTGCTCGGACCCTGATAAGAAGGAATTTAGGATGAACTACGTGTCATTCCTCAAAGCGACAGCCTTAAAGATCATGGAACGGAGTCCCATCAGATATAAAATTGTACGCGCTATTTCATGCCTTATCCTACATGCACGGACAACCTCTGAAGCAAGAATGAAGGAACTAACTCAGCTTTTGTATGATCATAATTGTATTTCAGCAGTAGCGGTTGACCGATGCAAGCTTCAGTTTGGCATATTGTGCACACGTGTAGACAGTGATTTGAAAGACGCTTTCAGCAGCTACAACAAAGCTAACGAACGACTCGACTCCTGTTATGCGAAAATTCT
Organism: Enchytraeus crypticus; assembly: GCA_905160935.1. Lineage (NCBI taxonomy): Eukaryota > Metazoa > Annelida > Clitellata > Enchytraeida > Enchytraeidae > Enchytraeus > Enchytraeus crypticus. The sequence goes on along the minus strand of CAJHZI010000371.1, from coordinate 166,551 downwards.
TTCTCGCGATGCTGAATTTGCAGACCTCTGGTAGGAAGTGACGTTAGTAATGACTTTATCCCATGGCAATGCATCAGTAGAAAGTGGCTTTTCTGTCAATAGTGATATTCTGGTTGAAAATATGCAGCAAGAGTCACTGATTTTTCAGAGGCAAGTCTATGATGCAGTCAATGCAGCAGGTGGAGTGAAAACTCTGCTGGAGAAGAAAAGCAAAGTACAACGTCTGTTGTGGAAGAAGCCCAGGAAATCGACAATAAGATCACCCAGTTGAAAAAAGACGATCATCTGTAACGTGTTGTTTTTGGAGGAGCTCTGTTAACTGTTTACTTTTATTAATAAAAAATTAAAGATTAAGATACTGTCTTCCTATCTGATCAGAACAGAAATGAAGAGTATTGACTGCCGTATTATAATTTCTACGCTGTAACAAATAACATTGAATTTGATGCTATTTAGTGCAATTGTGTGCTGAGAACCGGTTTTCGCTTATAAATTGTCTGAAATTTTTAAAAAATGACTCTGGAAAACTCAGGGAAAACTCAGGTTTATAAATTGTCTGAAATTTTTAAAAAATGACTCTGGAAAACTCAGGGAATTTCATTTGAGGAAACCTGTGGCTACCATGTTTGTGTCCATGTGTGTGTCCGTCCATGTGTGTGTGTGTGTGTGTGTGTATATATATATATATATATATATATATATATATATATATATATATATATATATATATATATATCTCTTAGTGCACTGCCTACTGGTAGGTAAATGGTATATAATGCCTCCACTCGTATATATATACACTCTAATATGTATATTATACATACATACATACATTTGGCTCAATGTTATCATAGACAACAGCAGTACTCTAATTATTCATGTTATTTCTTGCTCAAGGCTACCAACAAATGCAGACCAGACTGAGTAAAAGCTAGAGACGCCATGCTATCCAATGGGCTACTGCTTACAGGGAAACATGCGCACATGTTGATTCAATGATGTGTAGATGAAAATTTAGTGTATAGGTGTATTCACTGCACGCAGGCTCCGGACCCGTCGACAGTGCGACCCGTGGAGGTGTTGAAGAAATCCTTGGAGTTGATCAAACAGAAATGGATAGAGAAGCAAGACTACAGAGCCACCTGTGAACAGTTTAAGTCCATTAGGCAGGACCTCACGGTTTGTACTACTCAGCCATTTGCAGTTTCTAATTACCTAAAATTACAGAAAATTTTCAGCCACTGCATGAAATAAATATATTTATCATTTTAATTTAGCATATACGAGACTGGGTGTGTAATAAATATATTTTACATATCAGTAGAGTTATAGTGTTGTGTGTTGTGTCCGGGTTGTTTGAAGAATTGACCAACCGGTAACTGCACGTGTTGTTGAAGATGACTAAAGCACTAAGATCAATGCCAACGTCAGAAAGGGCGTTCGGTTGGTGAGTGCTAGGCTCCAGAAATTGCTACAAAAATTTAAGCGAATGGCAAAGTCACAAATAGGGGATTGGCTGGTGGTGTGGTGTAGGACAGAGAGGATTTGAGACAGTCTATTTGTAGCCCGACCCTGGTTAAACTGGGATTCAAGGGAGGATGATGATGATCAGTATATTTATATAGTGTTAAAACTAAGAGTAATGAAATTTTAAAGCTTATTATGTTGTAAAAAAGGAATTTAACTGACAGTTTTTATTTGTTTTATATTAACCGTATTGGTATACTTATATTTACAATTTAATGTGGCTATTTACTGATTTACTGATGCTACGAGTTATTAAAGGTATCCATAATCTCCTATTTGAATAATGAAAAGGAAGTTTGAATGATATGGTGTAGCAATTCAGTGTTAATAATTTTGAATATATTGATATTGGATGCTCAAAATGCTTAATCAATTAATGACATATAATTAATCAGACAGTAGTAGTTGTATAAATATTGATGAGGCTTTTGAGCAGAGACAGTAATATTCTTTTAATATGACGATATAGTTATGCACCACTTTTTTTTACATTGATGATTAGGGTCCTTGTTAAAGTACTGCTTGACCAACATGTTAGTGCCTTCACAACTGTTATGTTAATCAAATCTCATTTTAGGCATAAACTGCAAAATATTGCACTCAGGAATTATTTTCTCTTAGTATATAACTGTGTAGAGTGTCTGTTTAGCAATAAAAAGCATAGATGATGCTAAGGAAATCACAATTTTATTTTGGAAGAGGATACGTACAATCGAAGCTATAGGGGTAGTGCGAGTCATATGTAAATGCAGCTAGTAGCAAGGATTTGATTTCTTTTTATGCTTTGTAGACTTTGAGAAAGCTTTGTTGGGATAAACTGAATGAAGATGTTAGCAATTTTGAGACAAATGCTAATGGACTGGAGTGATGAAAGCTTAATTTTGAATCGGTGCATGAATCAAAAAGCAATGTTTAATCAAAGTTCAACCGGAATTGTCGAAAGAAAAGAAGGAGAAATAGGATGCGGAGTAGAACATAATTGTTGCAAACCTATCAACAGCAACAAAACATGACATGACATCTGTTGCAGTCGTGACATTACATGACTGTTGCTTTTTGCATTTTTTCTATTTAATTGCACAGAGGCAATGATGATAGAAACCACGGGAAGCACTGAATATGAACAATAATAATTGGAGGTAAACTAATGAAAAATTTTAGATTTGCCATGATCAAGGTATGATTGCTAGTAGCGAACAGGGTTGAGATGTATTAAATCACTCTATGTAAAGCATGTGATTTAAATTAATTTAATTAGTAGATTAAAATCACAATAAAAATCTTTCAAAAAGTTATTCCATGTGCAATAATTTTTAATAATTCTTTCACCAAAGATATTATGTATCGCTGTCTCTCTTTCTCTCTCTTAGTGCCCTGGCTATTGGCAGATCTATGGCATATAACTCCATGATTCTATCCACTAAATATAACCTAGCACAGAGTGATGTTTATGATCTTGCCCAGAACCGGTATCAGTGGAGACAGAGAGTAAAAGAGGCTGCTCTGGCATTCCCAAAGTGACGTCACGCAGAGAGAAGAAGAAGAAGAATTCTATCCTTTGCCTTTCTGTTCATATCAACATATGAATTAGTTATCAAATCATCTAGCATCCCAAGTCTCGGTCTTCCTCTAACCCTTTTTCCTTCCATTCTTCCCTCAATTACATCTTTCAGCAAAATAGACGGCGGGATTAGCGCACTTGGTTTAGTTGCGCGTCAATTATCGAAGTTAAGCTGCATCGACCTCTATTAGTACTTTGTGGGTGATCACCTTGGAAGACCGAGTGTTGGTAAAAGCTTAACAAGGAAAAAATCCCAGGGTGATGGAAGGTTATTCTTAAATCCGCGCCGGCTGCAATTGATGCGCCATCCAAAGAGCAACGATTACTAATAACCATGGAGAGGAAGGAGGAAATAGATCTTAAGAACAAGCATCTGTGCTTCCTGACCCAGTGTGCCGTTATGTTATGTTAAAGCATTCCTTTTCAGTATATTATGACCCATGCAGTTCTGCTTTCTATTCCTTATGAAAAACTGTCTATTTATACCCACCCTATTTAGCACTTATTCGTTTGTAATTTTGTCTATATATATATATATATATATATAGACAAAAATAACTGTAACCCATTTTATATATATATACATATATATATATATATACAGTATATATATATATATATATATATATATATATATATATATATATATATATATATATATAATGGGTTACAATTAAAACTAAAGTTGTTAATTTTAATGCTCACACCCTTTAAATATGTTCATTTCTATGCGAAAGATAAATAAAATTTTTTTATAATAATCCATTTATATTTCGAGGTTGCACAACAGACTCAAATATTATATATAATGTGACCTACTTAATGAAAACACTTTCAATGATTGAAAGTTTCTTGACGACCATTGACTTGTTTGAGTCAGGATGTTTCTCCACAATCTGTAAAAGGAACTGTTTCTTTCCTTCTTGGTTAGTAAGCACTCTGTTGAACGATTGACAAAGCGAACCGCCGAGCTCGGCAGCGTCATTCACGACTTGTAAATGACCTGCCTTTCTCCTAGCTTTAATGTGTACTTCATTGGTGTCGTTGTCCCATCTTCTAGAAAATCCTGATCCACATATAGAGCTATGAACAGCTTCCTAGTGTTCCTTGTTACGGAATCAGATAATTTTTTCCTGGTAGTTTTATCGTCAAAAATAATTCTGCGTGGTGGATAGTCACTTCAATCTTCGCTTTCAAGTGCTCTTATCATGTCAACTTTTTCATCAACAGTAACATCTACATAAAAAAGCCAGTCCAATCAGAGTCTCACTTAGATACCACAGATGGTTGGAGAAACTCTTCATTGCTGCCAATGCAACAGATTCATCCAAGGTGCCTCTATGTCTCTTAGCAGAGACAGGTCGTTGCGTGGAGCTGATGTTGGACATTGGCAGGTAACCACGCTTTTAAATACACCTTGATCACAAAAAATGTTGAATCGACGGAGTCCTGAGTTCTCGCTCTGACAGCTTAAACTGAGATCGGAAGAGAAAAATCTTCAGAGAGTATATCAGCTTGGCCATCCACCTTTCCCGACGTACAGCACCAGGTTGATGAATAGTTTTACTAATAGGTTTTATTAATAGTTTTTCTTATTAGGTTGATCTCTTCTCATTCTATTGATCGTGAACTATATGCTGATGACCCTCAAATGTACACTTGTATACCCCTAACTCCTACTCTATTGCTGAAACCCTCCTGCAACAAAGTTTTCAGTCTATATCCTCTTGAATGTCTGCTAATTTTTTGGCACTTAATCCATCTAAGACTGAATTGTTGTTAGTTGGGACACCTTAACAGCTTCTGAAGCTGAATGGGAAAACTCTTTCGTTATCTTCGGGTATTACACTATCACCTGTTTCTACTGTGAGATATGTCGGTGTTATCCTTGTTAAACACCTAACCTTTCACGAACACGTAACTAAAACTTCACCTGCATGTTTCTTTCATATCCGAGATCTTCGTCGAATACGTTCATATTTCTCACGTGAGACAGCTACTACAATTGGTGCTGCCATTGTGCGATCGAAATTGGACTACTGCAATTCCCTGTTTTTAAATCTCCCTGGCTGTGAGATTGATCGATTGCAGTTTGTTCAGAATTCTCTTGGCGAGCAATTTTTTGTAGTTCCTAGTACTCACATGTTACGCCCATATTAAAGTCTTTGCACTGTCTAATAATTAAAGAGCGTATCATTTACAAAACAGCTTCGTTAACCTATAAGTTCACCACCACCCCTGGACAGACTTGTATGTCTCACCTGATTAAAGTGATGCAGCCTGCTGTTACTGGGTCTTCTAAATTAATTACTCTTGTGAGACCTAGCGTATCAATAACTGTACGAAGATATAAGAGGTAAAGAACATCAGATATTTAGAATACATAATAACAGATGATAGGAGATGTGGAACAGAAATCAATTGTAGTACTAAATGCTTCTTTTGCACTAGCACCAAATAGGCTGTCAGTATGAGGAAAGAACCACTAACAAAAAGTTTGAAGTAATATATGACGTTAAAGTTTATAAAAATTTAGTGTGCACCACCTCCTGTACGGCTTTGAAACGTATACCTTTAATAATAGGATAGGCCTATTCGAAACTGAAGCGCTAAAATTTGGATATGTAGACGATCAGATGGACTGATGAAATAATAACGAAAAAGTGCTAAATTGGGTTGGCATAAATAGGCAATTTATAAATATTATAAGGAATAGAAAGACGAACTAGATGGGCTATGGTGAACGTTCTGTTAAGGGGTGGTTTATTAAAAGAGGAAATTGAAGGAAGAACAAAAGAAAGGAAAGTTGGTGCTCTCTCAGATGGCCATGGTACGCAAATCTTATGTTCTGTTAGATGCTACATATGTTGATTCACACTTTGAATTGTTGATTTTTCTGTATTCACAATTTTTTGTCGATGTTTGATGACTTTTTAAAATAAACATATTTACTACTAGGGGAAGAGGGAGATTTGGAATGCTGGATGGTTTGATAACTTATGCTTTTGTTGAAATGAAGATAAAAGCAGAGAATGAAAATATGTGAAAGAATTATATGCTATGGGCCTCTTTATAGGCTTTGTACTGAAAAGAGTAAGAGAGATCTGTGTTTCGATGCACAGATATGAACATACACTATGCATGTAAAGGAGGCAATGCTTTGTTTACTATGGCCTATTTATGGTATGTACACATGTGTAGGTGCAAGGTGTGCGTGATGCGTTCACTGTAAGCGTGTATGAGACACATGCACGAGTGGCAATGGAAAAGGGTGATCACGAGGAGTTCAACCAATGCCAGACACAACTCAAGTCTCTCTACGCTGAGCTAGCTGAGGCCGGTGTCGATCATTCTGCTATTGGGTGTCGCCTGGAGTTCTTGGCTTATCGTCTTCTTTATTTCATTTTCACTAAAAATACCCTAGGTACATAATTTACTTTTCCATTTTCTCTCATATGAAGCAAAGTTTAGAGTAAACCAATTCAAAGCAAAGTTTCTTGTATGAGTCAATTTTTCACAGTGTCACTAGTGACACTGGACATTTTTTAGGTTTCTATACCCTAAAGGCTACATCTTAGGTATCCTTATACTAGGATTTTGTAACGTCTATGAACATAATAGCAACTATAAGCAGGAAATAATTAAGTGTTCAAAATATCTTTGTAATCTGAATATATAGAATCTTCATCTAATTTTATATCAAATAACACATTATAGGTACATAATTAGTCAGATTTCATGCACCATAAAGAGCACTTTTCAGTCAACGTAGTTAATCCGTTCCCAAACGGAACGGATTATTTTTTATCCATGCTGTAATGTAACATAGCATGAAAGGAATTCGGCTTCTAACGTGGTTACAATTAGTCTCAGTTCTTACATATCGCCTCCTGCAACAAGTGCAATTTACAAGTGGTCTTTACTTCAGCAGACTGGATACATCTGGAGAGTTCTTTTGGAAATATCATTTTTTATTTTTAATACAACATCGTAGTTCTGACTCAGTATCCGAATATCACATTAATATATTTTCTATATTTGGAAGAATTTAAGAAGGAAACAGTTTTATCTGATGAGAAATATGTTTCCTAATTTGTTCTGAAAATGTTATTTGTTTTCTAATCGAATGATTAGTTTATCATATTTACCATTTCCTTTATGGTTAATGTGTATATTTTTGCTTGTTGACAGACTTAACTACAGCACTGGCCTCCCTGACAGCTACAGACAGGAAGGATAAATGTGTGCGTCACGCTCTTGATCTACGAACGGCATGGTCTCTTAGTAATTACAGACGACTGTTTGCTCTCTATAATACCGCTCCTGCTATGTCGGCATACATCATCGACTGGTTCATAGAAAGAGAGAGAAAGCTTGCTCTAACTTCCATTGTTAAAGCGTAAGTATTATTTTATTGTTTGATTGTTACAGTTTGCTAATAAGAATTTATGGTGTGTTTGTCTGAAAATACAGTAATAAAATTTTATCTATACAATTTTACTTGATATTAGTCTTATGAAGCAAATTTAGCAAATTTACTTTTTTAACAAATCTAGGCGTGTTGGAGCTGCTTTAACCCTGAAGTAGAAATGGTTGCTCTGCTGAAACTTTCATAGCTGGCCAATCTATATATTAAAATGGATGAAAATTAGCCACCTTATAAAAATTAGTCCTTTATTAATTGGTAAAAGTTTGATTTGAAAATCTTAACAATAGCCTGAGATATTAAAACTTTTTGCAGGTGTTATCACTTTTTTTACTCACCCTGTGTATATATATATATATATATATATATATATATATATATATATATATACACATATATATATATATGTATATATATGGTAATGATTGTGTTTCTGCTACGTGTTTGTAATTATTCGTGAAGTACCAACGGGTGAGAAAAATGGAGTAGAAGTAACCTCTAAACTATAGTTAATTGAAATCAAGATGAAATTGATGAATGTGTAATTTCGCTGGCTGATGTGAGAATGGAAGTTTTATGAATGTAGATAATAGACATTAGAGCGGGGCTTTAGTTCTTCGTCCCGTTCTACACATTGAGAGTAGTATCTGTATTGTAGTTAGTTTTTCAAAATTTATTTTGTATTTTTACCATCAACCTATGGACGAGGCGCAACAATTGGTTTGAAGATCTTAAATTTTAACTTGAGAAGGCCTTTGACAGGATTGATTGGATAGCAATGATGTATATCTTGAAAGGAATAGGAATTGACTGAAGAGAAAAGAAGACTAATTTTAAACCTGTACATGAATCAAAGAGCAGTAATCAAAATTCATCAAGAATACTTAGAAGAAGGCGAAATAGGACGTGGAGTAAGACAAGGTTGTAGCATTTCGCTTGTGCTGTTTAATATATAAGCTGAGGCAATGATGGAAGAGATGGAAGAAGGAATAAAAGTAGGAGGTAAATTGTTACAACATGTAAGATTTACAGATGACCAACGAAAGGTAGCGGGAGGTGAGACTGGCCTACAGAAGATGATGGATAGTCTGAATGCTATAGCACTGAAATATGGAAGATTAACATCAAAAAGACCAAAGTAATGAGAGTGTCCCAGAATAGAGGTGAAGTCAATATTATAATAAATGGCACGAAATTGGAACCGGTAAGGAGTTTCAAATATTTAGGTCATACTATAACAGATAATGGAAAATGTGAGACTGAAATACGTAATAGGATTGCACAAGCAAAAAATAATAATAGTAATAATAATAATAATAATAACGGTAATAGGAAAAACTTTTAACAAAAAACCTAAAGAAAGACACTGAAATAATGAAAACCTTGATATGGACCACGCTAATATATGGATGTGAAACATGGACCTTCAGGAAAGAAGATATCAGGAAACTACAAGTATTGGAAATGTGGATATGGAGAAGAAATGAAAGGATTAGCTGGACTCAAAGGTTACAAATGCGGAAGTTCTGGAGAGTGTTGGTGCAGATAGACAGTTGATAATTGCATTAAGAAATAGGAAGAAGAGTTGGATAGGACTCATTCTAAGGGGAGAAAGTCTACTAAAAGAGATCATAGATGTCAGAATGGAAGGAAAAAGAGGCAGAGGCAGACCGAGATTATTACCCAACTATGACCTCCGTAGTTCACAATACACTGTGGCTTCAGAAATCTTATAAAGAAAGTGATAATTGCAAAACATCTGTGTCTCTCTCTCTCTCTCTCAGTTTTAACTACTTGAATTCTTCTCATAATGTAACTGGCATAACACTCATCTTTTGTTAATAGCTTTTTGCCTTTGAACCCGGCAGTCATTGAAGATATAACATCATGTGGCCACGGACACGTGATGCAGGTTGTCATGGTGGTGAGGTAATTTTTATTGACTCATCTCAGATTTGATCCCTCACAAATTTTCTATGACTTTCTGTGGTGAATACTTCCATGTCATTTCTTTTCTATCAGACTTATGAGATTTATGTGATGTTTGCTTAAAGGTTATTTTCTAGAGAATTAAGCTCTACAGGGTCTGTACTAGTGTACTTCACAGGTAAAATCATGAATTACACAGAAGGCCCTAATCTCTCTAGGTGTACTAACTACTGGCAGTTCCATGATATATAACGCCTCCACTCTTCTCTGTCTTCCGCTTTCCTCTTCATATTCACATATGAGTGGGTCTTTAAACCATCTAACATTTCTAATATCGGCCTGCCTCTGCCTCGATTTCCTTCCATTCTGCCTTCTATGACCCCTTTTAGTAGACTTCGCCCGCTTAGAATGGATGCTATCGAACTCTTCTTCCTATTTGTAAATGCATTTATCAACAGTCTATCTGTAGCAACTCTCTCTGGAACTCCCTCATTTCTAATCTTTGCATCCATCTAATCCTTTCCATTCTTCTCCATATTCAAATTTCCAAATCCTCTAGTTTCCGGATATCTTCCTTCCTCAAGGTCCATGTTTGGCATCCATATGCCTGGTCCATGCAAAGGTTTTTTCTTTATATCTTTATCTTTTACTCTTTATATCTTTATCTTTGCATCTTTAGGCTTTTTGTTAAAAGTTCTATTCTATTACCGAAGCTTGTGCAATCCTACTACATATTTCAGTTTCACATTTTCCATCATATGTTTTAGGCCCTAATCTTAATAAAATGTATTTGTTTATTTTGCTCCTTGCGGTGAATCTTCTCCATTTCTAATATGAAATGCTTAATATTAACTATTAAATTAGTAATACTCATATACTTATTATAAACTTATTAATATTATGCCATTTAAATGTTCCTCTGCATTTTGCAGATATGGGCGTGTTAAATTGCTTATTTTAAATACTCCGAGCAATTGATATGTTTATAAACAATTATTATTCTATTTATCTAAACGTTTACTTTATTTTCTTAATCTCTCTATCTCACGCACTCTCTCTCTCTACGTCTGCCTCTCTGAAGTGTTTTGTCAAATGATAGGTCCAATGTACATATATCAACTCGTAATTTCTCTTTCACGCTACTTTAAGAGACCTTCATTAATTAATGAGTTGATCCCTTCATAAAAGGGCTTAACTTCGCCTTACCCTCACGTTGACGTTATCTATATCTGGGAAATATGGCTTCTGAGGTAGTTTCCTTTGCCTCTTTAATTTTTTTTGCTCTGGCGCATCTTACGGCACGTTTAGTTTACGGTTGGTCTGTTCTTCATTGACCTCTTCACAAACGGGCAAGTTTCTTAATATGAATTTAAATTTTAATTGATTTAATAGAGTCATCTTTGTAAGCTCATAATATAAGAGGCTTATTTACTGCAGACTTTGCTTTATAATTGTTAGTTAGATTACTATAATTATTAACGTTTACGGTTGTTATTCCTAAGGTATGTGGTAAAAATTTCTATGCTTAGTCCATGGATGATGTTGCCTACTAACTATTAAGAATGTTTTAACTGATATAGTGACCTGCCCCGTCTGGTTTAACTTTCTATTTAATACTGCCATACCAATTACCGTTTTCTTTCGCATAACATACACTGATGCAAGTGTATGCAAGCATTTAATCTCTGAACTATAACAACTATTATGTCAAAACTCGCTTTATGTTATTTTAATACCTACTGAATGTTGCTCTTATTCATGTTATTGATTAACTTGAATTGAATAGTGCCTAACCTAACATGTATATTTTTGTGGTTGTGTCTAGCTACCGTCCATCTATACCTGTAAGTTTACTAGCGACGCATCTAGCATTTGTCAGTGTTGCTGCATGCCATGAATTTCTGGCTCGGCACGGTGGTGTGCTAACAGCTGACGGCACTAGCCTGGACTGTAAAACCTGTTGTAATACTGTGCTAACTTCTTGCACTTAGATATTAAATCTACTATACAGATACTATCTAAATTACTATCTGCGCATGCAAGGATTTGCTCCCTTTCGCTGTTAGGCGTGTGTCTTCTTTGTCTGCACATTTGATGTATTGCGCTTTTTTCGTAAGGCGTTCTGTCACATCTCTTTCTTGCTAGTACCTATGTCTTACTAGTGCCACTATAGCCTACAGGGGTCGCTCGCACAAACGTATTAGCTCCTAGTAACGTACAAATTAAATACCTGTAAGAGTTGACCATCTCTTGTTTGTGTCACATAACCCTCTTTCGAAAGATTGTCGCAGCCTTTCAGTTCTGCTGCTGGAGTCAATTTTTCTCTAATCTATGCATTCACGCACTTCAGATCTGCAAAATGGAATATTAATTAATAGATTTAATGTAATGCTTTAAATAGATTAAAAATTACTCAGTTTATATCAACACGCGATTTTTTCCTGGCCTCGACGTTGGTTAGTTGGTTTCTGAATGGAGATTGAATAGCATTGAAGCGGGTACAGCATCAGTAGTATATCTGCAATGTCGGATTTTATTAATGAAAAGTCATTGTCGTTAGTATGGTGGATAATAATTATGTGTATATGGCGGTGTGATGACTAATAAAGTTGGCGGATCTTGTGTGCTTTCAAGCCATAATCTATTTATGAATATGTAGACAATGGTTGTCTTCAAGCTCAACTTTGAGAAAGTAGGAAACGTCAGATGATCAGAAAGCAGTTATCGTACGATAATGATAGATGTCGGCGCAGGTAGTAAACTTTCTATTGAGAAACCCTGAACATAGTTGTACTCTAATACTTATCAATCGTAGCAGTATGGAAGACTGAAAAGGATAACGAGTGCCAATGAAGTCATTCATGAGAGATCATCAAGTTAAATCAATGGACAGAGAGAAGGCGCAAGAAATCCAGAAGAATGCACTATATATAGTAGTAACATACTACATATAGTGCCCTCTTGAGAATGTTTAAATGCAGTTGGACATCAACAATGGTTCAACAAGTTCAATAAATCATCATCTAATACTGAGAGGGGTGATTTAAGATGTGCACGTTATCAGCTATTATATAATGGAATGATTCGGCAAAGTCGTAATACGTCCAGAATAAGCATAATAACTTAGAAGTGCAGTTGATAGTCTAAATCAGAAAGTGTCAAAAATGCATTTTATCTACTAGAATAGGAGATGAATTACTCAAGAAGTGATGTTAATCATTTAAAACAGAAGGGAGTTATTCATGAAGTGTAGCCTATTTAACTGACAGTAGGCCTATTTGGCATGAGTATGGCAAAAACTGATATCGGAGCGCCGGAGGTCTGCCGGTATATCACAGTAATTGGTCATGAAGGGCAGATGCGCAATTTATTGCTAGCAGCTGTTAACCATGAAGCTGCAGTGGATCAAGGTGTATAGGGCTACGGCTAATTAGTTTGGAGAAAAAATTCTTTTGAATGTGTTATTTTGGTAAAATAATTGAATTGTTCATTTGCACTATTATGTCATTGTACAAATTTTGCCTCAGTTTTGTTTCCATTACTGTAGCTTTATAGGTGTGTAAGAACAGATTTATTGCTTAGAATTGGATCGTTCAAAGGCACTTTGGATTTGAATATAAGTTTAATTATATTATTCAATCATCCTCGTATTGTGTGAATGAAAATTGCAATAGACACATTTCTGAACACCTGGATTACCGTACTATAAATAGTGTTGTTTACTTCCTGTTGAAGATAAGTGCTAAAATATTTCCACTTAGGCCCACGAACGTTGACAGGCCCACGTCAACGTTCTAGACGCAACGGCTCTATAGGCTACGCTAAAGGCTTAGCCACTATGTTGGTCAACTGACCAAAATGGTGTCAGTCTGCTGCAAGTAGGTGCTGTATTGAAAGCAAAGCTTCACCGGTCTCTACTTCTATTTCTATAAATGAAACTAACAATAACGCAGCTTTATCAATTTTATGTTAAATTCTTCCTACCGTACAGGATTTTCTACTCATGCTTAACTTGATCTTATTGATGAAAAGCATTTAGTCCCACTTTTATTATTGTGTCCGTCTTTACTCTGTGGGTATACCATACTTAGCAAATATGAATAGGCTCTTTTGTGCTGTAGACTACAGTAGTAAAAAATATTATGGAAAATTGGCCATTATTAGCGGAAGGAGGGAAAAGTGAAAAATGGAATCATTTGTGATTTTTCGAGTCTATGATTTGGGCATATACTACCTGCTTTTTTTATCCTCATTGAACTACAACTGAAAAGCTAAGGTAAGTAAAATAATAAAACGGCTATTTTGTTATTTATTTATTGGTTACCGGGACGGATTAGCATAAATGTCCTGAAAGGTATGACTGATCTACTGCAATAATCGAGCATTGATTTTAATTTTAGTTTCACTCGTGTAATACGGCGACGTTAAATCGTTAATTTACTTCATTTAAGCGCCTGGTTTAATGAGTCTGTCTAATGCTGTTTCTGTAATATTTACGAGCCAGCGAGTTAGTTGTAAATATATAATATGCACGTTGTTTGCTCGTCATCTGGAAATGGAAGTTGCTTCTGTGTTTGTGTGTTCAATTTAAATAAACTTTCAAATTATATTTTCGCTTTTTTGTGTCCTATCTGTATCATGTAATCGCAGTATGAACTTAACTTAATTGAATTGAATCATGTTTATTTAACTTCCTGTAAAATCGTACACAAGTAGTGCATGGAGATGAAGTGAAATAGACACAAAGGCCACTAAACCACTAGCATGTGCCCTGAACACATAACCAAAATAAAACCTATAAAGCAGTTAAAGCTTAGTGAAAATGTAATCAGATTCTAATTACATTTAATGTAAGCATATTGCTACATGCTTCAAAATACCCATAGGCCTACACATTAGCATAATGGCATATCTAATACATTAGAGATATGCTTATAAGACCACTTTGTGCGCCTGCCTGTGACGTAGGAAGCACTTTAGGGCAAGAGAGGGTTTATTTCGAAAGAAAGGCACGCTCACAATTAAAAGGGCTTATTAATGATTATCAATTAGTGATTATTAATTATTCTATTTAAGTCTAATTAAGAACGGAAACTTTAAATTCGATGGCTGATATTTCTGAACTAAAAGAATATTCGACCCACATACGCATGCTTATATAGGACTAGCTGACCCGGCGGACTTCGTACCGCCTATCAACAATATCTAGCTCTATCTCCATCTATCTCTATCTCCATGCATCTATCTCTATCTATCTATTTCAATCTATCTATCTCTATCTATATCTATCTATCTATCTCTATCTCTCTATATGTCTGTCTGTCCATCTATCTGTATGTCTATCTATCTGTCTACCTGTCTATCTATCTCTCTGTCTATTTATCTGTCTCTATCTGTCTGTCTGTCTATCTATCTGTCTATCTGTCTGTTTATCTGCCTATTTATCTGTCTATCTATCTGTCAAACTCTCTGTCTGTCTGTCTAGCTATCTATCTGTCTGTCTATCTATCTGTCTGTCTGTCTGTCTATCTGTCTATCCATCTTTCTACCTATCTATCTATCTAATCTAATCTATCTATCTTGCTATCTATCACCCAACCGGTGGTAGGGGTTTGACGGAAAGAGTTTTTAATCTATATAAAACAAACCAAACTTTGTTTGATATATTAAATTTTTTAAAAATCACGCAATTTTTAATCAAAGAAAGTTATAAAATTTATCAAACTTTAAGTAATAAAAGTGACCGAGCCAGAATCGAACCTCGGACCTCATGATCTAAAGTCTAGTACCTATACCACTAAACTATCAACACTTCCCGTTGAAGGATAGTGAATTGATGATGCCAACGTATCGTTTTAAATTTGTAAACTATATAGATGTAAGTCACTCGACAGATGGGAGCATGTTATAATTTTGGCGTGTTTTAATTTTTGCAATTTTTTTGGCATTACCTGATAATAATGATTTTTTAATACTTTATAGGATATTATGCAGGGGCTGCTGGAGACGAATCCAAAATGTTCGAGATGATTCAAATCTGTCCAGCCGTTCTTAAGTTATAAGATCCATTACGAAAACGACGTTGTTTTATATATATAGATTTGAAAATTTTACATTAGACTTAATTTTTGCCTTCGTAATAAGCTTAATTGACATCGTCAACTCAGACTGTCCAGTGTCCTATCAATTACTTAGCAGGTCTATTGTATTCATATTTCTGCTTACATTCTGCCTTCACTACCTTCACGCTCCTTAAAGAACACTCGATCCACCGAACGACGAGACAATCCCTGCTCAAAAGGCTACGCATGAATTACACCTTAATTTAGTCAACAGCTTAAATCGGAATAATATGGCTTCTCAGGTGGTTTTCCGTTGTCGTTCTCAGATCTTACTCAGTCGCTTCTTACGACATGTGCAGTTTCTCTCTTTTAGTGCGCTGCCTACTTGACAGTTCCATGGTAATAACGCCTCCACTCATCTCTATATCTTCAGCTTTCCTCTTCATGTCCGCATACGAATGTATCTTAAAATCTCAAAAGGCTACGCATGAATTACACCTTAATTTAGTCAACAGCTTAAATCGGAATAATATGGCTTCTCAGGTGGTTTTCAGTTGTCGTTCTAAGATCCTACTCAGTCGCCTCTTACGACATGTGCAGTTTCTCTCTTTTAGTGAGCTACCTACTTGGCAGTTCCATGGTATATAACGCCTCCACTCATCTCTATATCTTCCGTTTTCCTCCTCATGTCCGCATACGAATGTATCTTACATGCAGTTCATGAAAGGTTTATTCTTCTGTGTCCCGAGCACAACATAACTTATACGAGTTAACATCAAAATAGTCATTGACATATTGGCAAGGTTCACAAAATATGTAGATTAATGATTTATGTTTTTATATTTTCCCTATCATTATTAAATGGATCGAGCCTGTTACGAATAAAGTACTTTGTATTTGGATAATAATATTCCATCACTTTCACTATCAAACCTAGGCTACTGCAACTAGTTCTCTGCTGAATATTTTTCAATTAGAGTCAATGAGTCAACCCACGAATCTCAAAATGCTAAGACGTAGGCTAAATAAATCTACTGTAAATGTCAAATGATTAGCAAAAATATTTGAAGATAACCAATTCCTAAAAATTATGCAAATAAGTTTCAAAGCAGATATTTAATGTACCGAAAACTTTCAATTGTTAATTTTTAAAGAACCAGATTCTCAAATAGTTTGTCATTCGATTCTCCTCTGTGTGACAACTAACAGAGCAGTACAACTAATATTATAATAGTTTTTTTTCATAGATGAAAAAACTTTTTAACCAAAAATTAAAAAACGCGTTTTTTACCAAAAAAATAAAAAACGTTAGTAGCGTACACGTAGGCTTGCATATATATTATTATGCCTTCATTCCATAACACTAAACAATTTTATTACAACTGGTCATGATCTAAAGTTCTAAAGTATGTCCATAGACTCCATACATATAGAAACCAATACTTTCAGATCACATACAGCCACACTGTCAGTTGTTTATAATTATCAATACAAGAAAATTCTTAATGAAAATTCTTAAACGTAAAAAAACGGTTTACGTTCTTTTTAGGTTTTTTTATTTTATAAAAAATGAAAAACGTATAAAAACGCGTTTTTTTAAAGATATAAAAAACGTAAAAAACGTTTTTTTCATCTATGGGTTTAACAGCTGCACTGGCAAGCAAAGGTTATTTAACACGAACACGAACATCACAACTTAATATACGAAAAAAGCGAGTTCTTTGTTCCTATCGAAACCCTGTACGTACGCGTATAGGAAGACAGACACGGTGCGCATCGATCTATTGAAGAATAATATCTTGTAATATCTTGAGTGTGATAGAGAGAGAGAGAGAGAGAGAGAGAGAGAGAGAGAGAGAGAGAGAGAGAGAGGGTGTACATAATTGGATGAAATACAGTCCCTGAAAACAATAGCAAAGGTTTAACTCTTTTACATCTCATGTCTAATCTTGCATTAAGTTTTGATCGACTTTTTGCATTAACTTTCTTTTCGCAGAACACTTTCCTTGGCACAGGCTTCATCAACTCAAATCTGTTGGAAACTTTGCGCTCTCCATCAATTCCACTCTGTTCCCCACTACCTCCATTAGTCTGCTCTTGTCCTGTATCATTGACATCCACAGTCTGACACTGATCTTGATTCCCGCCTCCCGTTGGACCCGATACAGCAACACTTCCGTCATTAATCTCTCTCAGGTCACCAGCAAGAGGCAATGGAGGATCAGTAGTACTTGCTGGAGAGAACACCTCATCACCAAATATGTCTTTATAGAGAGGGTAGATGCCTGTAGCTCGGAAGCTTTGCACAGCTGTGGTCATATCTATGAACAGATATGACCACAGTTGTGAACAGCTTCCCAAAATTGTATCTTGTTATGGCTCTACCCGGATGCTCGCGCATCAATTTACGACATTCGTGGCCATAGTGAGACTTGAGAGGCTTGAAATAACTGCGATCCAGTGGTTGAGTCCAGTGAGTGGTGTGCAGGGGCAAGCATATGATTGATATGCCATTTTGTTCAGCATATAGGAGGCCATCAATAGCCTTGACATGTGAGCCATGCCCATCATGAATCAGAAGAGCTGGTAATTCTGGGTATTGTAGGAGCTCCTTGAAATGCTTAAGCCAATCCTGGAAGATATCCTTATTCATATAGCCGGTATCAGATACGGTTAGAACCGTATCTGATACCGGCATATGGCATATCTGATTTTAAGCCTGGTGAGAGTCGCTTGCCTTTGATGACCATGGGCGGCATGTAGTATCCTGTTGCGTTGAAACAAGGCAGGACAGTTGTGAGGATTCCACGCTCTGCACTGATAACCTGTTAAAGACAACAAAACTTCATTTAACCAAATTTCAATATGAATTTAATTGAAAGCAAAATATATAGCATAGGCTAGCCTAGGCTTCTTATGTGTGGACACTCATATGTAGACATGAGGAGGAAAGCGGAAGACAGAGAAGAGTGGAGGCGTTATATATCATGGACCTGCCAGTAGGCCTACGCTGTGCACTAAGAGAGAGAGCGAGAGAGAGAGGCTTCTTATGCCAAACCATTTATGCTTCTTATGCTTACGTTTTAATTAGTAGATCTATTAGGGCCTATGCTTTGATCATAGCCTAACAGTGATTAGCCTACCTGGTATATATTCTTCTTCCCTTTGCGTCCAACTATCTTGCTCGTCTCCGGTACCAGACTCAACCCGCTCTCATCGCAGTTGTATATGCAGCCAGGCTTCTCAGTAAGACCCAAACGTCTCACCTTCTCCAGGATGCCGAAATACTTCTCTATAGCTGGTCGATTCATGGCAGAGGCTCGTGCCAGTGAGAGACCTTCTGGCTTTCTGATAGATAGCAGCTGACGATGCCTAAGGCGAAATCCAGCCCACCAGTCCTTGCCCGCTATTTTCAATTCTCGATCAAACTTGTGGGGGATGCTGTTCCTTTCAGCATATTCACAAGTCAGTTCCCGAACATCTGTTGGAGTCAAGCCGAAACCTCACTCCTCTAGCTTCAAGATATACTGAACAAGTTCAGTTTCAACAGCAGGACCAAGAATTGAGTCACGACCGAGGTGGCGAGAACCTGGAGCCATCTTTAGTTTCTTAAGCCAATGTCGTCGCAGCGTATTACGTGCCACACCGAAATTCTTTGCGCAGGTCAGAAGAGGCTGTCCCTCATCAAGAGCAAGCAAAGCCTGTTCCGTGCTGTCTGCTGACCAATCTCCGCGAGTAGTAGTACGCTTGTAATAACGTGGCATCTGAAAAAGTCACACATTTTTGTTAGAGCGAGTGGAGGAAGATGGACACTAGTGAAATAGTGCATATTTTACCATTTCAGTTATTGGCTGTCATGCTATTAACATTTTTAAAAGTGCAACTATTGCACATAACTCGTTAAACAGTAATTATATGATATTATAATTATTATTGAAAACGGACACCTTCCATCATGACGGGGTAAGATGGACAATATCATGGCCCATAATATAGCTGTCGTGAAGCGAGATGGTCATGTACGCCTAGCTTACTAACTAATTTTAAACAACAAAGATTACCTATGTATACTATATTAGAAATAAATTTAATTCCACTTTAAGTATTTTCAAAAAATCCTTAGGCGTTGTACGTACCTTCTTAAGTTGATTTTCTGTCAACAGCTGATTTCAATATGTGTTTACAATCTTTCCGAAGCCACGCTCCTTCCGGTAGTCTGTTACACTGCCTCAAATTAATTCGTTTACTGTAATGTTATATGTCCATCTTACACGTTGCATGGGGCAAAATGGACATCGACAAAATTTGATATTTCTAATTTTACATCCCATGTCCAACATACCCCGCTGTCCATCTTACCCCATTCCACCTATGTGATTGATAACTTCAACGACTGTATTAAATTAAATATTAATTTAATACGAAAAGAAATAAAGCACGGATATACAGCAGAACGAAAATTAAACGATTTCAAATAGCACGTGTACACGAAATTCGAATAACTTAAAATTATACTTTTTTATCTAATTACAGTTCACTTTAAATATTGCCAAAGTAAGTACTTTATATTACATGTACATGCGATTACTTTTGACATATAAATTACTACTACGCTCTCTAGCATATATTCCTACACTTTACTCTAGTTTCCTCTCGACTATTCGCCTACTAGGATTCCTTCTAATATAATCCCTACGTTAGAATATTTCGATGGAACTCTCTTCCCTCTTCGATCTTCTACAAAATCAATCCCTTCTTATCGACTTTTTTATTTATTTAGCGTATGCGTTAATCCAGATAGTTGCTTCACTTGTAAGGCAACTTAGCGTAGACAGTCCACCCAGTAGGCGGGTTAGAGGGCACTCCTCCCTCAACGATATGTTTCATGTTTTGCGATTGGTCGCAGTCGCAAAGCGGTGAATCACAAATACCACAGCGAAACTCACTTTCTCTGCATCTACCATGACCCGTACGGACACGATTCAAATGGCACCAACTTCCTCTGCAGAGATTCATTCCTGGTAGCGCTTGAGACGGATCCTGAACCAGATGGTGGTTTCTAACATCAGCGACTGACCACTATAATCTCCACTGGGACAGAGACGCCAACGGATCACATTGCTGCAGCATCTCCCAAACAGGATATCGAGATTTGAGTCTCTTCGGAGGAGGATTAGACAAGTCCAGTGATAAAGGGAGGGCATGATTTTCACGGACCCTCTGCAATTGCAGTTGCTTGTGAGTTATCTCCTTTCGAAAGATATGAGGGTATGTTACAAAGAACTGGGAGCCACGGCGTTGGAGTAGATTTGATTGTCCCAGAAACTATGCGCATGGAGTCATTTAGACGCGCATCGACGAGTTTTGTATGAGGCGAACGTTCCCATGATGGACAGCAGTATTCAGCCACCGAATAGCACAGAGCAATCGCTGATATTCTTAATTTGACTACATCCGCGCCCCACGTTGTTACCGCCAATTTCTGTAACAGATTATTTCTTGACTTTATTTTTGCTGCTGTTTTACTCAAATGCTCCTTGTACGACAGCGTGCGATCCAAAGTTTCTCATCGACTGTTCGATGGACTACAAATTAATTCGAATAACCGAACCCTTCGATTTGCTCTCAATTCGTCTACTCTTGAGATTCCTCAAATCTCTTAAATCTCTTCTCAACTTGGCACGTTTTACGTCCGTGTTGTCACTCTTCCATCTTGGATCTCTCTCCACTTCCTGTTTAGGCATGCCCTCAATGGTCACTTGCCCTAGCTTAGCTACCGTCTCACTTTAAAAAACTCAATACTTTAAATCTTAACTTTACTTATCCAGCAGTATTCTTAAATACTTTACTATGAATACAATTACAAATACTAATACTTACAATTACATACTAAATGTACGTATATCGAATCAAGCTTTGACTACATCCATACAATAGCGTGGTCCAAACCAAAGTTTTCACTATCTTTATCTTTGTGTCTTTCTTTAGACTTTTTGTTAATAGTTCATTTCTACTACCAAAGGCCGCTTTTGCTTGTGCAATCCTACTGCATATTTCAGTCTCACATTTCCCATCATCGGTTATAGTATGCCCCAAATATTTGAAACTTAACGCTATTGTATGGATAGAGAGAGATATTGTGACAGTACCTTCACCTTTATTATGGGACACTCCCATCACTGTGGTCTTTTTGATATTAGATCTAATCTTCATGCCATATCTCAATGTCGTATCATTCAGCCTATCCATTATCTTCTGCAGTCCAGTCTCGCTGACCGCTACCATTCCTTGATCATCTGCAAATCTTTCATTTTGTAACAATTTCCCTCCTACTTTTATTCCTTCTTCCATGGCTTCTTCCATCATTACCTCAGCGCAAATGTTAAACAGTAGTGGCGAAATACTACAAACTTGTCTTACTCCACCAGGGGCGGAACAAGCAATTTTTAAGGGGGCCGAAATTATTTTTGAGAATAAGCATTTTTTGCCCTCTTCGGGATGCAAAAAATGTGACGCAACCAGAAAAAATGCTGCGAGGTAGACTCAATTTTTTCACTATACTGCGCTCGGCTCATATAGTGAATGTATCCCCGTATCTTATCCCCCCCCCCACTCATACTCGTACTAAAGTTATGGGAAAACCTAAAATGTCTAAAATTTTGCATTTGTTTTGGAAAAGTTGGTTAATATTTTCACCTCTGAAGAAACTCTGCGGGTCTGGAGGAATTTTAAAAGTTAACTAATTTTGGCGGTAGGAGAGGCTTAAGTCCCTCCCAGCACCACTGCTCCTGGACAGCTCACATTTTTTACTTGCACCCTTTTTTCCTCTTATACATTGGTTAAAGTAAAAGTTGAGAGCTAGTGAAACGATCAACATTTGTCGGGGCCCCTTCCATTATACAGGGCTCCTAGGATACCAAATATTGGCCCCTTATCCAAATTTTGAAAAAAAATGAACTGGTGGAACTGAGTTCCCTCTCGTACCCCCCCCCCCCCCTCCCCCCTAACCACTGCCCTTACAAACGTATTGACACACACAAATTGCTATAGAAAAAATGAAAATATAGTTTAAAATTGTGTATAGTCGGACCTAAGGGGGGCCAGGCCCCCTGGATCCGCCACTGTACTCCACTTCCTATTTCACCTTCGTCTGAGAATTCTTATTGGATTTTGATTACTGCTCTTTGATTCATGTACAAGTTTAAAATTAGTCTTCTATCTCTCCAGCTAATTTCTATTCTTTTCAAGATATTCATCATCGTTATTCGATCTATCCTGTCAGAGGCCTTCTCAAAGTCCACAAAACATACAAAAACGGTATTTCCATATTCTAAGCTTCTTTCGCTAAGAATCAGCATTAACCCTCTTGCGGCACTTGTGCCGCATCCTTTCCTAAACCCAAATAGTGTCTTGTTCGATCAATATCATATCTGCTTTTGACTGAATGCCATTATTTTTTATCTTTAATAATACCTTTGACGCATGACGTATTAAAGTAATTGTTCAGTAATCCAAACACTCCATACCATTGGCTTTTTTGGGGAATTTGGAACGTCATTAACTTGGTAAAGTCGTCTGGCCATATACCTACACTGCAGACCTACACACTTCCATTAACTTTTAGATAGGCTACTCACTACATACTTCCACTAACCTATTGAGTGTTTCTCCTTCCCACATTTTCAAGAATTCTGCTGGGATATCATATTATTCCGGCTGCATTCCCCATCTTCATGCTGTGAAATGCAGAATAATTTTCCTCCTTCATTATATCGGGGGCCCTTTTTATCGTTTTCTACTTTATTTTCTTCTACTATTTTAAAATCCTCTTGAACTGGTTTCCCAGCCTTATCTTACAACATTTTTAACTCTACATATTCTCTCCGTCTTTCTTTTACTTCTGCCAACTCTGTGTTCAATTTCACATCTTCAGCCATTATACTAATGTTCTTTGCATCTCCTTTCTTTTTCTTATCGGCTCTCATATTCTGCTAAATCGTCGCATTTTTCACTCCACTAATGATCTTTTGCTTTGTCTGTAATTCTTCTAAACTCATTGTTTAAGCTTCTATATTTCCGTCAGCCATAACTGATGTCAATACTTTCCATTTCCTCATTTCATCCATTTTGTCTAGCATTTTACTTGTGATCGAAGGTTTTTGGGCCGTTTTTTTTAAAGAAAGCCATATACTTCTTTTGCACCTCTTTTGTTATATCATGACTGTTATAAAGCTGCTAAAAAGAGCTTATGTTAACTTCAGTTTCCTCACTCAAAAGCGATGTCAGTGACGGGGGGGCCAGAATTTGAACCCTGTAGCCTACTGATCCGCTGTCGAATATATTACCGACATCGCCACTGGCTTCAACCAATAGTCATTTCATTACACTAGTTTTAATCTAAATTTCTGATTTCCTAATCCAATATCAACCTTCTCGTAAGCTTCGTTTTTCCGATACCAGACTGCTCAAAATTCATAATATTCTCACTTCTTTAGGTAGACTTCATTTTCTTTCTCCGCTCCTACTGTTTGGAACTCTCTGCCTCCTGATCTTCGCTCATGTTCTACCACTATCACTTTCCGTTGTAGGTTGAAAAGTTGAAAACACATCTCTTCCCACCATTGACTTTTTCATCATGCCTGACTGTTTATTTGATCACCGGACTGGCACCGTTTTGGATCTTCTTCTTACTCTTCAGCACATGTTTTTTTCAGATCATTTGGGGTGAATCGATTTGTGGTGACGAGTGATGGGGGGGGGGCGTCCTGACATTATCCTTGTATGAGGAAAGCGAACGTTAAACCTTTATTATTTATTATTATTATTCCCTCAATAGACAGTCTAAAGTCAATATCTATTCATTGTTGGTACTTACAAATCTAAGCTCAAGATTTTATAACAGTTGGATGGTCAAATTGACAGCACAAATGTATAGCAAGCTAGAGGCCATTGATTTGAATCCCAGCCAGAAGGCTTCTATTGAGGTACATTTCAATTGAGGTATAAATGAAGACATTAAGAATTAAATTATAATCCTTTAAGGTTTTAAATCTTAAACACTAGGATACAGTGTTTACAATATTCGCTTGAACCGAAAATATAAGAAATATAAAAATTTGTAAAATATTAATTTGTACTAAAATATAAAAACTATACATACAGTAGGCTTATCTAGAATATGAAGTTCTACGTTAGTAATTACTTCCAATAATCCAAGCCAGCTCTATTCAACGGCAAAAAAGGCACAAGTCGTAGCAATATATTAAATAGCAAATCAGGTACACACTATTACACGCCTGGGATTACAATATTCGGTATCCAAAAATCTCAGAATGGAAGTGAATCATATTAGTGTATCGTCCATGCCATATTTATATAAGTTACACCAACAGCTGATCATACACAAGAACATGTACAGTGCAGGCACTCGATCTCGACGATGATTGCGAGCTCCAACCACATCTTGAACGCTCTTTCAAGATGTTTATACGACTATACGATAAATACATTATTATTATTATTATTTATTTCGGAAGAGAAATGAAAGCAGAATGAGGATTAGACTAAGAAATTAAGCAAAGAATCTCTAAAGCAGGAGCAACATTTTGCAAGCTACAGAAAATCATGAGACGGCATGATATCCGACTTGAGATTAAACAAGAATTCTCAACTCCAGCGTGACACCAGTACTAATCTACGGGTGTGAATAGTGTGAATTAAAAAAGGTAAAGCTAATGTTAACGTCAGTTTCCTCAGTCGAAAGCGACATCAGTGACGTGCGAACCCAGGATTTGAACCCCGTACATACTGATCCGCGGTCGAGTATCTTACCGACATCGTCACTGGCTCCAGCCAAACTGCAATGGCAATCGAAAAAAATTCATTGCCAACAAAAACAACTAGCGAAAGGGAATACTGAGAATTACTTACAAAGAGCATGCAACAAATTTGCATTACTATTAAATGTCCATTATTATTACAAATGTGCATTTTCTATGCAAACGTAAATTTAAGAGGAAAAAATAACAAATGTTCAATGAAATCATCAAGAAAAGAAGAAAGATATCGACGGGACAACCGGACAAGTACTGTGGATGGATGAAAGCAGAAATTAATCTACGAAAGATATTTAACTACAAAGCAGACTGCAGTGATAACTGAGAAGACCTGACGGTGGAAAGACTACCTTGACGAAGACTGAAAGCTGATGGAATTATCATATATGGGAGAACAGAAGGCAGGAACTAATGAACATCGAGAAAATAGTGAAGAATAGTCTTTTGAAAAGCCAAATAAATTGAAATCAAGTTTAATATCAGTTTATTTAAACTGATATTAACAGTGATACCGGAGATGCCCGGCCAGTGGTAGAAGCTTCAAGCTATACATAAGTAGAAGAAAGAAATGTTGCAGCAAGGGATAATCGAAGAGTCTGCCAGCCCGTGGACATCGAATGTCGTGATAGTCAAAAAGAAAGACGGGTCTTTAAGGGTTTTATCTACTCATATATATTAGGCCCTTCTATGGATTTGATCATTTATTAACAGAATGGAGTAAGTAAATAAATTAGAAAAGAAATTATATTTCATATACTATCAAATGACAATAAAATAATGTGTGTCTAAATTTCCCTTTAATATGTCTAGATAAAGCATCTAGACAGAACATCTTACATTTATGGGGTATCTTACAATGTAGGCTATGTTGAATCCCAAAATACAATCAGCTGATGATTGCATAGTGATAGTGGCTCTTCGAACGAATGAAGAATTATACAAGGTTATTTTTTCACCACAGTAGGCCTAAACAAGTTTCTATGAAGTCTATCTAGCCCGCAATTCGCAACTATGCACTTCGCACTGGAGACTCGATGCGCAATCGCATGTAAATAATGTAATAGCCTACATTAATTTATGGGCCTATTACAGAGTTGATCTTTGCCCATCTCGAGGCTAACGAGTGAACGGTATCATCAGGCGGATTCACTAGCATTCACACAATAAGTCTAGGCCGAACGCAATTTTTTCGTGATCGGCTCACAACATAACATACCAAACACACTGGATCAGAAAGCAAAATTGCTTGTTTGAGACCCACGCAAAATAAAAGTTTAAAAACTGACCTACACAACTAGCATAGCATAGCGTAATTAACATATTTACAGTATTAACATGTTTACAGGTTGCGACTTAATTGTTTCTTAAAGCAGTTCAGGGACATCCATCCCCTCCCTAGCGCAACGACGCATGCAGCTTAACTTCGATAATTGACACGCAACTAAACCAAGTGCACTAATCCCGCCGTCGTTTAATCTCGTCTTTTAATCTCGTTTAGTTGCTGTACAAATATTTAAAATCATATTTAGGAAGTATGTTACATGTAGATAGATAACATTAATAGTAATAATAATAATAAACGTTTAGCGTCCGTTTCTTCATCCAGGGATGATGTCAGGGACGTCCCAAACAGCACACATCATTATAGATCACTTCATCCAGACCAATCTGCAAAAGAAATGTGCTGAGGAGAAGTAAGGTCCTAAACGAAAGCCAGACCGGTGATCAAAAATGGTCAGGTTAGATTGATTATGTCTATGGTGGGAAAAGGTAAGTCTTAAGCTTGCTAGAGAATATCGAAAGAGAAAAATATGAGCGAAGATTAGCAGGTAAAGAGTTCCAGAATAAGTGAGAATGAATTTGAGTGTTAAAGGGATTAGGGATAGAAAGGCTGTCGTTTTTGAGATAGTATGATCATATAGTGAGAAAGGCAGAGGGAGATGTATTAAAGAGAGTTTGGAGAGATGAGATGGAGATTAAGTTAGAGAGAGGTAACCCATGTGTTAAACCGCAACTGCCGTGGGTGATTAAGAGAGAAATGTAAAAAAGGGGATTGGCTTACGAGATGGCATTGGACAGAGAGAAGAGGAGAATGGGCCGAATGGCTATTCGTATCCCAACCCTTGTTAAACTGGGATTCAAGGGAAGATGATAGTGAAGCAGATGTCACGGGTGCATCGTAGTATTTAATACTGTACAAGATCTCCTTGCATGTATTAATCAATAAGTCTTATCACATTCACAAAAATGATAGTCCTTAAAAATCCTTAAAGGTGACAACCTCAAGTCATTAAGTCATATACATGTAAAGTCAGCAAGTCACTGAATGATGAATCACTGTAATTTTGTGGCGACAAGTGGTAATAATTCTAATATGGTGATTCTTTGATTTGGACTGCGGATCTATAACTAACCCCCCACTCTCCTACAAAAAACTCTTCGAATATGTAAGAATCTCATGAGTGGCCTTGGAGGGATTGGTGGGGTCACGCGCCCCTTGCAAGCTGGCGTTGCTAATGGTCTCATGCATATGCACGGTTCCAGTTGCAAAATGATTATGGGATAAATTTCTAAACTTGATCGACACATTTCTCGGAAAATTTAAATCTTATGAGTACGACACGCATGCCAGAAAAAGGTATCTCTATTTCAAGATCTAGGTTGTAAAATGATTTAAAAGATGTAGGCCTACTTTTTAGGTTCTCATTTGGATAGCTTTCCAGCATATTTGGGCGTCAACAGTGAAGAACAAGGCGATGAACAATGGATTCAGCAGAATATAGGTGAAATGGAAGGAAAGCCTTAGGAAGGTATCAGGGCTGGTGGAACGTCATTGTACTATATGTTAAACTTGCAAATTATGTAAGAAGTTACGAATAGAGATGAGAACTTTGTGAACTTCCAGAGTTCGGTTCGGTTCGCTGAAAATGAAAGTTCGGTTGGATTTGGGTTCGGTTAGCATTCCATATTTTAGGAGTTCGGTTCGGCTTACTTCAAACCAGGGTTCGGGTTCGGCTCGGTTTCCATGTTACAGGAGTTCGGTTCGGGTTCGAAGTAGTTCGATTTGGTTAATACTGCAATTGTTTAACATGTCAAATAACCAATACTGCCGTACTTAACAGTATGGTAAAAGAGCTTCAAAAAAACCAATGAAGTCAAGGTCATGTGTTGTAAAGACTTGGCAGTTTTCACGTCTTTACCTGTTAAAGTTAGACAATGAAAGTGTAAAAAGGGGTAGCCTTTATTTTATATACGCGCATTGCTTAAAATATCTTAAGTTAACATAAATGTTCATAAAATAGATATTTAAGTTTCATAATTTTATTATAAACACCTTGGTGCATCAAATCAAGGCCAGAACAGATGCTTCATAAATCTTAGCATACATTTTAACTTTAAACATTTTATATTAGGAACGTCTATAATTAATTGGAATTGTGTTGGTTAATTAGATACAATCCTTTGAAACAAAAATGCAGTTTCAAAATAAAGATAGAAATAAGGATGTTTTGGTAAACACATGTGTAGGCCTACTTCCAAGAAGACTTAAGAAAAATTTATAATAATAGGTCTATATATATTATTTTCTATCAATTTAACCTGTAACAATCTTGTTAATTTACCTACGGACTACGGAGATTCAATTTTTCTCCTCAGCGTGGCATTGGTTTTATTGTGCTCGATGCTGTCATGACGAGTGTAGCAATCTAATTGTTGTTGGAATAGTCGTTAGAATTCTATAGGCCTACTAGTATTGAAAAAGCATTTGGTTTTGTTGGATATATGCCAAATATCAAGATTTAATAAGCTAAACACTATGTAACTGTAGGCAATTGACATTATTGTAGTTCTAAATTAACATTTTCTGCTGTAGTTGAATCAAAATTCAATAAATATTGCAACTTATTGTTTACTTAACCAAAGTTAGTTAATTATTTTAATGTGTACGATAACACTATGTATGGTCTATAGAATAGGCCTATATGAGCTATTATGCTTTAATTAAGTTAATAAATAAATAACAAAATTTAAATTGCTTTTAGTGATACTTTTGCAATCAGAAATTTAATCCTGCCGGTATCGGTATCATAAGTAGGCTTACCTTCTCTTTTGTTATTTGTGAATTTTTAAATTAAATTCGAAGCGATCCTTACTGAATATCCAATGTTATTCAGCTGGATGCTGTACGACTTGTGTATGCAGAAATTGATATTCGGTTCGGTTCGGGTAGTGTCAGGGTTCGGGTTCGGCTCGGTTTGATTCCTATCTCTAGTTAAGAACCTGACGCACTGTAGAAATTTCGAAATTAGACGGCGGGATTAACGCACTTGGTTTATTTGCGCTTCAATAATCGAAGTTAAGCTGCATCCGCCTCAGTTAGTACTTTGTGGGCGACCACTTTGGAAGACCGAGTGTTGACAGCTTTGAAAGAAAAATCCCAGGGCGATGGAAGGTTATACTTAAATCCGCGCCGGCTGCAATTGATGCGCCATCAAGAGGCAACGATTATTAATAACCATGGAGAGGAAGGATGAAATGGGTCTTAAACAAGCATCTGTGCTTCTTGACCCAGTGTGCCGTTATGTTATGTTATTTAATTAGTTTTGGAAATTGCTGGAAAAACTGTACAAGAGGACACAATTTAAATAAAACCACAGACAAATGTTTTAATTTGTCGACTAGTGTTATCATTCGGTTGGTTGAATAAGTTAGCATATTAAAGTCATTTACCTTTGAAGTGCATGTGCACTGTCTATGTTAACGTCTGGACGAAAGCACGAGCGCGACAGAGCAATCGATGTAGGCAACAGGCATCGATCCGTAGCGTGCTGCATACGTATCAATGAACGCGTGTGATTGGTTGGGTACCTCGTGGCCACACGTCATGCGATAACATACCAGCCTAGGCTTTCTGTGTGGGTTAACTACAGTAGTGAGCCTGGTCTAAATAAGAGACATTGATATACTATAACAATATATCGTGCATCATGGCCATCGATAACAAGTTCACACATGATCATCCTAATTTACTCTGTATATTTATTACAAAAGTTAATGATCACAATGTTTACAGAATAAGGGTGGCCTTTGAGTACAATAGTAACAACATTGGACTTTATGACGCATGGTGGCATTATGATCAGGCTTAAAACATGTGAATGTTGTGACATGTGCCGCTAGTATAGACTCCGCCCATAGTTCCTTGAGATAAAAACTGTAATGATCAGAATTGTTTGGCACATGTAGCTTCAACACTTCCGTGGAGTGATTACAGCGTTAACGTTAGTAGCTCAATTACACGTTTAGTTACTAGTAAATGTTACAATAATACGATTGGATATACTATTACAAGTTATAGAAATTGTGTTAAATCAAGTGATGGGCAAAATACTTTTGAAAAGTAATTTGAAAATACTTTAGAAAATACTTTTTCTAAAGTACTCCTTTTAAAGAGATTGTCGAGGCAATGACGCGCACAAATGACATTATAATATATGCATAGTAAGTTAAAATATTAAATTATTAAAATATTTAAAGAAGTTAAAATATTGTTTAAATATATTATTGTTAAATTTTAAATTAATAGTAAATTTACATAATGTAAGATTAATTAAGATGAATTTTATTTAATTAAAATATGTTAGAAATAGACTATTCACACGGTGCCTGCTAAACAATTAAAAGCGAAAACAAGTTCCTAGATATAAATAATAACTTCGTTCGTTTTAGGTTTTCAGATTGAGTGAACAAAATTTAAATAAACAAAATTTAAAGCAAAAAATTCAATAAAAGTATTGTGAAAAGTATTTTGAAAATACTTCAAAATACTTTTAAAAAGTATTTTCAAAATACTTTTGAAATTCTTGTTGAAAGTATTTTGAAGATTGAAAATAAAATAGTATTTTTTATTTTGGAAATAATTTTCTATTTTGAAAATACTTTAGTAGCCATCACTGGTTAAATCGCTTGTATATTTTAAGGGTTTTAAACTAATTATTACTCATCAGACACGCCAGAAAGGGCATTCGGTTGATGAGCGCCTAGGCTCCAGAAATTGCTACTAAAATTTCTAGAACGAAAGGAAAGAAAAATTTCTATTAGTTTCCGGACCTTAAGTTAAAGTGGGATTCATTGGAAGATGATGATGATGAAACTAATTATTACACAATACAAAAATACTACAGATTCTGCTTCTAACTATATTGAAGATTGCCTAGTGTCGCGCTGTAGTAAAAAAAGGTAGAATACAAGGGAAGAGAGCTGGTTTCAGGATTGGGGGGGAAATAATTTCAAACTTTGTGGTCATTATTTGGGGGGGGGGGGAGCGAAAGGATACTTTCGACCCCTCCCGCTTGAATATTATTGGTGGGGAAAACCAATTTAATTATGATATGATGCATATATAGTATACAACAATTAAATAATACCATACATTATTTAGTAATATTTACACGGTACAACAATTAATATTTTTGAATTTTCATGCATTTTTATTTTGTTAGAATTAAAATTTCTACTTTATATAACCAAACTAAGATGTTTGCTTAATTCTATCAGTTACATTACATAATTTACAATTGATTCTTTACATTATCCATGAGTGTTTCATTAATACATCTCACAAGACTGACATTATGAAAGAATCTTTTTTAAATTACAGGATGATTTTACTAGAGATGGGAATTTTATGAATTTCCAGAGTTCGGGTTCGGTTCGGTAGGTTGAAAATGAAAGTTCGGTTCGGTTCGGGTTCGGTTCTAACAAGGGTTCGGGTTCGGCTTGCTTTCCAACTCGCAACAGTTCGATTCGAGTTCGAAATGGTTTGGTTTGGATAATGTTGCAATTGTTTAACTTTAATTATAATAATCATGGTAATGACAAACATGTTTAAAATGGTTTAGGGTAAATATGCTTAAAAATTCATTAAGTCATAATAGCTGCCACATTTTTTCACCTGGGTAAAAATATGACAATGAAAAAGGAGAGAAGTGGTAAATATTCCTGTACATTTCTTAAAATATTGTAAGCTGACCAACAAATTTTCATAATATAGATATTTAGCTTTATTATTGTATCTGAAATATTCTCCTTGATTATAACGAGCAAATAGAATGCTTCATCAATTTCTAATTTTTTTTGTCACTATATTAGATCCAATATTTCAGAGACAAAATGCAATTTTTAACATAAAATTGTCAAATAAAGATGATTTGGTAAACACGTGTACTTCTATAGAAAAATGATCGTAATATACACCGTTTAAAACTGACCAATAATAAGCTTCATAATTTACCTTAGGGTTTCAAATTTGAAACTTTCAGATCAATTATGCAGTTACGAAAATAGTTATGAAATTATTGCATTGCTATGGTGCAAAATTATTTACTCTAGATAGTCTTAAGAGATATAGAATGTCAAATATAATTATTTGTAAATCTGGCTGCAAAAATATTAAGGTAGCACACTAAAATTATCAAAAATTCATAATTTGAATTTAACAAGAACAAGTCCACCTAGATTTAGTAAGCATTTTCAGATTTTTATGGAATACTCTCATCACTTTTGTCTCTTTGATGTTAATCTTCATTCCATATTTCAATGCCGTATCATTCAGACTCTCCATTATCTTCTGTAGGCCCGCCTCGCTTCCCGCTACCATTCCTTTGTACCGCTACCGTTTTTAAATTTCTGTCGGAACCAGCCTTACCTGAATATATGCTGTTAGATACTGTAAGACATGTAAATGCAAAAACCAATATAAATATTTGTATTGTTCTTACTATCTTTATTTAATGTCAGGCTGGTGAAGAAGAAAGGAACTACAAGAGTTTTGGTTCAGTTCGGTTTGGACAAAGTCTGGGTTCGGGTTCGGCCAGAGTCTGGGTTCGGGTTCGGTTCGGGTTCGGTCAAATTTTTAGATTTTAGGGTTAGGTTCGGTTCGGGTTCGGTTTGATTCCCATCTCTAGATTTTACTACAATATATGATCATTAAATGATAATAATCATAATTCAAAGACGTTCCATTAAAGTGTATTCGATCAGTGGTTTACCATAATGTAGAGTTTACGGCGTCTGGGTTTAGTTCATTAGGCTCTGGTTCAGTTCTTGCTAGCGTCACTTTTGTAAACATGATTTGTTTGTGAAGCTTTCGTTAGGAATACGGTAAAGTTTAGGGGATACAGTTAATTTTAATGTTTGGGGTTAAGGGTAACTAAGGGGTTAGGTTAATGATTACGTTTAGCAAGGGCGGCGATCAGTCTCAGACATTGGGGGCCAATTATAAAAATTCAAATTATTACAATATATTAACAGGCAGAGAAAGGGCTCCAACTGCGTGGTGGAAATTAGCTTAGTTTAAGTTAAACCTACTGTATTATCCAAAAAGTCTTCAATAACGTTCAACTGATAATAATGATCAACTGTGGCAACAGTGTTGCCACGTATTGTACATATAAATCGAATATATTGTACATTGTAAATTAACAACAAAATTTGTGTAGTAGTTGTGCATCAAATAAATTTATTATGTTGTCATTTATGAAATCTATTAATTGTAAGATTCATGGAGCTGGCCACTAGATAAGATTATACACTGTTTAACAGTTCAAAGATGTTTAAAATATCTATAGTATTCTGATCATAATAATTTGACATTTCACTGTAATATACATACATTTTTAATTAAATCTAAAAATTTTAAATAGAAATAAGAGTTGGTTAATTAGACATTTCATTAGGAGAGGGGTGGGTTGCTGAAGTAAGCTTATGCGACAGAAGGAAGAATCAAAGGGAAAGATGATTTAAGCAAATGTTGCAAATCTACTGATAGGCATTTGCACTGAGGGTTTGTGCCTGAGAGAGAGAGAGAGAGAGAGAGAGAGAGAGAGAGAGAGAGAGAGAAAATACAACTGCTGTCATTTAGTGCCATTCATTTAGTGTTTAAAGCTTTTAGAAAATCTGTTATTAAAGGCATAAAGAAAAGTTGAGCACCGTTGAAATAATGTCAAGGTCATTTGAGTGCAAGAAGGCGTGGCTGTTGAACACGTGATGACACACCTACTAATTACATAATGTCACGCTTCAGCTAATATTTATTTATCACTAGTAAGCTATTAATTACTATGTCAAATTGTTTAGCTTCATTCTAAACGTGTAATATACAGTAGATAAAGCTGATTTGTTATCGATCATTCTAAGTTAAAAGTAATATCTTACTGAATAACAGAAGAATTTTAAAAAAGTTATCTTATTTTGAATGTCTTGATAGCGTAGGGGTAACGTCATGAAGTTTTAAATGACAAATCCTGAGGTGAACTGAAACCAGTGGCGGATCCAGGGGGGGCCCAGGGGGCCCGGGCCCCCCTTAGGCCCGCCGATAAAATTGTTGAAACTATATTTTCATTGTTTCTATGGCAATTTCGATGTGTAGATATGTTAGTAATAGAAGTAGTTAGGGGGGCCTGGGGGGGGGGGGGGAAGACTGGGTATATTTTCATTGTTTCTATGGAAATTTCGATGTGAAAATATGTTAGTAATAGAGCTGGTTAGGGGGGGCCGGGGGAGGGTAAGACAGGGTATATTTTCATTGTTTCTATAGCAATTTCGATGTGTAGATATGTTAGTAATGGCAGTGGTTAGGGGGCCCGGGGGGGGGGTCACGACAGGGAACTCAGTTCCAATAGCTCGATTTTTTTCTAGGATAAACTAGAAGCACTGTATAATGGAAGGTGGTCCAAAACAATGTTGACCGTTTCACTAGCTCACAATTTTCACTTAAACCAATGCATAACCACTGCATTAGACGAAAAAAGGGTGTAAGTAAAAAATATTAACTCTGTCCCGTAGCAGTGGTGCAAACAGCTTTGGCTGGAAGGGACTTAAACCTCCACCCCCACCGCCAAAATTAGGTCACTTTTGCAATTTGTCGAGATCCGCAGAGTTTCTTCTGAGGTGAAAAAATTAACCTACTTTTCCAAACAAATATAGGATTTTAGGTTTTCCCCTGACGGGTATGAGGGGGGTGGGTAAGGTACGGGGATACACTCACTCTATGAGCCGAATGCGGTAGTGAACAAATTTTGAGCTCCCCCACAGAAATTTGTCTTGTTGCGTCACATGTCGCGAAGAAAACAAAAAATGTACACTCTCAAAAAATATTCGGGCCCCCCCTTAAAAAATTCCTGGATCCGCCCCTGACTGAAACCTCGTGGGTTCAAATCCAAGCCACGTCAATCTGAGAGTAAAATCTAGGACATTCACTGGACTGGTTACACGGAAATGGAATAAATTGCCTAACGGTTTAAACATGTGGTATTAAAAAGTGATCAACATAGTTGATCATTTCACTATAATGCGTGTTTACTTTTTTAGGGGGTAGCAGTAGACATTTGAAATTTTGAATGTATCAATTAGATCAATGGTTAGGAGTTTTAGGTAACGTCATGAAGCTCTTGAAGTGAATTGAGCTATCGTGTGTTGAATTCGATTCTCAGTTGAAATAGTCTGAGAGTAAAAATCTCAGACATTCACAAGACTGGTAATTAAATTAATTTGAATTTAACTTAATTTTAATTAGTAAATTAATTTGTAATTTATTTTCCGTTCTTTTAGTTGTTCATTAATTCTGAGATAAAATTTTTATTTCAGTTGATTTTGCATTATATGTCATTAATGAGTTATAGACGGTGGTCAGCTAGATAAGATGTGTATCATCTTCCCTGACGGCTGTTGTTCCGGTGTTTATAGACTGTTTGACACACTGTGTTTCTGGGAATTTTTAAATTTTATTTCAGTTAAATGTTTATTATTTCTATTTGTGTTTGTCAGTGATTTGTTGTTGATGCTGAAATAAACACACACACACACACACACACACACACACACACATATATATATATATATATATATATATATATATATATATATATATATATATATATATATATGTAATAGTCAAATGATCAACTATGTTGATCATTTAATCATCACTTTTAATACTGCATGTTTAAACCATAGGCAATTTATTCCACTTGCTGTATATTTAATGTGTAGGGCATTAAAGGTAGTTGATCATTTCTCTATTGTGTCTGTTATTTTAGTTTTTATCTTAATTATCTCTTACCAGATACAGTCGAAGATTTTCTCTTAATCCACAAGAGTTCGTTGCACTTCAGTATCTGTTGTTTGCAATTTCATGCCGTCATTGTATTGTCTATAACAACGCTGAATTTTGAACTCTTTGGAATATTAAATTTAGTTTGATTCTCGGTCAGTTGATCAGAGTTAATTCTTGGATATGCTCAGGACTAGTAAACTGATAATGAACTAAGCTGCAAACTAATCAAAAATTTATTTTTAAAAGTGATAGACAGTGGCGGATCCAGGGGGGCCTGGGCCCCCCCTTAGGCCTGAAAATAAAAATTTTAAAACTATATTTTCATTGTTTCTATGGCAATTTCTAGGTGTAAATATATTTTAAGGGCTTTAGGGAGGTTGGGGGGGGGAATGAGAGGGAACTCGAACAGTCTGACTACCTGGAATTTTTTCAAATATGGACCCCACTAGGGACCCATATTTCATATTTCTGCTTCCATATAATGTAAGTGGGCCTGAAAAGTTTCACTAGCTCTCAATTTTCACTGTAAGCACCGTATAAGAGAAAAAAGGGTGTAAGTAAAAAATGTGAACTCTGTCCCGGAGCAGTGCAAACAGCCTTGACTGGGATCGAGGGACTTAGGCCCCCACCTTCCGCCAAAATTAAGTCACATTTGCAATTGGTCCAGATCCGCTGAGTTTCTTCAGAGGTGAACTTGACATAATAGTTTAGTGAACTTGACAAATATAGTGAACTTGACAAATAGTTGCCAACTTTTTTCCAAAACAAATGTAGGATTTTAGGCATTTTAGGTTTTACTTTCACTTCAGTACGAGTATGAGTGGGGGGGTGAGCAGAGCGCAGTATGCTGAAAAATTTTGAGCCCCCCAAACAGCATTTTTTCTGGTTGCATCACTTGTCCTGTAGAAGGGGCGGCGTAAGCAAAAAATGTGCTCTCCAAAAGAAAATTTCGGGCCCCCCTTAAAAAATTCCTGGATCTGCCCCTGGTGATAGATATTACCTTAGATGACCATTATAATTATCAGTATAATTATTATAAGATATAATTATAATGTTGTTGTATATATAATTAGTAGTATAAGAGTATAATGTTTGTTTTTGAATTTTAAGTATTTGAATTGTAAATGTTAGTATCGTAATATTATAGCAAATATTGAAATAGCTATGTTATGGCATCAAAATATGTGAGACATGCCCTAGTTGCTTGTGGATTCACAAGGCAGTGTTACTATTATTGACAGATTTAATCTTTCTATCGAAATGTTTAATATTAGATTGTTTAGTTACTAATTTTAGTATAGTAAATATTTTATATTTCAGCAATTTTCAACATTTCTCTATCTAGAATATTACTCCATTCTGACAACTTTTTATATTGGCATTTATATATATATATATATATATATATATATATATATATATATATATATATATAGTTCTAAGTAGAATTGTAATATAACATCCAGACACAAATACAAAAAATTGACAATGCCAGCTCATGTGCAAGAAGCATCCCCCTCAGTCCACATTGCCGGTGACTCAAAGAGACCCTGCATCAGTCTAAACAGTGCCACAGCCTATCAACTATGTAATGGCAGGGCAGATGAGATTGTCATCTCTGGATTGTCGGGGAGGCTGCCGGAATCTGATAGCATAGAGGAATTCCGTCAACACCTCATCAATGGAGATGACATGGTCACAGAGGATGCTAGGAGATGGGAGCCAGGTCTATATACTCTCACTTATCATGCATATCTAATGATAATTTGAAAGGGTGTTACATTGAAGTAATTGTATTAAGAGTTAATGTTTTGGCGTAGTGTATTGGTGCCTTTTAATAACTTTTGTAGTAACTATTGCTGATTTAAGAATAATCTTTCTTTGTCTTGGTGAACGTGTTCAGTGTGTCAGCATCCTATTCCAAGACGATCCAAGTGTTAGCTAAACCTAACACATTTGATGATGATCATGCTCTCTCTCTTAGTGATCATGCTCTAACAAGTTGTAAAACCCCATCAAATATTTACTGGAGAATTCAGTTGAAAGCTATGAAAGATGTGATTTAACATTGTTTAAGTATCTAATGCTGATGTGCTCTGAATAAAATTGAGGCCTGTCTGTGGAGTTAATCGACATTGCCAGTGGCAATGTCAGTAAGATATTTTCCCGCATATCAATACGTGCGGGGTTCAAATCCTGGGCTCACCTGTCACCGACATCGCCTTTGAATAAGGAAACTGACGTTAGCAATATTTAGCTTTACCAGCTTTTAATTTATTTGGGTGACCTACATCACTAGGCCCATATGTAGAATTTTACCTCTGTCACACCTAAAACGTCACATCTATTTTGATTTATGTGCTTTATTTTAAAAAAATTTGTAAGAATATGTCATATTGGAGTTGCTATTTGTCGATGAATAAATTTACCAAGTAGATTTTATAGAACTTTTAAGTTGTGTAATAGTATCCTTGATTGAATATTTGGTTGATTGTGAGTACAGGAATGTATGGTCTGCCTACCAGAAGTGGGAAGTTGAAGGACATTTCCAAGTTTGATGCTACAATTTTTGGTGTTCATCCAAAACAAGCCAACGGGATGGATCCACAGTTGCGTATGCTACTAGAAGTCACATATGAAGCCATTGTAGATGCAGGTATTTGAT
Source organism: Enchytraeus crypticus (assembly GCA_905160935.1). Lineage (NCBI taxonomy): Eukaryota > Metazoa > Annelida > Clitellata > Enchytraeida > Enchytraeidae > Enchytraeus > Enchytraeus crypticus. Next base: position 127,429 of record CAJHZI010000371.1, on the reverse strand, counting down.
TTCTTCCACTGGTAATAGCTTTTGTACATTATAAAGGTTTTATAAATTTACTTTTAATTCATTAACTAATAATAAATTTTATTAATGACGTTGTAAAAATAATAATAATAATAATAACAAACAATGCTACTGTCATTAATGACAACATCGAGCACTATTGAGACAAAATCAAGCCGGCAAGCAAAAAGAAGGTCCAAAGCGGTGCAAATTCCAAAATCAAGATAATCAGTCCAAAGTTATAAATTGTAATAATACGTCTTTAATAGTAATATGTAATCATAATAGCTATTATATATTCATCATCATCGTCATCTTCCCTTGAATCCCAGTTTAACTAGGGTTGGGATAGGAATAGACTGTTTCAAATCTTCTCTGTTCTACATCATATCATCAGACGAGTCAATCCCCTATTTAAGATTCTTCCATTCATTAAAATTTTTGTAACAATTTCTGGAGCCTAGGCGTTCACCAACCGAAATCCCTTCTGACATTGGTATGGAACTATGGATCTTAGTGCTTTAGTCGCCTTCTATGAAACATACAGTCACTGGTTGGCCAATTCTTAAAAAATAAACCAGACACAACTCGGGGATTTATAATAGCTATTACATATTGCATATGCTCCAGCTAGCTATTACATATGCAATATGTAATAGCTAGCTGGAGCCAGTCGCGATGTCGGTAAGATATATATTCGGCCGCGGATCAGTATGTGCGGCGTTGAAATCCTGGGCTCGCCCGTCACTGGCATCGCTTTCGAGTAAGGAAACTGACATTAACATTAGCTTTATCGGCTTTAATAATTTACTTATTCATTGTTTGTAGCTGACTGATTAATTTATTTATAAACTGAGATGAATTAAATTAAATATAGATAATAATTGTTATTGTTAAAATTTTTGTGGCTTATGTTGCACTTTCAACCATCACTTAGACATCACTTGATTGTTAACTGTGTTACATGTTGAAACTAGTATGGTCGAGTAACAATATTTTGTTTTTAAACTTTATTATATTGTTGGATAGTTTTGAATAACTAATTCTACCTATAAGCAGTTCCATAGGCAGTTGAAGACCTACCTTTTCCATCTCTCTTTTCCATCGATTGTCCGTTAGTTGCGACCAGCACATGAACCTCCTTTTCCTAAATTCTATTTACCTTTGGACTGATTTTATGGATTTTGGAATTTGCACCATTTTTAGACCTTCTTTTTGCATTCCGGCTTGCATTTGTCATATGGTGCTCAGTATTGTCATTGATGACATTAGTACTCTAATTGTTTTTATGTTTATATATTTATATATAAATAAGATTCAATAGAATCCTATTAGTCTATTAATTACCAACTATTTTGTAAACTATAAATAAATGAATAAAGAAAAAATCGATTTATTAACAGTATGCATGATTAGTTATGAAACATTATGCATTTGCAACTCATTCAGAATTCTTTAGCATATGTTGTCTGTCGGTCCTCAAGGCTTCAGGCCACCTCTAGTTCCTTACGTTATAATCTGCACTGGCTTCCTGTGGTTCAAAGAATTAAGTATAAAATTGGTTTGTTAGCTCTCAAAACATTTACCTAAAGTTGGTAAACCTTCTTACCTTGTCGATCTCATAATCCAATATCAACCTTCTTGTAAGTTTTTGTTCTTATGATGCCAAACTGCTCAAAATCCCTAATATTCTCACGTCCTTAGATAGATGTTGCTTTCAGATGTTTTTTTCAGCTTCTACTGTTTGGAACCGTCTGCCTCCTGATCTTCACTCATGTTCTACTATTTCCACTTTTCGTTGCAAGTTGAAAACACATCTCTACCAGCCATAGAATTTTCATCTTTCCTGACTTTTTTTATCACCGGACTAGCACCGTTTAGGATCTTTTCTTTCTCTTTAGCACATGTTGTTTCAGATCGTTTGAGGTGAATTGATTTGTAGTAACATGTGATGGGGGGACGTCCCTGACATCATCCTTGTATGAGGAAACAGACTTTAAACCTTTAATATTGCTATTATTAGTTGATATGAGCTAGTGGACATTGATCGATTATTCTAGTTATTAGTATTATTATTATTAGTAGTATTACTATTATTATTGGTATTATTATTGTTCTTTTATTCAGGTGTGAATCCACAGACAATTAGAGGCAGTAGGACAGGGGTATTTATTGGGTGCAGTGCATCGGAGTCACACGAGGCATGGTCGAGCGATGTTGACAAGTTAACTGGGTATGAGATGACTGGGTGTACTAGGTCCATGTTTGCTAATCGATTGTCATACTTCTTTGACTTCAAAGGTTTGTGTCTATTATTCAAATAATTTTTGTTTTAGAATTTAAAATAGTACTGTACTATTTAAAATGTGATACCCCACATTTTTTACAATAAAGTCGTAAAGAGATATAGGCCTCGGTTAAATATATTAGTTAAATAGATCTGGTTACATAATACATTCTTGCCTAACTCCTCTCTTAATCTTACTAAAATTGCTGTATGTGTTTTCATATCGTACCCCTGCTTCATGATTCCAATATAGATTTTTAATGATCCTTATATCTTTGTCGTCAGTATTTAATACTTGTAGGAGATCTATCAGTTGTTCATGCCTTTCTTTGTCAAAGACTTTGGTATAATCAAAGAAGCAAGGCTATAGTTCAATTCAGGTATTCAGCTCAATTGCTCTTTCACACATAATTCGGAGAATGAAAATAGCATTTCTTGTCTCAGAGTCCTTCATAAAACCACACTGCATACGATTTATTTCAAGTCTTCTTAAAATTTAATAACTATACTCATTAGACTCATAGTTCTATGCAGATCACATTCAACTGCACCAGTTTTCTTTGGCAATGCGACAAACAGTGATGAAAAAAACATGTCTTCTAGCTGTATTTGTTTACATTTTTGTTGGTTTTTTGTGTTTTTATTGTTCCTTTTGTTTTTGATTGTTTTTTATGTTTTTCGTTTTGTTTTTATAACGCTTAAGTTTCTGTAACAACTTTAAACTAACATAGTGCCTACCTACATGTTATTGCAAAGTTTTATTGGTATATTTTATGTCTAGATTAATAAATAGAGTTTATGAAAGTACCATAGTTTCTTAAAAAAATAACAATTATTATACATGAATATAAAATATGTAATAATATATTAAGATGATATAATAATCGCATTATGCAATCATTAAATTACTATCTGTTAGGCCTAGTGATGAAAGATCATGTTTTTGACTGTGTCTTAAAAAATTGTCTTTGTTGTTTTTTTGGAGTTTTTAAACCCTTAAGTTTCTATAACAACTTTAAAGTAACATAGTGCCTACATATATGTTATTGCTAAGTCTTTTTGGCATATTTTATGTATGGATTTATAAATAGGGTTTATGAATAATTATAGTTTCATAAAGAAATAACATTTATCATAATTATATGAAATATGAGTAATACATTAAGATGATATAATAATTGCATCATGTAATAATTAAACTATTATCTGTTAGGCCAAGTGATGATAAAAACATGTTTTTGGCCTTGGTTTTTTAAAAACTTTTTCGTGGTTTTTCTTTTTGTTTTTTGGCATTTAAGCACAAGTTTCTGTAACAATTTTAAAGTACATAGTGCCTATGTGTTATTACTAAGGTTTTTTTTGGTATATTTTAAGTTTAGATTTATAAATTGAGTTTATAAATAAGTATAGTTTCTGAAAGAAATTATAATTTGTAAATCCCAAAGTCATTTTCCTGGAGAATAAATATTCAATAACTGTGAAATATTCTATTAGTACTGCATTTCAAATTTTTTATAATGATAATTAGTTATTTGCAAAAGATACAATACAAACTACAAAAGAAACTCAATTGTCATTTTAAATATTGTTAGAAAAATATTAGTTTTGCTTTTTTGTTTTTTTTGTGAGTTTTTTATTTTCGTTGTTTTAAAACAAAAAAGGCAGTTTAAAAAAAACATTTGTTTTAAAAGAGTTTAACATTGAGAGGTTCATGTCACTAACAAATGACATTTATGATTCGGGCGAAATTCTTAAAGATCTAATGAAATCACTATTTGTCGCTAGAGATATGAGCTTGTTTTAAAACAAAAAAAAACAGTTTAAAAAAACCATTTGTTTTAAAACAAGCTCACATCTCTAGCGACAAATAGTGATTTCATTAGATCTTTAGGAATTTCGCCCGAATCATAAATGTCATTTGTTAGTGACATGAACCTCTCAATGTTAAACTCTACTGTGGCTCATATCATTTCGTCTCTTATGTTGTCTGGCCCGCTCACTTTATTTCTTTTCAATTTCTTAATGTTATATCTAACTTCATCAGTCAGGATTCTAGGTCCTGCTATTTTAGAAATTTTTGTGATCTTTATTCGATTATCGTGAAAAAGGCTATCTATATACTCTGACCATCTATTTAATATTTCCTTTCTGGTCATGAGAATCTCTCTACTTTTGGCCTTGATGCATTTGCTTTGTGAGCAGTTAAATTTTATATTAGAAATCTCCTCTGTCTCTTGATACATATTCCTTGTGTCTGTAAATCTCATCTTTACAATTTCTTCACATCTTTTGTATAACCGTTTTTCTTTTTTAGTACTACACAGTTTCTTGATGTCATTGTAAAATATTATATATATATATATATATATATATATAAATATATATATATATATATATATATATATATATATATATATATATATATATATATAATATATATAAATATATATATATATATATATATTTATATATATGAATATATATATATATATATATATATATATATTCTTGGCTATCTTTGTGTTTAATTTTGTCTATCTTGCACCAACTGTAGGATTTCCTGATTCATCCACTTAGCTTTCCTTTGCATAATTTTTGGTGGAATGATTTCATTTGCTGTTTCTAAGAGAGCTTTTATGAAGTTATCCCATTCATTGTTGTTACTCCATCTTTTAACAATGCTTCAAACTTGTTTTGAACTTCTATTTGATATTTGTACTGAGGCTTGAAGTGATCTTTGCTCAGAATGGAAAAATCTTGATTTGTTGACATCTTTGCTTTCACAATTTGTTTAAATTTTATGGTATATTGGTATAATTGACACATGATCCGAGTCACAGGGATGTGTGATAATATGATAGTATTACTGTGTAGGTGATAGTTCATTGCTGAGATTTTTTATTAGAACTGTTAAAATTCAAATAAATAACATAAAAATTTATTTCATTGTTGTTGTTTTGAGTTTTGCACTTCTCTCTTCTGTTAAGATTTAGCTTTACCACGTGTAACCATTTTTTGTCATCTTATATTGTCAGGTCCTAGCTTTGCTATTGACACGGCTTGCTCATCCAGTCTGCTGGCTCTGGATCAGGCCCTGCTATCTATTCGCACTGGTCAGTGTGATGCTGCTATTGTTGGAGGCACCAGTCTGTGCCTCAGACCAAGCACCACCGTGCAATTCCAGCGCCTGGGCATGCTCTCTTCATATGGAGCTTGTAGAGCCTTCGATGCTTCAGGTCTGAGAAAAGTTTTTTCTCTTTAGAAAAATGTGTCAAATTCTTGTTAACGATTATAGGTTTTCACAGAGTCTCTTTGGATTCTCGTCTTTTGTTTCAACCTTCAGAATCATTTATTATCATTAATCTTTGTATTGCTTATTTCAGTTTTCTTTAGTAGAGATCTTTCATGGCCACTTACTGTTCATATGGCTTATGGCTTATGCAGTGGTGGTATATGTGTAGTTAAAAGATAAACTTTGACAGAATTATATGACAAGCTGAAGTTACTTATTTCTGATTCTGTTGCACAGGTAGAGGCTACTGCAGAAGTGAAGCAATCGTTGCCATATATCTGCAGAAGTCCTCCTGCGCCCGTCGTATCTATGCTTCACTCGTTCATTCCAAGACCAACACTGATGGTTTCAAAGATCAGGGTATACTATACTGCCTTTCCGAAGAAATTTCTGTATTTGTGATGCTTTTGAAAGTCATTTAAGTTATTTAATATTATATGTTTACGGTATATATAGTAGTTTGAATGGAAATGTCTTGCTTATTTTAATAGTTTTCGATTATTATGTAACATATGTGCTGCTTTTAAATTTTCGTTCTTGATTTGAGGAAGCTTGAGATCACTCCAACTTCAGATTGTATCTTATTCATGGAGGCAACTAGTAACTACCACAGGTGTATGCAATTGAATATCCTTATATTTACCATAGATTTTGCCTGGAAAAGTATTCTTTTGAAAATCAAAAATCTTTATGGACTTCCTTGCGTTGGTGTGCTTTTTACTAGATTGCGAATGTGTTACAGGGCATTATTTAGTACTGGATAAACACCACCAAGTATGTGGCTCTTCAGCACAAATCGGCTATCTACATTAATAGACTATAACGTAATGTGACTATTTGTTGATTTTAGTATATGTAGTGCATATTGTATATGGCAGCACAATCCATTTTGCAGAATTTTAAGTTCATTGTTGTTATGCATTTTAGTCGTTGATATGTTTTATTGATAGCTGTGTTTCAGGCTTACATTTATTAACTAGCAGTAACTTTTTGAACACATGTTTGTAGGCATCACGTTCCCTAGTGGACAGATGCAGAAGAGATTGCTGGAAGAAGTTTACTCTGAGGCAGGAGTTGACCCCACTCAGGTGTCCTACGTCGAGCTCCACGGGACTGGCACAAAGGCTGGGGACCCTCAAGAGGTCAACAGTGTGGTTGATGTGTTTTGTACTAGTGGGCGCTCAGGTCCATTGCTCATTGGCTCTACAAAATCTAACATGGGCCATCCGGAGCCAGCCTCGGGGCTTGCTGCTGTCGCAAAGGTGCGTTGCTTAATCATTAGCAGTAGCATGAAGAACTTATTTTAATGTTAAGTGCTTAATAGAGTATATCATGCAAGCGCACCTGTATACTTTGCAACATACAGTAAAACATGCAATATACAATAGATTATAATACACATTATAACAAGCATCACAAAACCAAAGCATCGCTATTAGTATAGCTAAAACCCAGAATCCGAGAGATACTTAAAATAGATCATAGCACAGAATTTATAGGGAAGGATCATGCAAAAATATGCGTTTTAGGATTCCTTTTATGGCTATGAGGTGATTCAGAACTTCCTGTAAAATATGGAAGTTCGTTCTATAGTTTGGGACCTGCTACAGGAAATGACTTACCATAAGAAGCTGTTACTAAAGGAAATAACTTACCATAAGAAACTGTTACGAACAGCAAGTTTTCCTAATTCAACAAATATCAATTTTGTCCATACTAAAGAAGAACTTAATGGTATACACCATACAGTAATCAGTAAGATATGCAGGGGCTGAGTAATTCAAGCATTTGAATATTGTCAGAATGGATTTAAATTCAATGCGGTCGCCAGTCTGTAATTTTAAGCCAAAGCC
>CAJHZI010000371.1:0-112500 GCA_905160935.1 Enchytraeus crypticus | reverse complement strand
CAGTTTTGATTCTGCAAAATCAAGTTCTTAAAGTAAGAACTCTTGGCGGAGGAGATCATATGATAACTAACTTACGTTGTTTAACGTAGTTAACCTTATAGTCGTATATATATATATATATATACAAGAAGAAAAAGAATATATATATGTATGTATGTATGTATGTATAGAAGTGTGTAGTCGGTGCAGATGAGAGACCAGTATGGTACATATTTGCTGGTATGGGCACGCAATGGTCTGGCATGGGCAAAGATCTGATGTCGCTGGATGTTTTCAGGGAGAGTATAATGAAGAGTGATGCTGTGCTTAGACCATTTGGTCTGCAGCTATATGATCTGCTCATGAACTCTACAAAAGATACCTTCAACTTTACACTGAACTCTTTCGTCAGCATAGCTGCCATACAGGTACAATAATGTATAACATTTAATGTCATGTCATGTGATCATCCTGGGACTGGTTCCAGCTAAAGATTTTTATATGATTTTCCTCCACTAAACTATTCTTTGCTATTTCCTCGACGTTCATTCTTTCTCTTCCTTCTGTTCTCCCATAAATGTTTTCTCCAGCAGCCGTCAAGTCGTCTTCGAGGCAGTCCTTCCATCTTCTTTTAGGTCTTCCCACTGTTCTTTTGCCATCTGCTTTATAGTTGAATATCTTTTGAGGGTTTCTTTGATCTTCCTGCAAATAACATTGTCAAAGCCCATTTATTCTTCTTCTCTTGATGATTTCAATGGCCATGAGTTGATTTGTTCTTAGCCTAATGTTCTCATTTGTTACGTGCTTTTGTAACTTTTTCTTAGTATTCTCCTTAACCATTTGTTAGATCTCATTTGTTAGATCTACGACGTCCTTCCAACGTTTCATCTTTTGTTTTAATGGTGGTGTTGTGTGCAGCCTACCACCAACCTTCCTTTTTTATGCAGGCTTGGGACAGGCACTTGGAGCAGTAGTTAGTACCCTGAGGCAAAACATTTATTGTGGCATGCTTTTATCCTTTGTGTTTTAGTCGGTTAATTCAGTCTTTGTTGGTTTGTAGATCTTTGTATCTCTCTCTCCAGTGTTCAGTCAGATGGCAGGTCCAAGGTACATGTTTCTACAAACATGCTTCTTTCACTCTTCATAAAGAGCACGAAATCGATTATTGAGTAAAACTCTTCACAAAATACTAATCCTTAATGTGTATTGGTCTTAATACAATATTTTAAAAAATTAGTTTAGTAATAAAATTACTGATAATTAATTACTATAATTATTAATTAATTATATTGTCCCTTCTGGTATGAGTACGTGAATATTTTTCTGTTATCAAACTTAAATCCACACATGTTTATTGCACTGTGTTTAGGTAGCCCTTGTTGATTTGCTGACGGCTATTGGGATTGTACCTGATGGCATTGTGGGGCACTCTGTAGGTGAACTAGGCTGTGCTTATGCAGACGGTTGTCTGACAGCTGAAGAGACTGTACTCGCTGCTTACTGGAGGGGTAGGTGTGTAGCAGAGGGCAAACTACCCGAGGGTCGTATGGCTGCTGTTGGTTCGTATCGTATCTCTATCTCTCTGATGAAATTCATAAACTCATAGAAATTGTTAGTTTAAAATAATATGTTGATTTGTCTGCAGATGACATTATTTATAGTATGACATTTCTGTGTGTGTATATATATATGTACACACACAGAAATGTCATACTATAAATAATGTCATCTGCAGACAAATCAACATATTATTTTAAACTAATAATATTATTATATATATAATAATATAATATTAATATATATATATATATATATATATATAAATAATACAATATTATAAATATATATATATATATATATATATGTAATTTTTAATATCTGCATATTACTGCCTAGTTTATTTATTAATTCATATTCAAATGATCAGCTAGTTGGTGCAGGCAGAAAACTTCAGTGAAGTGTTTGACAGCTTTATCTTTTGTTGTTCATGTCTTTTTGTTTGTGTCATATTGTTTATTTGTTCATCACAGTACAGATTATACTAACAGTAAGATCGTGCATGTAGTTAGATAAACAAACAACAATACGAAAAAGACTACCATAAAAGTGCCACAGTTCTGTGCGGTAATTGAATAGTTAGCAGCTATAGTAAAGTTTACTGAAATCTGAAATACAAAAAATTTCTATTACACTACCAAGTACAGTAAAACCGTTGGTAGCCGTAAAATTGAATATTTTCAAATTAAGAATTAGTCATATGGCCAGACACTGGCACATTGACAGGTGAAAACTCAAAACAAATGATAAAAAATGTATCTCTAAATTACTAAAAATTAAACAAGTAAACTAAGTTCATATCTATAAAGAGCAAAAAAACTAACTAAAAAAACTTTATAGAGTGCGAAGAAAATGCAGCGAAACAAGACAAGAAAATACAATAAAAGTGTCAAATTATCTTGTTGTTTACGAACTAATTTTGTTCGTCAATAACAACTAATGTTGTTGACGCCGAGTCTTTCGTAAAGTTTAATGTTTTACGATAACTGATTTAGCGCGAGAGAGATATGTTTATTTCAGCATTAACTCGACACCAAATATTCTGACACCATATACTAATACAAGTCAAATAGAAATAAACGTTATTGTCTTCCCTTAAATCGCAGTTTAACTATGGTCGGGGTAAGAATAGAGCTTCTCTAGTCCTCTCTGTCCCACACCATATCATCAGTAAATACAAATAGGGATAAACATTTTTAAAAAAGCTTAGTAGTACAGAGTATCAGATAGTAAAAAATCTGAACAACGGCTGTCGGGGAAGATGATATGCTTATCTAACTGACCACCGTCAGTAACTATATTTATTTAATGTAAAATGCAAAAATCTACTGAAATAGACTCTTATTCATTCGTAAGAACGAACAAGATTTATTCATGGATAGATAATATGCTTGTTACTATTTTTGGTTTTGAAGGATTAACATGGGAAGAAGCTCATCGGCGTTGTCCTGAGAACATTGTGCCTGCTTGTCACAACTCACATGACACAGTAACTATTTCTGGTCTGGCAGACGATGTCGGTAGGTTTGTTGAGCAACTTCAGAGGGAGGGAGTGTTCGCCAAGGAAGTTCAGAGCGGTGGAGTGGCCTTCCATTCTTTCTGTATGGCATCATCTGCTCCTTCTCTGAGGGAAAAGCTGAGCAAAGTAAGTCACGCTTTGAGCTATATCTTCCCAGATTCAGTGAGATGTGTGGTGCAGTATATTTTTAACTACCCATCTATTTTCATCCTTGTGATACTTAGCCTGCCCCGGTGTCATAAGATAACATTGCGTTTGGTCAATGTCAACTGATATGCTGTGAAACCTTTAACAACAGTTAAAATGATTTTCAATTCACCAAAGAAGTTTAAACTAAGTTTAATGACCACTTGTGGGCGTCTCTTGTAGTGACAACTTTATTGGACAGGTAGACCCCTAGAGCTATCAAATATTTCAACATTTTTGTATTTCTAAACTTAAAATTGAAATATATTAATATAATAAAATTTAAATGTAATTACTTTTATAACAAGCATAATATACTGTGTGCAAATGATTTTACTTCACCTATTACGACATCGACTAATATGACTTAAAGTCTAGCAGATGATCAATTTCGATTTAGTATTAAAATATACTTATAAAAGTTTTGTCATTGATTATAATACTTTATAAAGTATAATATTTCAGTCAGGGTTGGGTTTTTGCCATGGCAAAAACCGGTAAAAACCATGTCAGAAACTGGCAAAAACCGTCTAAAACACCAAGACTGGAATAGAAATATTTTATGCTTGTAAATGTATTATATCGTTTACAACATAAACTTTATAAGTTACATTAGATGTTAGAAATGTTAACATACAATTTAATATCAATTTGCTACTCACATTAAATTTAAAAAAACTAGTTCTTTAGAACTTGCTTCACAGTATTTGAAATTCTAGGTTACCGTAACTTAACTAGCTTGTTAACACAAAATTACTGCTAATTATATTAATTATAGAACAGCTTAGACTCTTAACAGATTTTTTTATTTGCAGTTATTTGATTTCTATGAGTTATTTTTATTATATTTTTATTAGTCTCTGTCGAATGATTGCTCGATGTGGTTGCAAACTCTCTGTATTCAAAAGTGAAAACCTTTCATGACAAGCATCAGATAAACTCGCTTTGTCATCTATCTAGAGCTGCAGCAACTGGTCGAAGCCTTAATATCAAGTCCTTAGTTTGTCAGTAAAGGTTGAAATAATTCACTAGGTGACAAATTCTTGCTTCAATTTCTTGTTTATGCTCTTCTGCAATACTGATATAAGCTTTTATATTGCGAAGAAATGTATCCAAACATGTCAGCTGACTATTCCATCTGGTGTCACCAGGAAGCTAAAGCTTCACTGAAAGTGGATACTCTTTCAGCCATGCATCAGGGGCATCATGGATCCTGAAATATTTTTGCACTTCAATGATCTGTTTCACTATAGCAGCCGGTGTGAGTGCCTGTTCAAGCAAATTCAGTGTATGTGCCGCACAGCCATACACAATTAATCCCTGATCTTCCTCCTGTAAAAGTCGCTCATTTTAACCATATTCTTAGCATTATCCGTGACCAAATTTTTTACATTACATCCAATTTTAACCCTTAATTTAGCTAGTTAAATATTTTTTAATGTCACCACTGACCACTGTGTGCTACTTTTTGTAATCTAGTTTTTAAAGTTTATAACTTTATACCTCAGGGATTTGCTTTTGTTATAGGGTGTTACACTACTAGTTTTTCAACATTTGCTGGCAGAAACTTGACTGTGTCACCAATTAATGGGACTGCAAAATAATGTAGTTGTTACTAGTTTTATGTTTTAGACATGAAAGACTTTTGCCAGGAGGGATTTTGCCTCTTAGAAGATTTTTGCCAGTTTTTGCCATGGCAGAAACTGGTTTTTGCCGGGACAGTTTTTTCTATGGAAAAAACGGTTTTTTCCATGGAAAAAACCGTTTTTTCCACTTAGTGGCAAAAACTTGCTAACCCTGATTTCAGTAATTTTTCTATTACTCTTAAGTATAAAATTAATTTTTCAATTTGTAATTTAGAAAAATATTATTATATTTATGCATGATAGCTGATTTTTTATTTACTCTGATGATAATATAAAATTTAAAAATCTCTCAAAATAATCAATTAGATATTAGTCTATAATTTCTTTGGCAGAATAAAAATAGTGGCATAATAAAAATACACATAATTATAACATTTAACATTACATTTAACATTTAACATTTAACATTTCTATAAAATATTCAAAATATTCTGAATTGATTTTTTATTGATTATAAATATTACAGAAAAATATGTAAGAGCATAACACATTAAACTTCCTTTGAATTTAACTGTCACAGTTCACAAGTTGTTTTCATTTAATTTTCATTTGCTATGGAAAACATTTAGCTGTAGCAACCAGACAGGCATTACTTAAATAACGACACCTTTTTCCATTAAATAATACAAACTTATAAATTTTCAAATTGTTTAACAAAAATTCTTCTGTTAATATATTAGTACTTAGACATATCATGCAGGCAGAGTCAGGCCAAGATTAGGAATGTAGATGATTTAAAGATCCACTCATATGTGGACATGAAGAAGAAAGCGGAAGATGGAGAAGAGGAAGGCTTTATATACCATGGATCGGCCAGTAGCCAGTATACTAAAAGAGAGACATTTCATATGATTGTGGTTACGGTTCGAATAGGAAATTTGGTAAAGTGTATAGTTTGAGACAAGGGAAGTTCGAATGAAATGATGATTTACGAAGAGGTGATTTGATTTGATGTTTAATTTAACAGGTAATAAATAAATATCTTAATCAGAGTGTATATGTCCAAATTCCGATGTAATCATCGGAATTTGGAATAGCTTTTCAGTATAATCTCCTTGAAGCTCAACACATATCTCCCAGTGACATTCGGTTGCTTTTACACCGTCGAGGAAGAATGATTCATGAAGCCACTCAAACCTGTCATCCATGGCATGAATGACATTTTGGTCTATGTCAAATTTCTGTCCACAAAGTGATTGAAGTGGCGAAGTCAGGTGGGGCCAAATTTTGACGAATATGGCGGGGGTTGTAGTAATTCGAGGCTGCACAAATCAATGACAGCCTTTGCAACAACAGAGTTGTGGGCAGGAGCATTGTCCTAATGAAGCAGAACACCTCGACTCAACTTCTTTGTTGCTTTCCTTGATAATTTCACAGAGTTTTCGTATTAACTCTGCATAGTAAGTATCTGTGACAGTCTTTTCTCGCTCCAAGTAGTCAATCATCAGAATACATTCACTGTCCCAAAATACGGATGCCGTAACTTTACCTCTTGATGCCATCATTCCAAATTTGACTGGTGTCGATGAAGTGACGTGTTTCCTCTTCTTACTCCGTAGTTTTGTCTCTGGATCAAAATGGTGAGCCAAACTCTCATCCATGGTAACATATTGCCGGGTCCGTTGTGTACAGATTGAAATTGTCATGAGAAGTTGTTAGTCGGACTTGCTTGATTTCGGCCGTCAACATTCGTGGAGCCCATCTAGCACACACCTTGTTCAAGCCCAAAACGTCAGTAATAAAATGATGGGTTGTACCGTTGTACCATATGACAATTTAATTTTTTCAACTATGTCTTCTTCTTGAGTGCACTGCCAAGTGGCAGGTTCAAGGTACATATTCATACTCAAAGTCTGTTTTCTCGCGCCATAAGAGCACTCTTTAGAGCAACAAGTTAATCACTTCACAAAGTCTATGCCCTATCCATACCTTATGTAGCCTATAGCTTGGGAAAAGTATGGCTTCTGAGGTGGTTTCTCATTGCCTTCTTTCAACTATGTGTCTGAACGTCGATCATTTTAATCATATCCTGGGTCTGTTGAATATTTTCTTCGGTACAGACAGTCCTCGACAGGACGTCCTGAACAGTTCTCTCTTTAGTCCATTGCCTACCTCGCCGGAATTCAGCTACTCACCGATTGATTGTAGTCTGTGAAGGGGCAGTGTCCCTAAAACTCCTTTAATTTCCACTTCAATCTCACTTTGGGTCAAACCCTTCAAATATAAATATTTATCAACTGCACGCTTTTCGCTTTATCCATTGTTTATAATTATTGCTTAGCAGACATCTTTTGAACGGTTGCCTAGCAACCTCTTTAAAGATGTTCAACCTCTTGACTTCTTTAAAACTTCTCTTAAGAAGTAAGCTAGTCAGCAGTAATAATTATTGGGTGGAGGATAACTATTCCTCATGCATTTCTCACTACTTATTTATCAGCAGTCTAATAACTTATGTAAATTGACGTGATTATATGTTTTATCGGTGGCCAGCAAGAAATGGAAACGCCCTCACTGGTGGCCGATATGCTGGTAGCTATTTGATTGCCATGCCTTGAGCACATCTGCACACCTGTGTTTATTTTAACTGCACTTTTTATAGTTTTGTGTTACTATGGTCTACACTATGTTGAATCTGTATTTTGTAGCACTCGCAAATGTTTCTTAATCGCCGGTTAGGGCTTCATGAAATCCAGTTTGTCTTGATTCTGCTCAAATCAGTAGTTAAGCTCTGTTTAAGAGGTGACCTTCTTTCATGAAATCGGGAACTATTCTTTCATTTCTTGCTCTAATTAATTTCTCAATTATTGGCAAGTCTATTTTATTAGTATTTCTCTAAAGTTTTGTATGCTATTGTTTAGGGATGTACCGTATTTAACTTTTTTTAAATCCGCCGGAACCGGATTTCAAACACAAATCCAATCGGGACTGGATTCTGATTTGACCTAGTTATAATTGTAATGTGAAAAAACTATATAAAGCCAATGTTAACGTCAGTTTCATCTCTTGAAAACGCTCTCAGTGACATACATGGAGAGGAGGGGCAGGAAATGGGTCTTAAACAAGCATCTGTGCTTCCTAACCCAGTGTGCCGTTATGTTTTTATACAAGCCCAGGATTTTTACCACGCTTATACTGATCTGCTTTTGGAAGTCGTCATCATCTGTCACTAAGTTAGTGACTAATTCATCGGGGTTTGCTCAATCAATCATCATCATTGAACCATCCACTAGGTTATAAGTGTATGTTCATTCAAGTTGTTCAAACATCATGTAGTCATTAACAGGCGCAATAAATATTCATCATCATTGAATAATTAACTATGTTATTAATATATTCTCAATATATTCATCATCGTTAATCATTAACTTGCTTATCAAATTACATTCTATCAGTCATCATTATTAAGTCATTTAGGCCTGATTAAATAGGATATTAGTATATGTTCCATCAAGTCATCGTCATAAAGTCAATAACTGCCTGAACCAAATAATTCGAGGTCACAGTTTTCAGCTAGTCTTACGTACTACAGCGTGAGCCTTGGCCCCTGAGGGGCTGAGAGTGAGTCTCAGTGAGAACCCGCCTAACCTAGATAGTTTGAAATGCAGGCCTACAAGCCTATAGGCCTACTACTTGACCTGTATAACAGTGATTCAGAGCGATGTATAACACTGTAAACTTTAACCTCTCACTGAGAGCTGCTCTTAGACAGCACTGAACAGCTCACTTCAAAGAGTAGCACTGAGTGAGTTGAAAGAGCAGTGAGCGGCCCACTCTAGTCAAAACTAATCTCTGTTGTTGACTGCAGGTTATAACTAATCCACGAAAGAGATCCCAACGCTGGATCAGCTCCTCCATACCAGAGGAGAACTGGTCTTCAGAACTTGCCATCTACTCCAGTTCTGAGTATCATGTCAACAACCTCGTTAGCCCTGTACTCTTTCAGGAGGCACTCCAGCATGTACCCGACAATGCTATCACCATTGAGATAGCTCCGCATTGCCTTCTACAAGCAGTACTCAAGCGATCTATCAGTGCTGATTGCGCTTTTATAGGGCTCATGCACCGCAGTCAACCCAACAACCTTGAATATCTTCTCAGCTCTCTTGGCAAGTAAGTCAACTACGCACTATCTCCTTCATTGTATCACTTAACCTCTAACAACATTTTGAGTACATATTCATGCATTCTCTTTGAATTCTGACTATTCATCAGAAGTCAAAGAATGCATGCATTGTGTGACTGCAAGGGATCTTTAATTGTATTTGAGATTGTGTTTAGCAATACAATGCACTGTATTGGTTTACCACACATGCGTAAAAGTATGGTGCAACTTTACGATAATAGGTGCGAATATCGACCTGGCAGAAAATACTCAATTAACCTCAGAAATGCTTTAATTAAGACTTTTTTGTACTAATATTTGGCACAACTTAGACTTTAATTATGGCAGTCTATCATAACATTATATTCAATTATATTATCAAAATGGAATTATATTATGAATTATTATCGAATGGAAAAGAATGGTATGTGACAAAGAGGGTTGGAAATAGGTCCATTCTTATACCAACCCTAGTTAAACTGGGATTAAAGAGAAGATGATGATGATATTATCAAAATATAGCTTCCTCGACTCTAGAACTATTGAGTTAATATACTTAACATTCTATGTGATTTGAATGATAATTTTATTATTTCAAGGTGCATATTTTATGATCCATTAACAGGCTGCATATTGCCGGTGCAAGGTTTAACCCGTTGGCCCTCTATCCATCTGTGTCTGTACCAGTACCACAGGCCACACCAATGCTTGCCTCTCTTGTTCAGTGGGATCACTCGATTTCCTGGGAGGTACCACGTCTGGAGCAGTTTGCTGCTGGCTCTGGCTCCACCTCTGTCTGTGTGTTTGAGATCGACACATCGTCACGCGACTCGGAGGACGCCTACTTGCTGGGACACGTGATTGATGGTAGAGTTCTATATCCAGCCACGGGCTATCTGGTTCTAGCTTGGAGGGTCCTCGCTAAGATGAATAGTCGCAAGTATGAGGAGATGAACGTAACATTTGAAGATGTGCACATACACAGGGCCACCATTCTTCCTTCCACTGGTTTGTATATATTCTGCATTTCTAGTTGTGTAATGTGTCACCCGTCTTAGGGCTTGATTCTTAAGTTATAAATTAAATAACCACTCATCATCATCATATTCCCATATCCAGTGTCCAGTTTAACCCAGGTTAGCCTGCGTTGGGGTATGAATAGACTTTCTCCTGTCCTCTCGGTTCCACACTATATCGTCAGTCAATCCCCTATTTTTCATGTCCTTCTTAATTACTCTACCCTACGACAATTGTGGTCTTCCTCTCTCTAGCTTAACATCCAGCTCTTCCCTCCAAACTCTCTTTAGTACAGCCTCATAAGCCTTTCCTACAATATGCCCATACCACCTCAATCTCGACTGAGCCAGCCTATCCCACGGTCCCTTCAATAGTCAAAATCATCCTAAGATATTAATTTTCCATTCTGTCTTTCTTAGTTTTTCCACAGTAATCTTCTTACCCACTCACACAAAATCAATGACAACTAGTTTTATGATGTTCTTCTGCCAATTTTCCTCTAATAACTTTGCAATCCTTATATTGAGCTTTGTCCTCGCTCCGTATCAACAAAAAATCTATTTGTGGTTGCCCTTGACTTGCATTGTAAGTGACTAAATCCTGCTCTTTCGTCACAAACAAGAGTATTGCATATAACTATATCATGGGCTACTGCAGCTTCTAATATTTTCATACCCTCCTTGTTACTCTCACCAAACCCAAATCCACCTTGCGCCACCCTATATCCCTGCCCATATTTCTCTACATGCCCATTTAAATCCATCTCCCACTACCAATCTTTCCCCGGCACCATACTCACTCTACAATTCATCGAACTCCTCCCAGAACCTTTGCTTTTCATTCCCTCCACACCCACCTTCTGGAGCATAAACACTTAACACATTTAATCTCTCACCCTCAAACACCAGTTTTACTAACATCAGCCTACTACTTTTCCTTTTTACCTCAACCACCTCCTTCCAAACTTCCTTCTATGTTTCATTTCCATATTATAGTGTGGTCCATAAAAATTGTTTCACTTTCTTTATCTTGGTGCTTTTCTTTATCTTTATCTTTTGCTTTCAGTGTCTTGTTGGCAAGTTGTTTGATAGTGTAACTTGATCTATCATATGAAAAATAGTTATGATTTACCAAAATCAAATACAAGCATACAAGGTACACATTCATACTCGGAGTCTTCTTTCACTCTTTCCTAAAGAACACTCCTTAAAATGTTAATCCCTTCACTAATGGCAATTCTATCCGTACTCCATGTAGCTTTGTAGCCTATAGCTTGGGAAAAATAAAAGAAAAGGAGGGCTTCTTGGGTAGTTTCCCATGGCCTTTCTCAGTTCTTGCTTAGTCTTCTCTTTGTCACATGCTTTTAATGGTTGTCTGTTCTTTAGTATCCCGGACACAACATGTGATCAAATATGTATGAGGGTTGATCTATAAGTAGTGAGAAAAGCACAAGGAATAGTTGTCCCCCACAAACTAAATATTTCTGCTGACTAGCATACTTCTTAAGAGAAGTTTTTAAAGAATGGTCGCGTGTGTGAAGCCACTGTGGTTTCTAGGCAACCTTTCTAAATAAGCCTGCTCATCTATATTTGTAATCAATGGATAAAACGAAAAGCGTACTTTTAATAAATATTTATATTTGAAGGGTTTGACCTAAAGTGAGATTGCAGTGGAAATTAGGGAGTTTTAGGGGACACTGCCCCTTCACAGGCTACAATCTATCGGTGGGTAGCTAAATTCAAGCGAGGTAGGCAATGGACTAAAGAGAGAACCGTTCAGGAAGCCCTGTCGAGGACTGTACCGAGAACCGAAGAAGATATTCAACATATCCAGGATATGATATAAAACGATCAACGATTAAGCATCAGATACGTAGTGATAGTAGTGATAGTTTTATGTTGTCCTACTCGTCATATTTTACTGACGTTTTGGATTTCAATAAGGTTTGTGTTAGACGGATTCCACGGATGTTGATGGCTGAAATCAAGCAAGTCTGACTAATAACTTCTCGTGACAATCTCGATCTATATAGAGCAGACCAGGCAAAGTTTCTTCGCAGATATGTTATCATGGTTGAGACTTGGGCTCACCATTTTGATCCGGAGACAAAACTGCAGAGTCAGGAGAGGAAACGCATCACTTAATCTACACCAGTCAAATTCAGCAAGATTGCGTCAGCAGGTAAAAGTTATGGCATCCGTATTTTGAGACAGTGAATGTATTCTGATGATTGACTGAAGCGAGGAAAGACTGTCACAGGTATCTACTATGCAGAATAAGAAAGCTTCATGCAGTTATCAAGGAGGAACGACGAAGAAAGTTGATTCCTCTCTCCTCCGTTGTAGCAAAGACTGCCATTGATGGGTGCGGCTGCGAATTGCTACAACACCCGGCATATTCGCCAAATTTGGCCCATCGTACTTCGGCCTGTTTCGATTTCTAAAGGAATCACTTTATGGATAGAAATTTGACAGCGACGAAAATGCTATCCATGCCGTGTAGATGACTGGTTTGAGGGGCTTCATGAATCATTTTTCCTGGATGGTGTAAAAGCACTTGAACTTCACTGGGAAAAATGTGTTGAGCATCAAGGAGATTATATTGCAAAAATTATGAAACAATTTTTATTCACATTTATTTTTTCGTTTTCTTTTCTCTTTGTATCAACCCTTGTAAATGTTAATGAATCTGTATGCATCTACATGTGGAAATGCTTTGACTCTAAAGAGGCATTTAGTTATGCCGGTAAACCCAACTAAAACTAATGAACAAAATGCCAGGTAAAGTTAAAACGTAAATATTTAGATATTTCAGAAACTAAAAATTATAATACTGCTGGGGCTCTAGTTCCTAGTGCTAATGATCTCTTATAGATATATGCTTACGTTTATTTTTCCTGGACACTTTTAATTAAGCGTGTCTTTATGTGGTTGTAATGAATATCAAGTAGAAATGCAACAGTTTTTTTTCACAAATGCTTTTCTGTAGTAAAGATGGAAGTGTTTAAAATTGAAGCGCACATCACTTTTTGTAGTTTATTATATTTCTAAATCTACTGATTTGTTACTGATTAATTGAATGTGTAAAGCTAAACTCTAATAGTTTAAGTTAGGATTATTCAGACTAAGGCAGTGATAGATAGAGTGTGATGGTCATTGTTTGATAACACAACATAACATAACGGCACACTAGGTCAGGAAGCACAGATGCTTGTTTAAGACCCATTTCCTCCTTCCTCTCCATGGTTATTAGTAATCGTTGCCTTTTGATGGCGCACCAATTGCTGCCGATAAAGCCATAGAATATCCATCTTTGGATAAAGCTATAGATAATAAATAGTATTGGTTAAGATGGTGATCGTTGGCTGATTGATTTTATCGTAGGTAGTGTAAAGCTAGAGGTGACGATAGCACCAGGGTCTGGCAGATTTGAGGTGATTGAGGCAGGCAGTGTAGTGGTCAGTGGTCACGTGTACGAGTCTTCAAATGCCTATGAGATCAGTGAATGCAATAAGGTCACAGAAGGGGAGGAGCTACGACTGGACAGCAGTGACGTGTATAAAGAGTTACGATTGAGAGGCTACGATTATGGACCAACTTTCCAGGGCATAATGGCTGCTAGCGGAACTGGTATGTTTTAATTGGTCTTTTGTTTCCTTTTCTTTTTATTTGACTGATTTTATTGGTGTTTACATCAAGGAATAACGCCTCTGCCCAGTAAATATTAGTCGAGTTGAGGAAGACATAGTGGCACACCTTTAAAGAACCACTCGTATGTGGACATGAAAAGAAAACGGAAGACAGAAAAGAGTGCAGACGAAGAGTACAGTCGTTGTGGTCCATGGACCAGCCAGTGGGCAGTGCACTAAGTTACCACCCTGTATATATATATATATATATATATGTGTGTGTGTGTGTGTGTATATATATATATATATATATATATATATATATATATATATAAGTGATAACACCAGCAAAAAGTTTAAATATCTCAGGCTATTGTTAATATTTTCAAATCAAACTTTTACCAATTACTAAGCGACTAATTTGCGATGAGGTGGCCAATTTTTATCCATCATAATATATAGATTGGCCAGTTATGAGAGTTTCAGCAGAGCAACCCCCTTTTTCTGAATGTACTGTAAATAAAAATTATATTTTATTTTATTTTTTAGGCCCTGAAAAGGGTCGTTGTGGTGGTTCAGAAAGAACCAGTTGTATCTGCTAGCATTACTGCCTCTTCGATATGCTTTCCTCCTGCAGTAGCTTTCGGAACGCTAGGACAGCCTTGTTGATTCCAGCTTAGGGCAGACTCTCCCAAATTGATTGTAGCACTTCCTGCAGTTCTGTCTTGTTTTTAGGCTTTGACTAGTGTTTCTGATAGACATGCAGCATGGTTCCCCAGACATGGTAATCCAGAGGATTTTGATCGGGAGAGTTTGGAGGCCATTCACTCTTCTTGATGAAATGCGGACTTCTCTCGCTGATCCATTCCTGTGCATGACGAAATGCATGAGCCGGAGCATCATCCTACTGAAAGTTGAAACCATTTTGTAGAAGAGCATTGCAATCATCAAACAGCTTGGGAAGTAAAGTTTTGACATAATACTGAGCGTTCACCTTTTCCTTCTCCCAAATAAAGTGAAATTTCCCCTTACCGTTGTAGCAAACGCCATTTGTTGGTAAAAAATGGGGTATTGCTCTGCTGAAACTGGTATAACCAAAAGTAACTGATTTTGAACTAAAAGAAACCATTGTAGGGAATGATGAACAGGGACCAGAGAAAATGAAGGAAGAAATTCTTGAGGGCGTTAATAACATGAAGAAAGAAAAGCGACGGGTATAGAAAACATACCAGCAGAATTTCTGAAAATGATTGAGGGAGATGCATTACTGAATCTTGTAGAATTATGCACGGAAGTGTACGAGACTGGTATCTGGCCAGAAGATTTCATGAAGATACTGATGATTCCAATTCCTAAAAAAACTAATGCTGTTGAATGTTCAGACTACAGAACAGTAAGCTTAATAGCACATAATCATATTCAGTCAAAATTATCTTCAATGCTGTGTAACTCACAATTTGGCTTTCGAAATGGATGTGGTACTAGAGAAGAAATAGGAGTTTTGAGAGTTATATGTGAACGTAGTTTGGAACATAGAAATGGTGTTTTGTAGATTTTGAAAATGTTTTTGCTTGAATTGACTGGGTAATGATGTTAACATCTTTAGGAGGATTGGAGTTGGCTGGAGAGATAGAAGATTGCTTTTAAATTTGAACATGAATCAGAAAGCAATAGTCAAAATCCAGCAATCTCCAGCAAAATCCAGTTCTCTGAGGAGGGTGAAGTAGGATGGAGTGTAAGATAGGGATGTTGTATTTCACCACTACTGTTTAATCTCTATGCCAAGGCGGTAATGGTTGAAGCGATGGAAGATATTGAGGAAGGATTTAATTATTGGAGGTAAATTTTTTAAAGAAGTGAGGTTAGCAGATGATCAAGGTATGCTTGTTAACAGTGAAGCAGGATTTCAGATGGTTATGGGTGGTTTGAAGGTCACAGCATTGAAATATGGCATGAAGATTAATATAAAGAAGACAAAGGTTATGAGAGTGTGTAGGATTCACAAGGATGAAAATATTACTTTGTATATTGTGCGATTGGATATTTCGGCCACACCAACACAGATGATGGGAAGTGCAAGACGGATATAAATGTAGAATTGCACAGGCGAAAGAGGCTTTTGAAAAGAGAAAAGAACTACTTAGTAAGGCATTGGGAAAAATACAAAGGTAAAGATTGTGAAATCATTAGTTTGATCGACACTCGTGTATGGATTTGAAACATGGACATTAAAGAAAGAAGATATCAGGAAACTAGAGCCATTGGAAATGTGGTTATGGAGAAGGATGGAAAAGATTATTTGGACTGAAAAAATTATTAATGATATAGGTACGAAAATATTTAATTTGATATTGAAATTTGCTGATGATATAAAACTATTAGGAAAAGTTGGTATGGATGAACAAAGTATGGTTCGGGACTTTCATTCGCTAAGTAAGTGGTCCCAAAAATGAGGCTTAGAATTCAATGTGGACAAGTGTTACAATGTAATTCACTTTATTAAAAATAATCCAAATACAGAATATATTGTGAATAATAATATACTGAATGTAGTGAGCGAGGAAAAGGATTTAGGGATAATATTAAGTCAGGACTTCAAAGTGAGAAAACAATGCACTGTGGCTGTTAAAGCAGCCAAAAGGAACTTAGGAATAATTGAGAGAACATTCAAAATTAGGGATATAAAGGCATTGTTTTAAGATTATATAAATCTTTGGTTCGACCTCACTTGGAGTATTGTATGTTATGTATGTATGGAGGCCATACTACAGGAAAGACATTGAGCTTATAGAAGCAGTGCAAAGAAGGGCATTAAGAATTATTATGGAATTCAAAGTATTAAGGTATGAGGATAGGCTAAGGGCAGTTCAACTGACAACCCTAGAGACCAGCAGAATTAGAGGTGATCTTATAGAGGTTTATAAAATAATGCATGGGCTTACCGAATTACCGAAGACAACAGATTTGTCAATTTCTCGACTAATGAACCAAGAGGTCATAGCTATAAGTTGTTTAGGCCTAGAGTGAGGACAGATATAGGAAATTGTTCCTTTTCTCATAGGGAGATTAATAGGTGGAACACTTCGAGTGAGGAGGTTGTTAATACTGTGTTGTTGAGTATTTTTAAAACAAGCTGGATGTTGTAATCAACTAATCATGTATGATTGGGGATTGAATAAGCCCTTGGCTTTCTTCCCTTTTTCCTGCCACCTAAGTTTGAAGAAAGAATGGAATAATGAAAGACGGTAGCAATTATATGAAATTCTGGAAAGAGTCGGTACAGAGGGACGGTTAATAAATGTGATAAGAAAAAAAAAAAAAAAGTTGGAATGGACTCGTTAAAAGTGGAGATGGTTTGCTAAAATATGTAATAGTTGGAAGAATGCAAGGGAAAAGAGGTAGGGGAAGACCGAGACATGGGGGTGCTGGATGATATAACAAATTTATATTGAGAGATAAAAAAGAACCCTGATGATTAAATTGGTTGGAAGAGTTATGCCGTGGACCTGCCGTTAGGGTGTGCGCGAGAAGAAGATCTTAGTGCACTACATACGTGCAGGTCCGTGGCATATAACTCCTCCACTCTTCTCTGTCTTGGTTTTTTTCCTTTTTTGTCCACATATAAATGGATAGACAGCTGATAAATGTATTAAGAAATAGGAAGGAGAGTTGGAAAGGACACATCTTAAGGGGGGAAGTTCTATTAATAGAAGTCAGAGAAGGTAGAATGGAAGGGAAAAAAAGGCAGGGGCAGGCCGAGATTAGGTATGTTAGATGATTTAAAGACCCACGCATATGTGAAAATGAAGAGGAATGCGGAAGATAGAGAAGAGTTGTGGCTCTATATGCCATGGACCTGCCAGTAGCCACTGCACTAAAATATATATATATATATATATATATATATATACATGTATATATATATAAATATATATATATATATATATATATTTACGTATATTGCCAACACACACATCTATGTATGTATGTATATATATATATATATATATATATATATATATATATATATATATATATATAAAGTGTACAGGTATATATATATATATAAATATACAGGTATATATATATATAAATATATATATATATATATATATATATATATATTGTCCATTGTTGTATATATATATATATATATATATATATATATATATATATATATATATATATATATACACTGTGCTTTTTATAACTGATACCCTAAATTGTTTTAACAATAAAGTCGAAAGAAGTTGACCGATATTCTTGAAATTTACAGTACTTGACCAGCAGCCAATTCTACAAAACATATAGAAATTTCGTTTTAATATCTTTAATAACGTGAAAGTTATAGTTTCGCGAATAGGAGTGGGGTCAGATAAGAAATTTCCAATACAGGATTACGTGCGTGTTACATTTAGCGTAGATTATCTCTCTAAAAATACTAGCTAACACGCAATTTATAATTTCTGCTAATGACAAAGTTATTGAACTTTTTATGCATGCATTGCATGAAGAGAATAAACGAAGAAGTTATTTTAATTGTGGCGCGTCAGGACGCCGCTGCAGTAGCTGTGGTGATAGCAGTTGTACCCAGACATGCATTCATGCATTAAAAATTTAATAACTTTGTCATTTAAGAATATATCAGCCCGTATTCTACGTCGTTTTGCAAAGAAGTGATTCCTCTTCAAAATAGCATTAACTGAAATTTTGTGACGTGTTCGCTATTAATTTTGTAGAGATAATTTTACGCTGCATGTAACCCGCCCATAATCCTGTACTGGAAATTTCTTATCTGACCTCACTCCTATTCACAAAACTATAACTTTCACGTTATTAAAGATATTCAAACGAAATTTCTCTATATGTTTGGTAGAATTGGCTGCTGGTCAAGTACTGTAAATTTCCAGAACATCGGTCCCCTTCTTACGACTTTATTTGTAAAAAATTTGGGGCATCAGTTATAAAAAACACAGTATATATATATATATATATATATATATACATAGATGTGTGTATTGGCACGATTTTTATATGAAATGGTTGATTACTTAAAGTAGGAAGTATTTAATAAATACTGGGTATTTAGGTCTACAGGCAGAGTTGCTGTGGAATGATAACTGGGTGACTTTCCTCGACACAATGCTGCAGACTCAGATACTGGCTATCCCTGGCAGAGATCTGCGTCTACCAACACGTATAAGATCTCTACGTATTAGCACTTCACTCCATCAACAGAGGGTTATCAGTCATCCTTCTGGGGACAGCGAGGCTTCTCACAGAGGTAAGTTTAGACAAACATACAACATTTCGCATCTGCAACATATCAGACTAAATTTTGATGTGATCTGTGCGGATGTGAAATGCAGGACGTATGTTTATTAGTAGCTAAGACATAGAATTATCTTCTGGGGATATCTTATACTGTAATCATCCAAAGCTTAAGTTATTTGCAGTCGAATAACTTACAGACATCACCAGCTTTTATCAGGCATACTCATTATTATATAATTATATAAGTACTTTTCATTAAGAAAAGTACTCATCATGATAAGCAAGCAGTCATTAAGACTGAACTCGGGAATTCCAGGTATATTTGGCATTCAGAAAGGTGTAGTAGGCCAAGAGTGCACTCGATCACCAGTACTCTTTAATATACATGTATATGCTTAAAACTAGTGACGATGTCGGTAAGGCATTCGACCGCGAATCGGTGTGTGCGGGGTTCAAATCCTGGGCTCGCCCGTCACTGACATCGTTTTAGAGTGAGGAAACTGACGTTAACATGAGCTTTAGCTTTGAGAGGATCAAGAAACATATAGACCTAGATGTATGAAATGATGGTTATTGTCAAAATTGATTATTGATAGATAAGCAATCTTTGCCTTTTAGATGATACAACATTGATGGCCGACAATGAGCTAGAAATGAAGACAATGATATAGAGAAAGTATAAACCGAAAGCTTGAAAGCCAGGCTTTATTTGAATATGCAGAAAATAAATATACGATCTACTGCAAAATTGAATTCGTTCGAACTTAATCGAGAGGTGATTGAATTGGTGACTTCCTTTGTTTTTCTTGGTTCCACAATAGCTGAGAATGGAGGATGTTCCTCAGGAATTAGATGGAGAATCGCTTTAAGAAAAACACCTGTGAATATATTAGAGCATCTTTGAGAGAAATAAAGGAGTGTCAGAAACAAAACTCGGCTAGTGAAGGTTCCAATCTTTCGATTTATGCTGCACAAACGGGCACAGTGAGCTGAATGTCTCTGTGTACTCAGTCATCATCGTGTCTGATTGTGTAGTGTCTGAAAGAGACGTCCCTGACATTGCCTTATGGCGAGGAACCGGACGTTAAATTCTTATTGATTGATTAATTGGTTGATTGAATAAGATTAACACTTTTGAACTTTGTTGTTGATGCCAGCTTCTATGGATTCCATGGTCAGAAAAGGTCAAATACTGCAATACTTTAAAAATTTTGCGTTACTAACTTTTATGAGCAGATTGGAAAAAAGAATGTGAAATTTGAGGTTAAATAATTAGGTTCACAAATTTAGAGAATTAAACGACAAATGGAACAAGGTAAAAAAAGGCCTTAAAGGAAACCAAAGAAGTATAAGGTTTCGAAGCTATAGATAGAATCAAAGGCCATGGATCACAGGTGAAATGCTGGACAAGATGGTTGAAAGGAGAAAATGGAAAGATAGCAAGTCAGAATTTGGAAAAAGAAACTGTGTTGACTAAATATTGAGCTGGGAAGAGCAACGAAAATAGCCAGAGTTCTGATGAATAATACAAGAATTTAGCAATAAATGATAAAAGAGGACGTTCACATTGCATGTATCAAGAAGTGCGTCAAATTGAAAAGAAACAAGAAGAAAAACAAAAAATATAAAAAGACAAATATGTAGAACTAAAGACAAATTAAAGATGGAACAGAAGGACGGAGAGAATATATACAATGTTTGGACTACAAAATGTACAGTAAGCGTAATATCGCATGCGTAAAAAATCTTCTTAAACTATTAAAAAAATACATTCAATCAAAGGCAGAAATAATAATAATAAAGGTTTAATGGCCGTTTCTTCATCCAAGGATGAGGTCAGGTATGTCCCCATTGAACACATTACTACATATCAATTCACCCAGACCATCTGCAAAAGAAATGTGCCGAGGAGAAGTAAGGTCCTAAACGAAAGCTGGTCCGGTGTTCAAAAATGGTTAGGGTAGATCGATTATGTCTACGGTGGGAAAAGTAAGTCTTATGCTTGCTAGAGAAAGTTGAAAGAGAAAAGCAAGAATGAAGATTAGCAGGTAAAGAGTTCCAGATCGTGGGTACTGCATAAGAGAATAAACGTCTGCACAATGATGTGAGACTATTTGGAAAAGAGAAAAGATTGGCATGAGTGGAACGAAGAGCACGTGAAGGACAATAGGGAAGAATAGTTTCAGATAAGTAAGAAGGCTTGCCAAATAGCAGAGTTTTGAAAGTACATATATACAGTGGCGGAAATAATATCAAGGGACTTACGAATTTCACAAAATGGACGGATATTAAAAAAAAGAAGAACGACGGACTGCTGAAATATGAGTTTTAAAATTTTAGATTTGAATAAAAAATTACACCAAGGTTACGTGCATAATCTGTGGGTATTAAGGGGATATCTTTAAATGTAGTGGTTGAGCTAGTTATTTTATGACGCTGCTGTGGGGTGCCGATGAGAAGGTATTCCGTTTTTGAAGGATTGACAACAAGACGAGTTTTGGAGGGATTCACAGCTACATGATTAACAAAATACCAGGAATAAACCTGATCAAGAATAGATGAGAAATTAGTTAGTTTCTGGTAGGAAAAAGAAACATATAGTTGTGTGTCGTCTGCATAGAAGTGAAAACTTATGGAGGTATGAGCAAGCAGGTAGCAACAAGGAGTGATATAAAAAGAGAAGAGCAACGGACTTAATACTGAACCTTGAGGAACACCGCCGAGGAGGGGTAGTTCAGAAGAGCGATCTTGACCGATAGCGACAGATTGTGTACGACATGAGAGATAATATGTTTGAAGAGAAAAGGCAGAATTAGAAATGCCAAAGCAGGATTTAAGCCTATTTATTATATTATTATGGTCTATTGTGTCTAAGGCAGCTGAGAGGTCTAGCGACTGGGGCAAAAAATAATATTCCCTTAGCGAAATCTCAATAACTTCAAATCTTTTTTCTATTGTTTTCGGAGCTTCAAGAGTAGGAATTTTTGCCTATATCCTGAAAATGTGGTGAAAATACGGGGTGGTCCAGATTAAATGCAACTACATTGAAGGCTAGTAACTTTGGCAATTTTTATCCAAACGCCTTACTTGACACAACAACAACAACAATAACAACAATACGATTAGAGTGCTACTGTTGTCCATGACAACATTGAGCACTATGGAACCAAATCAAAGCCTATGAGCAGAGTGAGGGGTCCATAAATGGTGCGAGCCAAAATCCGGGTAGTCAGTCCATGGAAGGGTACTAGCGGAATGGAGGTTTACGTGTTGGTCTCAGTTCTGGACGTTTGGTGGATAGGAAAAGTCAAAGAGAAAGGCTTTCAATCGTCTATGAAACTGTTCGTAAAGTAGGAAAGGCTGATCAGGAATAGATGAGGTGGTGCTCAGAGTGAAGGAAGAGAATTCCAGATCTGCGGGGCAGCATGCTGGAAGGAGCGTCTAGACAGCTTGCTACGTGAAGGAAGGCTCGGTCTCTCAAGAGTGACTAACTTAGAGGACCTAGTAGACGACTGCCTGGAGGTAGGGTGCTCCACTTGCAGTAAGTGGGACATATAACTATAGCTGGGAGTGGTGATGGACTTACAAGTTAGAGAAACTGTCTTGTATAAAATACGTTCTCTAACTTTGAGCCAGTGCAAGGACTTGAGGATTGGAGTGACATGAGAATATTTGGAGCTACGAAAGACTGCACGTGCAAGGGAATTCTGAATGAACTACAGCCTATCAATCTTGCAACTGGGAAGATTTGGAAATGGGGAGTTACAGTAATCCAGCTTTGATTGCACGAGAGCAGCACCAATTGTAATGGCAGTCTCGAGAGAAAGAAATGGTCTTATTCGACGAAGATCTCGAATATGAAAGAAACACGCTTGTGATGTTTTAGTGATATGTTCGTGGAATGTGAGGTGGTGGTCAAGGACAACACCATGTTTCTTCACAGAAAAAACTGGTGTGACTGTAACGTCGGAAGAGAGAGCCATGATTACCTCGTTCAGTTTTGAAAGTTGCTGAGGTGTTCCAAACAACACGAACTCAGTCTTGGATAAATTGAGTGCCAAGAAATTGGCAGACATCCAGGATGATATCTGCTGAAAGGATTGCTGTAGACGAGCCTTTGCATCAGGATAGGAGTGGGGGGTAAATGTGTACAGCTGAGTGTTGTCAGCGAAAAGTTGATGGTCTAATGAATGTGAAGAGATCAAGGAGCTAAGTGGAGTAGTGTATAATTTAAAGAGGATAGGACCACGAACAGAGCCCTGAGGCACAACGTACTTGAGGATGGAAGGTGAAGAGGCATACTCTTGCACTTTGACGCTGAAAGTACGATGAGGGAGGAAGTAAACCAGGAAAGTGCATTGCCGTGGATACCAAACCATAAGGAAAGACGCTGTAAGAGGATTTGGTGATCGATGGTGTCGAAAGCAGCAGACAGATCGATATTACAAAGTCCAGTGACACGTTGAGTGCACATGGCGTTAGTGATGGTGTTACAGACAGAAAGAAGAACAGTTTCAGTAGAGCGATTTTTGGTATATGCAGATTGGTAGTTATTGAAGAGGTCATTAGACGCAAGATGAATGGAGAGTCTTCGAGAGACCAGTCTTTTGGTGAGTTTGACACATTAAATGGAAGGCAATTTTCTTCTCTTATTAACTTGCAAAATATATAAAGGATACTGTTACACTTGTTTGAGAAATTATCATTAGTCGCTGATATGTAATTTTCAATGAAATTGGGTGAAGACTCAGAATCTAAAAATCAAGAATTCAAGATTATGCATTAGGCCTTAACTATTTCAAAAAGCGCATTGCAATTTCTATCGATGTCCTAAATGAATTGAGAATTAATTGAACAAATGTTCGATGTGTCCAACATGTGCCAGATAAATATTTGCATTCACCCGCTGGGACCACTGATCTATTACCGAGTCCACGAGTGTCATGACTGATCTCAGCCCAAAGGAGGACAATGACTCGTTTCCAATGTTCAACGTCATGAATTGGTTCACGATGAACGCATTGCTGAAGACAATAGTATATGATTGAATAGTAAATCGAGTTCAAATCAGGGGGCTGGTAGGTGGCCAGTTCTATGGTTCAATAAACTCTAGCAGGTTTACTTTCATACAAGCGATCATATGACATCAAAATTATATATCGGTGACTAATGATAATTTCTCGAACATGTGTAATACTATCTCTTAGATATTTAGCGAGTTAATAGAAAAGAGAATTGTCTTTAATTTAATGTATCAAGTATGACGTTTGGATAAAAATTGTCAAAGTTATTAGCCTTCAAAATAGTTTCATTTATTCTGGACCACCCTGTATATTCACTGTAACGAAATTATAGCTTTTCTACGAGAATAGTGCTAAAATCAATTTTAACAAGGCTTTTCAAAATATCAGTCATTCGTTTTTAAGAAAATAACGACCCTGAAAAGGATCGTTAATTTATACGGTGGAGTGTAAATCTACACTACCTTTTTAGCTGCTCTAATAAACGATGTTTAAAATTCGTTCTTGTGTTAAAATTATTCCAAAATTTTGAAGAACGTTTATAGTACTGTTTAAATAAGCCTTTTAACAAAATAATTTTAAAACGTTTCAGTAAAAACCCTATACTTTTGTTACTACTGCATATATTTTCACCAAATTTGTAAGTTACATGCAGGAAGTCCTTCTCTAGAAAGTCTGCAAATTTTGTGCAAAGATTTTGCGGTTTGTCGAAGTTATTAAGACCTTTGTTAAAATAGCCTTTTTAAACTTGCTTTTAGTGCTTTGTTTCTTAAAAACGCTGTAATTTTGTAACTACTCAATAGATTTTCACCACATTTTTCAGAATATATGCAGAAATTCCTCCTATAGAAGCTACAAAAATGTTGTACAAATAGTTTGAGTTTTGTTGAAGTTATTGAGATTTCGTTAGGAGATTTTTTTGTCCCAGTATATAGAAGAACCAAGGCAGAAACCTATTGACAACTCCAAGCCAAGCTATGATCATTATTTATACGAAGAAGAGTGGTTTCAGTTGAATGGAGTTTTATATAGGCAGATTGATAATAAGAGAGAGGTGACAATCGAGGAAGAATCGAGCTGACTGCATAAACGGTATAAATTGCCTGTTAAAGAATTTTAGAGATAAAGTTAAGAATGGAAATAGGATGGTAACTGCAAAGATCATCCTTTGGTTGGGAAGGCTTTTTTTAGCGAAGGAGCCTGTTTGAAGTAAGCCACAGCATGTTTGAAGGAGTTTGGGAAGATACCTTCTGAGAGTGAGATGCTGATTAAGTATGTTATAATTGCAACTAAAACATCAATACAGGATTTCAGTAATATAGGAATATTATAGTAATAATAATAATAATATAGAATAATATAGGAATGACATCAAGGCTGTAAGATCAGTTGGTGGAGTGAAGAATCAAATTACTTATTTCTTCAAGTTTAACTGATTCAAAACTATAAAATAGTGGTGGCTCAGGCATGTTTACAGAAATAGTGTTGTCGGTGTCAATTGAGTTGCGAGTGTATAGAGCAACATAGTTTGGCAATTTGGTAATCGAAAAGTTGAGAAAAGAGTTAGCAAGAGTTGTTGGTGAGGTGGTGAAGGGAAGTGACTTGGGACTTTTTCAATCAAGCAAAGAATCAAGTGCTCCCCATAATTTCTTGAGCAATTCTGATTCTGCGAGATTAGATTTTGATAATACAAACTTTTTGCATAATTTCTAGATTTCGCAGTTCAGGTGAATTTTTCAGATCTTTCCTGAACTTTGTTTCGAGTTTAGAATGTTCAGATTTTTGTTTAAGGATTTCTTCAGAAATATGGGACTTCCTAGGATTTTGACGACAATAAATGGTTCTTAGAGGAGCATGCTTATTTAATATGGAAATGCAGAGCTAAACTGAGTTGAGTATTCAGCAACAGTTGAAGATGAATTAGAATACAAAGAGTAGGACATGATATCAGCAGAGAAGTCATCAATATCAATACAAGAAAGGTTTTTGTAAGTTTTAAGTGTTCTGGAGGGGTGTATATTAACAGTCATAGGCAAAAAATAGAAAATAGCGCTGTGATCTGATAATGAAGCATAAGAGACTCCATGATCAGGAATTGACATGTTGTTTCAAGTGATAAGCAAACCAAGAATGTAACCAGAGGAGTGAGTAGGAGAAGATATGTATTGTGTAAGATCAAGAGCATCAAGTGTGGACGAAAAGGAAGCAGAATAATAGTCATCACAGTCTAGGTGGATGTTGAAATCACCCATAATAATTAAATCAGTGGGTGATGAGACAATGTCTTCAAGAAACTAGTAAAAATCAGAAATTAAATTGGCCTTGGATGTAGAAGGTGGTCTGTTGACAATCCATAAGAGATAGGATTAGGATTTTGCATGTAAGATGAAGCAACATATGTTCAAAGGATGCAAAGGAAGAACCATTCCAAACAGAAAAAGAATAAAGACCTAAAAATAGAAGCAATTCCACCACCGCGACCAGAAGTACAACTGATGTGTTGAATAGATTAGTCACATGGAGTGAGATTGTAAGGACATATGATGAAGTATCAGAAGAGAGCCATTATTCTGTCAAAAACAGAATATCAATGGACTCATCGAGGATGAACTGTTGAATGAGTTCAGGTTTGTTTTGATTTTGTGTAATAGTTATGGCAGACAAAACACTGAGGCAGTAAATGGACAAGTTAGAAGAAGAAACAGGGCCAGGATTAGAATCATTCAATACAACGTCGCCAGCGAGAATTAAGAAAAAGGAAAGAATGAAATTTAAATGTCGTTTAGAAGTGAGGTTAAGTGAAACAACATAAAGATAGGATTTGGAAAGATAAAGCAAAGATAAAGAATCAAGGCACTGACAAACGGAGGCATGCGGAATGTAAAATTGCACAAGGTTGATATGCAAAATTGCACGAGGACGAAATATGGTCAATGGAATTGCCAGTGAAATGGTTGGTCATAAGGGGAGTAGTGTGGCCGTGAGGGCAATAGGAGGATATGCAGAAATAGGCAATAATCTTCAATTATTTAGGGCACCTGATAAAATTAATTAGGAGATGTGAATCCGTATATTTTATAGAATTGCTCAATTAAAGAAGCCTTCAATAAGAGGAGAGAACTATTAACTGAAAGTTTGAAAAAACCACGAACATAAAGATAGTAAAAACCTTAGTGTGGAAAAGGATCCTGTGCACCTTTAAAACATGGTCGTTAGAATAGTAGGATAGTCAGAAACTTGAAGAGCTCGAAACGTGGCTATGAAGAATAATTGAGAAGATCAAATTGATGGACATAATTACGAGCCAAGAATTGCGAAATAAAGCTGGCATAAGGATATCCAGAAACTGTAAGAGCTCGAAATGTGGCAGTGGAGAAGAATGGAGAAGGTCAAATTGACTGACAGAATTACCAACATGGAGAGCGAAATGAAGTTGTCATAAGTAGACAATTGATAAATATGACAAGGAATAGAAAGAAGAGTTGAATAGGTCATGTTGTACGAAGGGATGCTTTTACTATAAGTTATGGGAGGAGGAATAGAGGGAAAGAAGGTTAGGGGAACACCAACAAAAGTTGAGATGCTTATTGATTTGATAACTGGTTTTTATGTTGATTTGAAGGGAAAAGAAGAGGACAGAAATATACAGAGGTGTTATATTCAATACCGACCTGTCAATTAATAATGGACCTGTCAATAGGCTGTACACTGAGAGAGAGAAAGAGAGAGAGAGAGTAGAATATATCCTATTTTAAAAACCTCATTACTGTGAATAAACATAACCTGAAGAAATTGTGGAATGCAATGGATTCTCTGCTCAGTAGAAATATACCTATATCTCTTCCTTCCGACATCGCATCTACCACTCTCGCCTCGTCCTTCCTGAATTTCTTCAGTGATAAAATTACCAATCTTTGCTCTTCCATACCCTCTTCTACTTTAAGTTTCTCATTTGCTGATAAATACACTCCTTCCCCACCAAAATTATCAGATTTTCGCTTGGCAACTCGTCAGGAAGTTCGTACTGTAATTCTTAACTCGTCTGATTCATCCTGTCCTCTGGATCTCATTCCAACTAAACTTATCAAATCCTGCATCGATGTATTTGTGCCTCCCATAACTCACCTAATAAACCTCTGTTTTAGTGAAGGTGTCTTTCCATCCCATTTTAAGAAAGCCATTGTAACTCCTCCAATTTCTAATCTTAACTTCATTTCCAAAGTCCTCGAAAGGATTATATACTCATGCCTTTGTCTTCATTTCGATTCTTTCTCATCACTCTTACCTTTTCAATCTGCCTATCGTAAATTCTACTCAACTGAAACTGCACTAACCAAGATACACAATGATCTCTGTCTAGCCATGGACGCTCAACACGTATCTGCCCTAGTTCTTCTTGATCTCTTTGCTGCTTTTGACACCATAAACCACAATATACTCCTTTCTAGACTCAATTCTTGCTTCGGAATCTCTGACAAGGCCAATGGCATCCTATCCTCATACATCTCACAGCGTACCCAATCTGTAATTATTTAAAACACTTTATCACCATCCTGCACACTTCCTTGTGGAGCCCCTCAGGGTTCTGTACTTGGTCCCCTCCTTTTCACTTTATATACCACCCCCTTAAGTCACTTGCTAACTGATTCGATGCTGAAATTTCACTTTTATGCTGAGGACACCCAGATTTATGTCTCGTTCTCTAGTCCTGATTCTTCTGATGCTCTGTCC
Source organism: Enchytraeus crypticus (assembly GCA_905160935.1). Classification (NCBI taxonomy): domain Eukaryota; kingdom Metazoa; phylum Annelida; class Clitellata; order Enchytraeida; family Enchytraeidae; genus Enchytraeus; species Enchytraeus crypticus. The sequence continues at coordinate 83,840 of CAJHZI010000371.1, read as the reverse complement.
AAGCTGACATCTACCCTTGATCTAGTTCACTCATGGTTTTGCGCCAATCGTCTTGTCAATCCTTCAAAAACGGAATACGTTCTCATCGGCACCCCACAGCAGCGTCATAAAATAACTAGCTCAACCATTACATTTAAAGATATCCACTTAATACTCAGATTCTGCACGTAGCCTCGGTGTAATTTTTGATTCAAATCTAAACTTTAAAACTCATATTTTCGCAGTCTGTCGTTTTTCTTTTTTCCATATCCGTCAATTACGTCAGATTCTAAGTCCCTTGATATTAATTCCGCCACTGTATTAGCTAATGCGCTTGTCTATTCTAAACTTGATTACTGTAACTCCCTGCTGAAAGATCTCCCAAAGACTCTATAATTCGTCTCCAACACGTTCAAAATTCTCTTTCTTGAGTCGTCTGTAATGTAAAAATACTCAAATCCCACACCTCTTCTCTTCTTAAGAAACTGCACAGGCTACCAGGATCCGAACGCATAAAATTCAAGATAGCTTCCTGACCTTTAAAAATTTAAATTATGGTAAACCATCCTGTCTATCTAATCTTTTATCATCTATCAACCTTCTCGTAGTCTTCATTCCTCTAGTAAAAACCTTCTCACTGTACCAAATATTTAATCTGCCATGGGTAGACGCTCCTTCATGTTTTCTGCTCCGACAATATGGAACTCTCTGCCACAAGACCTTCGATCTTGTAACTGTATTGGTACTTTCCTTGGAAAGCTTAAAACCCATCTCTTTCCGCCATAGATCTAAATTATGACCCGCTTGCCTTGGATCTTGGACTTGCACTGTTTTGATCTCACTTTCTCTTGTGGTCTCTGTGTACTCAGTCGTCAACGTGTGGTGCTTTGGCGCCTGTTTGTGTAGTGTCTGCAAGAGACTTCCCTGACATTGCCTTATGGCGAGGAACCGGACGTTAAATTCTTATTGATTGATTATTTATTGATTGATTGTAAGAGTTGAAGCGGATGTTAATTTTGGACTGTAGCTCAACGTGGATTGCAGGCGTAGAGGTCTATATGGGAATGAAATTTATTTTCTCGTCTGCTAGATCAGCCTAGCTAATGCTCTTTGATATATGGATTTTTTCATAGACTAACTTAACTTGGCGCAAAGTAATAATATAACTAATGTGTTTGTTGTTAAACAGTGATGCTGGCAGAGAATATTGGCGTGCTGGGGACATGTATTGCTGGGGGTGTAGAACTGATAGGCCTACACGCCACTGTCGCTCCTCGACGTAACCAGGGTCAGGCCGCCCCCACTCTGGAACACTATGCCTTCACCCCATACATGCAGTCTAACCTCGCTGCCACTATCGAACCAGTGGTCTTAGAGTACGCCAAGGATTGCCAGTCGTATATCTATCATCAGCTCAAGAAATATTTGAAAAGCGGAAGTGACTTGAATGTGCTGAAGAACTCTGAGCTCATGAAGAGATTGCTGCTAGAGGCAGAAAAGTCTGGAAAAATTTCAGATTCTCCTGTACCAACTAATAAATTCACGTCACCTGAGCATTCGATGCTAAAGCTCCTGAGAGATATCTACTCAATACAACATGGCGATAACTTTGCCTCTGTTGTTAAGTCACTAATTGATTCTAATCAGCCTATGCTCAGCAATGATATCATGTATGGTTTCATTCAGTCTGAGTATTGCCTCAAATCCTGTTTGGACGTAGTGCTGGAGAACTCTCTGTCAGATGAGCATAGCAAGCTCAAAGTTGTTGAATATGGCGTGGAAGACTTTAGACTGTTTGAGGTGGCTACCAAGCAACTGAGGACTCAGCCAGGGGTAAACATAGAGTACAGGGTAACGGGACCCGGAGTGGAGCTCCTCTCGACAGAGCTGCTCGTAGCACAGGGGGTTGACTCGCTAATGTGGGATGCCACCACTGGTATCCCAGCACCAGCTCAACTCGTCAATGCTGATCTCGTCATAGCTGCTAACATCTTGCACCGATGCAGTGATCTCGCTGGTGCATTAGCAACGCTGCGTACATTACTGCGTGATGGAGGATTTCTACTCGTAATTGAACCCACAACAAATTTTCTCATACCATGGAGTCTGCACTCCATGATCAATAATTTATCTGCACTGAAGGATGCAGGTAAACGCTCTCTTGCACCATTCTGCTGTGAATCAGACTGGGTCACTCTGCTCAAAGAAGCTGACCTAGAGCTGATAGGGCAAAAATCTGACGGTGTTTGTCACACAGTCTTCCTGTGCAGGCTGACCACACCTCCCTCCTCAAGTGTTGTTATAGATATCAGTAGTGAAGAATATGGATGGGTTGAGCAGCTAAAGAGCTCGATGGGTCAGGAAGTGGAGAAGGATATTGCTGACCCAGGTCAGACAGTTTGGCTGAGGGCTGAGGGACCCACCCATAGCGGCATAGTGGGGCTTGTCAACTGTCTGCATAGGGAACCAGGCTGTCGGCAGATCAGAGCCATATTTAACGCCAGTCTACCAAAGGAAGGTACACCCGTGGACTTGCCTAAAGATTATTTTCCTGATTTATTAAAGAAGAACTTGGTACAGAATATTTACAAAGATGGACTGTGGGGATCTTACAGACATTTCACTCTCAACTCAGGTAATATGTAGCATTAACTGTAATAGTTTTGAAAGTTATATAAGATTGTAAGGTTTCTTTAAATTATATTTTCCAGTGTATCTCAAGCTATAGATATATCAACATTTTACAATTGGGTTGATTTTAAATACGTCTTTCTCTGCAAATTGATACATTTTTTTGTCATTTAATTATTTCCATATCAATTCTATGTATCTTATTAAGACAAAATCTTTCAGTATTTGTTTATATTCTAGGCTGTCCGTTTCAGATTTGAATGAGTGTAAGTTTATCGTAATGAAAATTCATACTAAATTTAATTTCTATTGAAAATTTCTTCTGACCATGGCTGTCGCAGAAGAAGTTCATTTAGTATAACAACGTTATTACAAAAATTACGTGTCTAAGTGTGATTTAAGATAAAAAGAGGTCTTCAAATTAATACTATTTCTAATACTAATTTCCATATATGTATTTAGATTTTAGTTTATTAACATATCTTTTAGTTTTAGTTAACATATTTAGTTTGATTAAATTCAAACTAAGTATGTTGTTTTGCTTTAAATAGGGATGAGAATTATATTTTCATTTTGTGTCTTAATCGTATTCCTGCAACATGTTGGCTATGCCATTAAATTTGACATTTGTTATATTTATTGATATTATGGATTACTTTTAACTCAATTTTTATGTCTTTATTTTAAATGTTTTTATTGTAATTTTTGTAGTTAATTTACTAATTTCAGGCTACTTAATTCAATAACAAGCTACTTTTTTGCTTAAATGTTTAAGCTTTATTCAGGAGTTGATTAGTTAATAATATTATGTTTTTATTCATTTATAAACGTTATCAATATTTGATATGTATATATTTGTGGTAATTTTATTAATTGTAATTTTTCATTTATTACTTCGTTTATTAGGCTATAACACTTAAATTAAATCCATTGTGCTAATTATAATTATTAACATTCTTTCTGTTATTTACATCAATGATTGTTTGATTAGAGCGAAAAAAGGAGGTAACAGCAGCATATGTTAATGTGATGACTAGAGGAGATTTATCAAGTTTGGCATGGGTGGAATCGCCGCTAAAGTACTTCAACCCCTCAGATAACCCATCCAAGCAGCTATGCACAGTGCACTTTGCGGCTCTAAATTTCAGGGACATCATGCTTGCCACTGGAAAACTTCCACCTGATGCCATTCCTGGTAAGTTGCTCTGTGCAATTTCTGTCAAGGAAATTTCATTTATTGAAAATGTAACTGTCTTGAAGTTTAAGTATGTTTTAGCATTTAGTTGTGTACAAATGCAATGTTATAATCATCATGAAGTTATTTAATAGCTGAGTGTACCATGCTATTTTATGTCATGTTCTGTGACTGTTTATCTGCAGGAGACCTTGCCTCACAGGATTGTTTGCTGGGTATGGAGGTGTCTGGAATTGACACTAAGAATAATAGGGTCATGGCTCTTTTGCCGGCCAAGGTACTATCTTTACATCGCAGATTATATTCAAAGCTGTATAAAAATCCTTTTATTAAAGAATTAACATATTGATCGATGGAGTGGTGTTCCTAATGTAATTTGAAGGTAGACACATATCTCCATATATATATATATATATATATATATATATATATATATATATATATATATATATATACATATATATATTGCGCAAGACGTGAAGTGTGAGCCGGCGCCGTCCTGTTTAAAAATGAAATCATTTGGCTTTAACTTGTTGCAATCTTCAATCAGTTCCGGCAGAATAGTGTTAGGGGTAATACATTGTAGCATAATATCAGAGGTGTCATCATCGAACGGCCTTTTCAAGGGTCGGCACAATTTCATAAAGGAATTGATTCTAATTGACGTTTTATATTGCATGTTAAATGGAAAAAAAATTTTTTTCGCAAAACTTGGATAACTCCGGTTTCTTTAAAAATATTTGTACAAAATTTTGTCAGCTTGTGGCTAAATTCCTCCAAAAGAGAACCTTAAAATTTCAAGGCGATATATCAATAATTGGCTAAGCTATCGTAATTGTGCTAGGGGGATACCTTTTTATGCGCAGCCTGTATATATATATAAATCTGGTTAAGCTAATGTTAACGTCAGTTTCCTCACTCGAAAGCGATTACAGTGACGGGTGAGCCCAGTATATATATATATATATATATATATATATATATATATATATATATTTATATATATATATAATATATACACGACAGTATATATACTGTATATACACGACTTGGCCACTGGCTACAGCCAGTGGCAAAAAATCCTGGGCTTGCCATCGCTTTCGAGTGAGGAAACTGACGTCGTTAGCCTTAGCTTTAGCAGCTTTTTATATACTTATATATATGTATATATATATATTATATATATGTGTATATATATATATATATATATATATATATATATATATATATATATATATATATATGCACATGGCTGGAGCGAGTGGCGATGTCATATTGACGTTATGTGTATAACTTCTAACTAAAAAAGTAGTTAAACTACTAGTTATAAGTAGTAACTAATAACTACTTCTCATGACATTAATTATGAAAAAGTTAGCAATTTACACATGTACATGTATATACAGTATATATATGTAAATATAGACACATGTTTATGTATATGTATAGAGATGAGGACTAAATAAAAAAGTAGTTAAACTACTTGCTACTTTTAACTTTAAAAGGTAGTTAAACTATTTTTAACTTTTAACTAAAAAGTAGTTAAATTACTATTTATAACTAGTAACTAATAACTACTTCTCATGACATTAATTATGAAAAAGTTAGCAATTTAAAGTGTGTAGTAAAATTATAAATTAAGCCTAAGTGAATTAGCTGCCGACAATATCCATTATTAATTCAAATCAATCTTCATATGCAGTGTTTAACTTCAGTTAGTAATATACCAACACATTACAGCATTAATTAGTAATATGCCAACACATATTACAGTATTAATTAGTAATATACCGACACATATTACAGCATTAACATCATATGGCAAACAATGTAGAGAATAGGTAGTCAAACTGTCAACTAAACTTAGTAATACTTTTAAACATAGTAGTAGATAAAAAGTATTATTGCAATAACTGCTTACTCGCTATGCATAAAAGATCTTTACAAGGAATTTTTAACTGCTGATCGTAGAAACACAAGTTTGTCGAGAACTTCATCTGACATTTTCAAGCATGTAGTTGTTAAAATCTGAGAAGCAGCAGAGAAGAGTCCTTCTGGGGGGGGGGGTTAAGGCTAACTCTGTGAGCGCGAGACTACAAGTGGGTCTGGGGGTAGAGCCTTCAGTGGGGTCCAGTTGTAAAACCTGTGGTGGGGGATCAGAGGGCTTTGCCTCCCTGAAGCCGTATTGTTTGACTCTTTGTTCTCTCTGAAACATGCCGATATTTTCTGAAGACTGATAAAATTTTGCAGCTATATAACTCTGAATTCATAGATCAGCGCATATTTTTCATCTTTTCGAAAAGAAATGAGGCCCTTCAAGATACCATTAGCGGAATATAAATGTGACGTGTTTTGAAGGTACCGTTAGCAGAATATAAATGTGACATGTTATCTATTGCTTTAATAGCGAACATTTTATACTGCATGTAGTATGCCCGCATTCCTCCTTAACTATAAATTTCTTATATGACCCCACTCGATCAATTTGCGATCTGTAACTTTCCCGTTATTAGGCTAAAGATATTCACACAAAATATCTCTAATGTTTGGCAAAATTGGCTGCTGGTCCAGTGTTGCAACCTTCAAGAACATCGGTCAATTACTCGTTACAATTTAACTGTAAAAGGTATATATATTCTCGGTTATGTAAAACTCGTTGTATTTCAACTTTGCAAAATTCTAAGTAAGAAATTGAAAGTTGTATATCAAGTTTAAAGAAATCAATCAATCAATCAAGTTTGAAACATTTAGCAGCTGGGCTGTGCTAACTTTAGCTACTGCACGAACAAGGCTGGACAGTGATTAGCTGCAGACTGAATGGCATTATTTCAACAAAGTTGCACCATTCAGGTCCATAAATACATTGAAGCAATATGATAATAAAAGACCTCTTAATAAACGACCTCTTCTCAAAATCAGTAAATTTCAGCAGCCTCGCTAATTCTATTACTATAAATTAGTATCTAATGACTTGAACTTATGAAATCAATGCGTTAATTAGAACGAAGCGGGCTCCTGCTTCATCAGCTCTGCGAGCAGAGCTCTGCCTGTTGAGAAGTGGCAGAGTGGCACTCCTGCATCAAAAGAAGTGGCGGAGCGCCGCTTCGCCTCAAACGCAGCACTGTACATATAAATGTATAACATTGTATATCCTTACGTAGTGTTTTTTTTAAAATAATTTTTCCACATTTAATAGCTTAGGCACTAATAGTAGCACATACTACTAGCTTTGAAATAGTATACAAGTTTAAAGAGTTGGAAATAAAATCAATCTGTAATTGATGACATTTTAAACAAGGATAAGACAGAAAACCTGTAGACACTCTATTCTACTGTCTGCCTATTAATAAAATTTAAAATATATTTAGATTTGTTCTTGTATTTTCATTTTTGATTTTGTAAAATATAAATGTTTTGACAGGGCCTGGCCACAAAGGTAGATATTGATGAAAGGTTCCTCTGGAAAGTTCCAGACTCTTGGACTCTGGAACAGGCTGCCACAGTTCCTGTAGCATATGCTACAGCATACTATTCTCTAGTAATCAGAGGAAGGATCAGAGCAGGTGAATCAGTTCTAATCCACGCTGGCAGCGGTGCCGTGGGGCAGGCAGCTATTTCCATTGCTCTCAGCCGTAATTGCACTGTGTACACGACAGTCGGAAGTGAAACCAAAAAGCAATATCTCATGAATATCTACCCACAGCTCAGTGAAAATAGCATTGCTAACTCTCGTGATCCGGAGTTCTGGAAAACTATTCTGAGGTCCACCGGAGGTCGTGGTGTGGATGTAGTGCTTAACTCTCTTGCTGAGGAGAAACTGCAATCAAGTGTTCAACTACTAGCTCAGCATGGTCGCTTTCTCGAGATAGGAAAGTTTGATCTCTCTAACAACTCGCCTCTCGGTTAGCTCTTTATCATTAAATGTATTTATGTTTTGTATTGTATTTTACACTGTGTTTTTTATAACTGATACCCCACATAATTTTAACAATAAAGTCGTAAGGAGTTGACAAATGTTCTTGAAATTTACAGTACTTGACTAGCAACAAATTCTATCAAACATATTGAAATTTCGTTAGAATATCTATAATAACGTGAAAGTTATAGTTTTGCGACTAGAAGTGGGGTCAGATTAGAAATTTCCATTACAGGATTACGGGCGTGTTACGTGCAGCGTAAAAATATATCTATAAAAATAACAGCAAACATGTAGCATAAAATTTCTGCTAATGCTATTTTGAAGAGCACTCACTTCTTTTCAAAATGACGTAAAATACGTGACGTTATGTTCTTAATTGCCAAAGTTATTGAACTTTTAATGCATGCATTGCATGAAGAGAATTAACAGTAGCTGCGCTTTCATCGTCTCACGGCAGCTGAGCTCTCGCTTAGCGCACGTAGGCCTAATGCTGTAATGCATGCATTAAAAGTTCAATAACTTTGTCAATTAAGAACATATCAGCTCATATTTTACGTCGTTTTGAAAAGAAATAATTGCTCATCAAAATAGCATTAGCAGAAATTTTATGTGACGTGTTCGCTAATATTTTAATAGAGATAATTTTACTCTGCATGTAACACGTCCGTTATCCTGTACTGGAAATTTCTTATCTGATCCCACTCCTATTCGCAAAACTGTAACTTTAACGTTTTTAAAGATATTCAAACAACATTTCTCCATGGTTGGTAGAAATGACTGCTGGTCAGAGAGAGAGAGAGAGATGTATGTTTATTTCAGTATCAACACCAAATCACTGACAAATACAAATAGAAATAAACATATAAATGAAATAAAATTAAAAATTCCCAGAGACACAGTCAGTGTCAAACAGTCTATAAACACCAGAACAACGGCTGTCAAGGAGGATGATACACATCTTATCTAGCTGACCACCGTCTATAACCCATGATCAAGTACTGGAAATTTCAAGAACATCGTTCAACTCCTTATAACTTCATTGTAAAAATAATGAGGGGTATCAGTTATAAAAAACAAATGTTCCTCGTGTTGTGTCCGGGTTGTTTGAAGAATTGACCAACCGGTAACTGCGCGTGCCGTAGAAGGCGACTAAAGCACTACGATCCTCACCAACGTCAGAAAGGGCCTTCGGTTGGTGAGTGCCGAGGCTCCAGAAATTGCTAAAAAAATTTCAGCGAATGAAAAGTCTCAAAAAGGGATTGACTGATGGATGATTTGATGTAGGACAGAGAGAAATTGAGACAGTCTAATCGTATCCCGACTCTAGTTAAACTGAGATTCAAGGGAAGATGATGATGATGATAGTAGTTTAGTTTGCGGACGTTGTTCCTGTCTTTGTTTTGTTCATTAAAATTCTTATGGTTATTTTGTGATAATAGTTATTTTGTAATACCATGTAGAATAGTTTGAGTCACACTCGATTAATTATTTTCACTTGTCATTAGCTGATTTTACTTATTTTTGTAATGCATGTATATTTATAAAAGGAATATTGCAGATTATGAAAACTTGACAGTCCAACAGCTGACTGAAATTTTTTTAAAATTGGGTTCACCTTATTTTGTAGTGGTATATCCTATTTACCGAATGTAATGTACTGCAGGTATGGCGATATTTCTGCGGAACGTGTCATTCCACGGAATTCTATTGGATGCTCTTTTTGACGAGTGTAATCCGGACTGGCAGCCTGTGGCTGACTTGATTACTGAAGGTTTAAAGACTGGAGTGGTTAGACCTCTTCAATCCACTGTCTTCGATAAGTGTGACATCGAGAGTGCTTTCCGTTACATGGCTCAGGGCAAGCACATAGGCAAAGTGCTTATTAAGGTTTCCTTTCCTATGTGATATAATTTTTTTTAATGTACTATATATTTTAGTTGCAGTAAGTAGTATTTTACTTGTTTCCGTTTATTGTCTGATATTATACTCACTTTGTACAATATCAATTGATGTATAAATGTCCCTCTAGCGTATGTTTGCTGTTGATATTTATATGGCTATGAATGTTTATCCTTATGCTGGGTAAACAGAATAGTTTTCTCTGGTTTTCTCAGAGAATGACATTGCTGCCCAGTAAATGTTAGTCGAGGCTGAGGAAGGCATAGAGGGCCCACCTTGTTATAAGCAGCATCCCCTAACAATAATGGTGTATCAAAAGGAATGTTATAGATGATTTAATGATTTATAGATGATTAAAAGATCCACTCGTATCTGGACATGAAGAGGAAAACGGAATATATATATATATATATATATATATATATATATATATATATATATATATATATATATATATAGTCTGAAGTATTCCTTAGATTGTACTGTGTTTTATATGTTTGCAGTTGCTGGATGAATCAAAAGACGATTCTAAAGCCTTTACCCCGGCGGATTGTAAGACATCCGCGGTGCCGAGAACAGCTTGTGATCCCAGCAAGTCCTACTTGATTATCGGTGGCTTGGGAGGCTTTGGATTAGAGCTGGCTCAGTGGTTAATTGATCGTGGTTGCCGTAACCTTGTTCTTACTTCTCGCTCAGGTTTGAGGACTGGCTACCAAGGTCGTAGAGTGCGTCAGTGGAGGGCGCGCGGGGTTAACGTGCTCATTTCCACCGCTGATGTATCGATGCACGGTAAGGCTGAGGAGCTTGTGAAGGAGGTCACTGCCCACATGGGTCCCGTGGGAGGCATCTTCAATCTTGCCATGGTTCTCTTGGACGGGCTGTTGGCCAATCAGACGCCTGATAGGTTTTCAAAAGTCATCAAACCCAAGGTTGCAGGAACCCTGTATCTTGATGATGTTACACGACGACTTTGTAGGGAGAGCCTTGATTGGTTTGTTGTGTACTCGTCAGTCAGCTGTGGGCGAGGTAACGCGGGTCAATCTAACTATGGGTTTGCCAACTCTGCGATGGAGAGAGTGTGTGAGCAGAGACATAGGGATGGGCTGCCGGGTATGTGTTCAGCTATTGAACCTGCATCTATTTATGTAGTTGTCGTAGATTATAAATGTATATTGTTCATTGAGTTTTTTTCACCAGTAAAACTTCAAAATGTATATATATATATAATTATATATATATATATATATATATATATATAATTATATATATAATTATATATATATATAATCTATAATATATATATATATATATATATATATATATATATATATCCACTATGGCAGGAGCCAGTGGCGAAGTCGGTAAGATACTCGACCGTGGATCAGTAGATGCGGGTTCAAATCCTGGGCTCGCCCGTCACTGACATCGCTTTCGAGTGAGGAAACTGACGTTAACCTTAGCTTTAACTTTTTAGCTTTATATATATATATATATATAAAATGTATATATATTATATATATATTATATATATATATATATATATATATATATATATTGAAATTTTGCTGGTATATATTCAATATATACCAGTAAAGTTCAATATATATATATATATATATATATATACATATATATATATATATATATATATACATATATATAGATATATATCGATATATATATATATATATCTATATTATATATATATATATATATATATATATATATATATACATATATATATATATACACACATACAGGCTGGGGAAAAAAAATTGTCCCCTAGCGAATTTTCAATTGCTTCAAGAAAACTCAAGGTATCTTTACTAGATTTCGGAGAGCTTCTAGAGGAGGAATTTCTGCGTATATCGTGCAAATTTGGTGAAAATATTTGCAGCAGTTACGAAATTGCAGCATTTCTACGAGAAAAGTGCAAAAATCAATTTTAACAAGTGTGAGGGAACTATGCCCGGATATTTTGTATTGTAAGATTACTAATATTAGTTATATATATATTGAAGGTTATGTAATGTTATTTTTACTTATATTAGTATTTTTATTATTAAGGAGATTAAGGGTTACTTAAGCTTATGCTTAGCGTGACGTCACGAGGGTGGGCGGAGCTAAGGGGGTTTTGATAGAGAAGAGGAAGGTGAAGGTCACGAGAGGAAGTGGTAGATGAAATTCCAGGTGTTAGTTTGGATAAAAGATAGGAGTACTGAAAGAAGTAGTGTAGACTGTTACAGAACAGTGGTGGATGATCATTAGATGATGTCCAAGTTGAGTGTGATCAATAGATCAAAGGAAGGAGTTTCCAAAGTAGTATTAAAGTTATTCTAACACAGTTACTGAGGAAGTAATTAGTTAATATTTCTATAGGGGAATTTGTGTTTTGATACATTATAGTATAGTATGTGATCATTTGAGTTTTACGCATTAGGATTGAATATATTGCAAGGACAGTTAATTTAAATTTAATTAATTTTCGTTGATATCAAACATTTGGATATTTCTTTATTTTCTTGAATTGTATGTATCCATATTTAATTCGCGTTTTATTTTAAATTAAAATAATTAAATATTAAATACCGTAGTCGTTAGTAAATCTGTAAAAGGTCGGGGTCTCTAGATTAGTCAGTTTAATTAGAGAGGTCAGATACAAATCCATTGATTTAGGTTAGTACATTCAAGGAGTTCGCGTCTGTTTCGGGTGTCATTTGTCTGTTGAGGTACGACACTCCCTGACAACAAGGCTTTTTGAAATGTCAGTCGTCCCTTTTTAAGAAAATAACGACCCCTTTGGGGTGAAAAGGGCCGTTTACTTAAGTGGTGGAGTAGAAGCCTACACTACCTTGTTAGCTGCTCCAATAAAAGATGCTTAGAATTCGTTCTTCTGTTAAAATTCCTCAATTCTGTTAAAATTCCTAAATTTTGAAGAAAATTTCCGGTACTTTTGATAAGCCTTGTTAAAATTGATTTCACATCTTTTCCTGGGAAACAGTGTACTTGCTACATCTTAATATATTTTCACCAAATTTGCAGGATATATGCAGAAATTCCTCCACTGGAAGCTCCGAAGATTTTGTAAAACTATTGAGAGTTTTGTCGAAGTTCAGAAGACTTTTGGTTAAATAAGCCTTTTGAAATAACTTGCATTCATTTATGCACTTTTTCGTAGAAACGCTGTAATTTTGTTACCACTCAAAAGATTTTCATCAAATTTGCAGGTTATATGCAGAGATTCATCCTCAAGCGGGAAGATTCAAAAATATTGTACAAATATACAAATATTTTGACTTTTGTTTAAGTTATCGAGATTTCGCTGCGGGATTTTTTTTGCCCCAGTCTCTATATATATATATATATATATATATATATATATATATATATATATATATATATATATATCAATCAGTAAGAATTTAACGTCCGTTTCCTCGCCATAAAGCAATGTCAGGGACGTCTCTTGCAGACTCTACACAAACAGTTGCAGACTCTACACAAACTGGCGCCAAAGCACAACACGATGACAATTGAGTATACAAAGGCCATTAGAGAAAGCGAGATCAAAACAGTGCAAGGCCAAGATCCTAGTCAAGCGGGTCAAAATTTAGACCTATGGCGGAAAGAGATGGGTTTTTAGCTTGCTAAAAACCCATCTCTGATATAGTTCTCTAAAGGAACTCTCTGCCATGGGTTTTTAGCAAAAACCCATCTCTTTATTATATGTGTATATATATATATATATATATATATATATATATATATATATATATATATATATATATATATATATATATGTATGTATGTATGTATTTGTGTAATTGTGTATATATATATGTGTGTATGTATATATATTTATATACATACTTTTATATACATACATAATCATGTATACATATTTATACTAGTGTTGTTGTTGCTCTATGTTTAAGGTGTTGACAAAAAGTCTTGTTTATATATATACAATATATATATATATATAAGTTTTAATGCATTCCGTTTGTGTATATATTATTCTTAAATATGCTTATTTTAGGCCTAGCAATACAGTGGGGAGCTATTGGTGACGTCGGAGTCGTCATTGATACTATGAAAGGCAGCAATGAAGCAGTTATCGGAGGAACTCTACCTCAACGAATTAACTCTTGCCTCGAGGCTTTGGATGTCTTTCTGAATCAGTCTAAGCCTGTTGTTTCCAGTTTTGTTCTTGCTGAGACATCTAAATCTAAATCAGACCGATCATCTGACGTATCCTTGAGGGATAAAATTGCTCACATTCTTGGTTTGTTCTATCATAATTTTCTTCCAGCTCTTCTTTGATGGGCAGATATTTTATAGATTTAATCTTACGTGGAATATATATGGCGTAGAAAGGACAATATAGAAAGTGAAAACAACAAAATTGGAGGGGCAAACGAAAAATAGTGGAAAGATTCCTAAAGAGGCTATGATAAGAGCTAAGGAAATATATGGTTTTCTTAAGGCAAGAAGTGCTAAAGAATAATGGATCACAAGCAAAATGTTGGACAAACTGGAAATAAAGAGGAAGTGGAAAAATGTCGGCACAAATCACGGTTGGAGGAATTATAGAATTAAACAATGAACCTAGAACTAAAGACAAAATGAAATATAATTGGCTGAATAGAAAAAGTGATGAATTAGAAGAATTTGACAACAGAGTCTGATCTGTTGTATCGGAAAGACTGGCAATTGACTAGATAATAGAAAGAAGGAGGATGCAGAGAACATTGGTATAAATGGCAAGTATGGGGATTGAAAACAGAGCTGAAAGTAAAAGAAAGCCCTAAAGAATAGTTTGAATATGTATGATATACCTGGGAAGTCAGTTACGGGGAATCTTAAACTCGAGAAAGTAGGAAACGTGTAAATGATGAAATTGGTCGTGATATGATGAAAGACGAAATATATTACAACAGTTGGAAAAAGATGAAGAATAATAACTACCTACTGGCAGGTTCATGGTATATAACGCCTCTACTCATCTCTATCTTCCGTCTTTCTCTTCATGTCCACATAGGAGTGGATCTTTAAATTATTTATAACATTCCGTTTGATATACCATTATTCTTGGGGGATTCTGCTTATGATGAGGTGAGCTCAATATGTCTATTATTATATGATATATTGAATGCTGAGCATAACAGCTTAATACCTCATGTATCGAAGATCTTATTAAAAATAGTAAATAATCGCATTCAGTCTAAAGCAGAGATGATACTGAGCAAGATACAATTTGCTTTTAGGAAAGGATGCGGCACAAGAGAGGCAATAGGGGTAATGCGGGTTCTTTATGAAAGAAGCTTAGAATATGGAAATGATGTTTTTGTATGCTTTGTAGACTTCGAGAAGGCCTTTGACAGGATTGATTGGATAAAGATGATGAATATCTTAAAAAGAATAGGAATTGACTGGAGAGATAGAAGACTAATTTTGTACGTAAATCAAAGAGCAGTAATCAAAATCCAACAAGAATACTCAGAAGAAGGTGAAATAGGACATGGAGTAAGACAAGGTTGTAACATTTCGCCGCTGCTGTTTAACATTTATGCTGAGGCAATGATGGAGGAAGCCATGGAAGACTTGGAAGAAGGAATAAAAGTAGGAGGGAATTTGTTACAAGATGTACGATTTGCAGATGACCAAGGAATGGTAGCGGGCAGCGAGATTGGATTGCAGAAGATAATGGATAGGCTGAATGATACGGCCCTAAGATATGGCATGAAGATTAATATAAAAAAGACCAAGGTTATGAGAGTGTCCAATAATAAAGGTGATGTTAATATCACAATAAATGATACGAAATTGGAACAGGTAAGGAGTTTCAAATATTTGGGTCATACTATAACCGATGATGGGAAATGTGAGACGGAAATATGCAGTAGGATTGCACAAGCAAAGCGGCCTTTGGTAGTAGAAAAGAACTATTAACAAAAAGTCTAAAGAAAGACACAAAGATAAAGATAGTGAAAACTTTGGTTTGGACCACGCTATTGTATGGATGTGAAACATGGACCTTAAGGAAGGAAGATAGTTAGGAAACTGGAGGCATT
Source organism: Enchytraeus crypticus (assembly GCA_905160935.1). Taxonomy (NCBI): domain Eukaryota; kingdom Metazoa; phylum Annelida; class Clitellata; order Enchytraeida; family Enchytraeidae; genus Enchytraeus; species Enchytraeus crypticus. The sequence goes on along the minus strand of CAJHZI010000371.1, from coordinate 68,143 downwards.
GGAAATGTGGATTTGGAGAAGAATGGAGAGGATTAGTTGGACTGAAAAGGACACAAATGAGGAAGTCCTGGAGAGAGTTGGCACAAATAGAGAGTTGATAAATGTATTAAGAAATAGGAAGAAGAGATGAATAGGACACATTCTAAGGGGGGAAGGTCTATTAAAAGAGGTCATAGAAGGTAGAATGGAAGGAAAAGAGGCAGGGGAAGGCCGAGATTAGGTATGTTAGATGGTTTAAAGACCTACTCATATGTGGAAATGAAGAGGAAGGCAGAAGACAGAGAAGAGTGGAGGCGTTATGTTCCATGGACCTGCCAGTAGGTAGTGCACTAAGAGAGAGAGATATTGAATGTTTATTATTATATGACATATTATATGTCATATTCCAATATGACATATTGAAGAAAGGAAAAGCAACCACAATAGATGACATTCTTGGTCTATTCTTAAGAAGATATACGAAGAGTATAAATAACGCATCCAATCGAAAGCAGATTGATAGATTGAGTAAGACAGTTTGCTTTTAGAAAATGCTGCGGCACAAGCGAAGCTATAGGAGTAATGCATATCCTTTGTGAATGAAGCGTGGAATATAGGAATTAAGTCTATATGTTATGTGGATGGGTAAACTGGATTGTTTTCTCAGGGAATGACGCCCCTGCCCAGTAAATGTCAGTCGAAGCTGAGGAAGGCATGGGGGGCCCACCTCATCATAAGTAGAATCCCCCAAGAATAATGGTGTATCAAAAGGAATGTTATAAATAATTTAAAGATCCACTCCAGTGTGGACATGAAGAGAAAGATGGAAAATAGAGATGAGTAGACGCGTTATATGCCAAGGACCTGCCAGTGCATTGAGAGAGAGATGTTATATAGATTTTGTAAAGGCCTTTGAAAAGATAGACTTGGTAACGACGCTGAATATCCAATCTATCCTTTCAAAGGCCTTTTGAAAATCCACAAAACATAAAAAGACTTCATTCCCATCGTTATTCCTTTCATGATAACAATGCTGAATATCTTGAAAAGAATATAAATTGACTGGAGAGATAAAAATTAATTCTAAACTGGACACATATCAATATCCAACAAGAATGCTCCGATTATTGCAAAATAGGGCGAAGAAACAATGATGGAAGAGATCATGGAATAAGAATATTGAAGATCATTGAGGAAAGAATAAAAGTTGGAGGTAATTTGTTACCAGATACGAGGTTTGTACCAGATACGAGGTTTGCAGATGATCAAAGAATAGCATAGTAGACGAAAGAGGACTGCAGAAGATAATGTAAAGTCTGAAGGATACGTCATTGAAGTATAAAATGAAGATTTATATTTAACAGACATATGTGATAAGAGTGCCTCAGGAAAGAGTTGAAGTCAATATCACAATAATTGGTACGACATTTTAACAGATAAAGAGTTTCATAGACTTAAGACACATTATTACAAATCATGAGGAATGCGAGATATATCTGTATTGTAGAATCACGCTATCAAAAGAGGTAGTAGGAAAAAACTTAACAAGAGTCTAAAAAAGACACTAAGATAAGAATAGTGAAAACTTTTGTATGGACTGCACTACTATATGTAGTGAAATGTGGACCTTAAGGAAGGAGGATGGCAGAAAACTAGAAGGGTTGGAGATGTGGATATGAAGAGAAATGAGAAGGATTAGCTGGACCCTTATTGAAACTAACGAAGACATGCAGAAGGTAGTTGATAAACAGACAGACAAACAGATAGACAGTTGATAAACGCATTAAGAGAGAGGAAGAAGAGTTGGATAGGATACATTCAAAGGAGAAATTGTTTACTAAAAGAAGTCATAGAAGGAAGAATAGAGGAAAAGAGAACAGAGGCAGACCAAAATTAGTAATGTTAGATAATTTAATGAAATTGGGGAATTTGGCGCAGAAAAAAGAAATAACAGAGGACGGAAATTGGTTCATTCAGTGTGACGATTTAGAAGATTATGATGGAAGAGGATGGTCAGATCTATTGTACCAGGAAGTCAGGATATTGACAAGAACCGATAAGAAAAAGAAAGAAGATGCAAAGAACCTTAGTATAATGGGTAAAGATGGGAATTGAAGACGGAGCTAGAAGAAGTAAAACAAAGATGGAGAGAATATGTAGAAGAATTGTATGATAAGTCTTGGAAGCCAGTTCAAGAGGATTTTATTCTCAAGGAAGAAAATATAATTGGAAACGATAAAATGGGGCTCCGATATAATGAAGGAGAAAATTTATTCTGCAATTAACAGCATCAATGCTTTGGACTGTTCGGATTAAAGAACAATCAGTTTAATACCTCATATGTCGAGATCTTATTAAAGATAATAAATAACTGTATTAAGTCAAAAGCGGATATGATATTGAGCAAGACGCAAGTTGATTTTAGGAAAGGATGCGGCACAAGAAAAGCTATAGGGGTAAGTCGTGTCCTTTGTGAAAGAAGCCTGGAATATTGAGATGACGTTTTTGTATGTTTTGTGGACTTTGAGAAGGCCCTTGGCAGGATTGATTGGATAACGATATATCTAGAGAAGAATAGGAATTGACTGGAGAGCTATAAGACTAATTTTAAACTTGTACATGAATCAAAGAGCAGTAATCAAAATCCAAAAAGAATACTCCGAAGAAGCCGAAAAGGGACGTGGAGTACGACAAGGTTGTAGCATTTCTTCGTTGCTGCTTAACTGAGGCAGTGATGGAAGAAGCATATGGAAGATATGGAAGGACTGAAAGTAGGAAGTAAATTGTTACAAGGTGTAAGATTTGCAGATGACCAAGGAATAGTATTGGGAAGCAAGACTGGACAACAGAAGATAATGAATAATGTGAATATGGAATGAAGATTAACATCAAAAAGACGAAAGTGATGAGAGTGTCCCAGAACAGATTTGAAGTCAATATTATAATAAATGGTACGAAATTGGAACAGGTAAGGAGTTTAAAACATTTTGTTCACACTATAACAGATGATGGGGTATGTGAGACTGATATATGCAGTCGGAATATACAAGCTAAAGAGGCCTTCTATTTCCACGGTAATAGGAAATAACTTCTTTCAAAAGGTATATCGAAAGACACAAAGATAAAATAGTAAAAACCTTGGTATGGACCTCTCTATTATATGGATGTGAAACATGGACCTTAAAGGAAGGGAGGTATCTGAAAACTGCGTTATTGGAAATGTGGTTATGGAGACGAATGGAACGGATTAGCTGGACTCAAATGGGTACAAATGAGGAAGTTCTGGAGAGAGTTGGTACAGATAGAAGGTTGATAAATGCATTAAGAAATAGTAGGAAGAGTTGGATAGGGTAAATTCTAAGGGTAGAAAGTGTACTAAAAGAGGTCATAAAAAAGCTGGAAAAGCTAATGTTAACGTCAGTTTCCTCAGTCGAAAACGATGTCAGTGATGGGCGAGCCCAGGATTTGAACTCCGCACTTACTGATCCGCGGTCGTATATTTTACCGAAATCGCGACTGGCTCCAGCCAGTGTGGAATGAAAGAATGGATGGAAAAAGAGGTAGAGGCAGGCCGAGATTAAGAATGTTAGATGATTTTAAGATTCACTCATGTGGACATGACTAGGAAAGCGGAACACAGAGAAGAGTGGAGGCGTTATAGGCCGTGGACCTGCCAATAGGCAGTGCACTAAGAGAGAAAGAGAGATAATGTTATGATCCATTACTATGTTAACAAAGAGAGATAACAGTGGAGGAGTTATATGCCATGGACCTGTCCATAAGGCGGACACTAGAGATAAGATTGATCTTTTGGGTGCCTCGCACAAATTAATCTTCCGTCTGGGCGAGATGCCAATTGGTGCCATGTCTGAATTAATAGCACTTGATCGGGAGTTGTACGGTATGTAACAGGAACATGAGTTTATATGCTGAGAACTTGAGTCATAAAGACTACTACAACATTATCTTAATATATGTTTCGAAAGCATTGTTAAAAATTTTGTTACATGTATGTCATCAAATTATTCTATATAGTGGCTCTGTTTAATTTCTAGATTATTTACTTGCTCTATAAAGGCATGAGAGCTGTATATACATTAGGCACATTTATTAAATATGTATAGGTTTAAAAGATTCGTCGACAGTTAGTAACGACACAACACTGGGTGACCTTGGTCTCGACTCACTTATGGGTGTTGAGATTAAGCAAACACTGGAAAGAGAACATGACATCAACATTCCTGTCGCTGACATTCGCCTCCTCACTTTCACAACTATAGATAAATTCTCGCCGTCAGGTGCTGCACCCAATGAACCGTCTAATAAGGTATCCGGCGACAAATCTTCTAGCAAATTACCGTTGTCAGAGTTCCAGACTCCCTCAAGTCCTACTATAAATCTAAGCCAGCTTGTTCCCAAGAAATGTGTGGTACAGTTAAACAACTACAGCGGCGAATCTAAGCAGCCACTGTTTGTGATACACCCGATAGAGGGCTCAGTGACGATGCTGTCTGAGGTGATGACTCAGGTAGATGTAGCTGTGTATGGACTGCAATTTACCACAGAAGCGCCAACAACATCTGTTCAGGATCTCGCAACCTACTATCTACAGGTACTGTACTGTGTTTCTCTACGTCTGGCAGTGAATTTCGCTTAGTATATTTGATTTATTTCTTTTAATATCTTAAGAATAAGTCGATAATGAATACTCAGTAATCCATATTATATTTGTCATAGTGAGTCTTTAAGTCATCTAATATACCTAAACTCGGCGTGCCTCTGCCTCCTTTTCCTCCCATTCTACCTTCTATAACCTCTTTTAATAGACTTCCCCCGTAGAATGTGTACTATCCAACTCTTCTTCCTATTTCTTAATACATTTATCAACTGTCTGGCTGTACCAACTCTCTCCAGAACTTCCTCGTTTGTAACCTTTTAGTCTATCTAATCCTCTCCTTTCTTCTCCTAAGCCACATTTCCCTTGCCTCTGGTTTCCTAATATCTTCCTTCCTTAAGGTCCATGCTTCACATCCATACAATAGCGTGGTCCAAACCAGGGTTTTCACTATCTTTATCTTTGTGTCTTTCTTTAGACTTTTTGTTAAAAGTTCTTTCCTATTACCAATGACCACTTTTGCTTGTGCAATCCTACTGCATATTTTAGTCCCACATTTGCCGTCATCGCTTATAGTGTGACCCAGATATTTTAAACTCCTTACCTGTTCCAATTTCGTACCATTTATTATGATATTAACTTCACTTTTATTGTGTGACACTCGCATCATGTTGGTCTTTTTGATAATAATCTTCATGCCAGATCTCAATGCCATATCATTCAGCCTATCCATTATCTTCTTGCAGTCGTCTCGCTGCCCACTACCATTCCTTGGTCATCTGCAAATTGTACATCTTATAACAATTTTCTATTCTTCTCTAGATATGCAACATCGTTATCCAATCAATCCTGTCAAAGGACTTCTCAAAGTTCACAAAACATAAAAATACGTCATCTCAATATTCTAGGCTTCTTTCACAAAGGACACGACTTACCCCTCTTACCCTTTCTTGTGCGGCATCCTTTCCTAAAATCAAATTGCGTCTTGCTCAATATCATATCCGCTTTCGACTGAATACAATTATTTATTATCTTTAGTAAGATCTTGACATATGAGGTGTTAAACTGATTGTTCTGTAATCCGAATACTCCACAGCATTGTCTTTTTTGGGAATTGGGATCATCACTGACTTGGTAGAGTCGTCTGGCCAAATACATGTACCTGTATTGTACACTTCATTAACTGATTGAGTGTTTCTCCTTCCAACATTTTCAATAATTCTGCTGGGATATCATCTATTCCAGCTGCTTTCCCCTTCTTCATGTCATTAATTGCAATTACTTTCTTCTTCTAGTTTAAAATCCTCTTGAACTGGCTTCCCAGCCTTATCATACAATTCCTCTACACATTCTCTCCATCTTTCTATTCATATTTTCAGCTCTGTCTTCAATTCCCCATCTTTACCCTTTATATTCCCCATCATTACCCTATTTACTATATCATATATATATATATATATATATATATATATATATATATATATATTGCTGTGCTCTTCTGCTAAATACCTGAGCAGTATAAAATAGATATTCAAGTGTTCAGCAGTATGTTTTAAAGTCGACTCTCACACGTGTGTATAGTGTGTATCGTGTATGTAGAAAGTGAAAGAGATCTGTCCCTCGGCTCCCTACAGACTGGCTGGCTACTCCTACGGAGCATGTATCGCTCTGGAGATGGCTCTACAGATTGAGACATCACTGACTTCAGAACAGCTCAGTTCAGGCAGTAGACTCGTGGACCTTATCCTACTGGACGGCTCTCATTCGTTTGTGGCAGCCAATATAGATAGATATAGAGAGAGGATCACAGTTGAGGATCAGAACCAGGTGGAGACTGAGGGACTCGTGGCTTTCATTTATCATTTTGCGTCGCGATTCTCAAGCGCTGTGAGTATTGTATTCCCGTTACTATCTCTCTCTCTCTCTCTCTCCGTATCTCTCTCTCTCTCTTGGTGTACTGCCTTCTGGCAGTTCCATGGTATATAACACCACCAATCTTTTCTGTCTTTCGAGTTTCCTAGTAATATCCACGTATGAGTGGACTATCTAATCATCTAACATTCCTAATCTCGTCATGCCTCTGCTTCTATAGCCTTCAATTCTGCCTTATATGACCTCTTTTAGCAGACTTTCCCACCTCAGATTGAGTCCTATCCAACTTTTCTTCCTTTTTCTTTATGCATTTATCAACTGTTTATCTCTACCAACTCTCTCCAGAACTTCTTCATTTGTAACCTTTTCAGTTCATCTAATCAATTCCATTCTTCTTCATATCCACATTTCCAATGTCTCTAGTTGCTTGATTTCTTCTTTCCTTAAGATCCATGTTTCACATCCATAAAATTGCGTGGTTCATACCAAGGATTTCAGTACCTTCGTAGGACTCAGAACTGCAGATTGCAAAGGATTCAGAATGCAATTGCAAGATTAGTTCTTCGTGCTAAGCATGCTGATTCTGCGTCACCTTTGGTACAGCAACTTCTTTTTGCTTAAATTTCAGAACAGATCGAATTTTAATGTTGTATGACAGCATTCTAATGCCCGAATAACTCATTCGTAGCATAGCTTGCTGATTACTGTATACCGTTAATTGCTGAAACTTACGATCTATTGAGGCTTGAAAACTTGTTATTCGTAAATGTCGAACAGTTTCCTATGGTGACGAGTAATTTCCTGTAGCTGCATGGTTCCAAAATGTTGAATGAACTTCCACTTTGTATATGACATTCTAATTCACCTGACAGCTTTAATAAAATATATAAAACCATCTTGTGTACGATCCTTCTCAGTAAATTCTGTTCTCTGGTCTATTTTAAATATCTCTCAGATTTTGGTATTGTAGCTTGCTTGATGTGTATTTTAATGTTCACGTATATTGTTTATATTACTGTATTTTTGTAAAGTATAGATATGCCCATTCATATTACTCTATTAAACATTAAATATCAGGCCCTTCGGTAAAGTAAAAATTGGTACGTAGGATATGTAGGGACCTCATAGTGTCGGCGCTTCTAGACAATTAAAAAAAAGTTTTTTTCAATTCATTGAGGAATTATAAGCAAATTTAATTCACAAAAGTACGGGAGTAATATGGTCACATACCATCTACTGAGACTAGTCCTGCTACTGCATTCTCTGTAGTTTGCGACACTGACCTTGTCCAGCAACATATTTGGACAGTTTCCAGACAAATGCTGCACTTGATAATAGCCAAATTTGACGAAGCTGAAATTTTCAGGACCTGCATAATGAATTTATGAGAACACTCATAGTCAGAGTACAGGCTACTTTCGCCTGTGGTCTTTGACTGTTTTTAATAACCGAATCACAGTACCATAAACACAGATATCATAGTCCTCGCCTTAACGTAGCCTATTGTTTGTTAATAATGTTGCTTCTTATATGGTATCCGGTTACCTGCATCAGTCCTTGCCTATTCCCTTCTTACGACACGTGCAGTTTATGGTAGGTCTGTTCTTCTTTCCCCCAGACACTACACTCTGCTTTAGCTCTAGTCTATAATAGAATCTCCTTTAAAGAGTTTTAATAGAAGATAGAGATATTGTGGAACGTTGGGGAGAGTATTTTTGTAATTTATTGAGTGAAGGGGTTAATGAGGTCCATAAAGATAAATTAGATGGGGAAGGCTTGGAGGATTTGGATGGACACAATGTAACAGTCAAAGAGGTTGAGAGGGCATTAAAGAAATGAATATAGGTCTAGTAGGGGGTTGGATGGTACATCGGTGGAATTGTGGAAGAGGGTACATGGGAGAGCAGTGGAGTCAACTGTTTAACAAGATGTGATGGGGGCCAGGGTGCCAGAAGAATGGATGTTGATTTGTCTAATACCTGTGTTTAAAGGGAAAGGGGACATTCGAAAGTGTAAGAATTAAAGAGGCGGTCGCCCACAAAGTACTAACCGGCGAGATGGAGCTTAACTTCGTTAAATTGACGCGCAGCTTAACCGATTGCTCTAAATCCCGCCCCCAAATTTGAGAGCATATGTGGAATGGCTTTTGAGTTTGAAATCTAGATTAAATGAACTATGAACTCCTCACATCGTTTTAGTCAATGACAATTAATAATTAATAATTCTATCATGTAAAATTGTGAAGTATATAAACGTTTGTCTGATTCTTTCATTGCCAATTTTTTACAATTACTACATACTAAAAGCTTTAATGATTAATCGAAGATTTAATGATATATCGAAAATTGAATGGCATCAATGTAATATTTAATACTAATGAGAAATTTATTTGAATTTATTTTATATATTAACGCTTAGTTAAAAACTACACTGACGCCTATAGTCTTTTAGTGTGCTTTAATTTGTTATAAAATAACAAATTAAAACTTCACACACTAACTTTAAATAGTTAGTGTGTGAACTCTCATTAAAGTTAGTTTATTTCTTTTGATATCATTTGAAAGGATAGTGATTTCTGAAAATGAATAACTCATGTTGCTTTACTGCTGTTTTCAATATTTTGTAGAAATCTGCACAGATTGACGTCCAAAAGGTATTTACTCTCTATTGTTTATTCTCTTACATTCAATTTATGTTTTATTCTATCGTTTAAAAGCTAACGCAGTGGAATGCTTAATTGCATTGGCATAATGTGGGTCATGAGCCAAGTCGGTGGCATATGTACACGTTTATCCCATTGCGAAACCGTAGGCAAATTAAAATTAAGCGCTAACAATTCTACTAGCATACTCCCAAGTGAGGAAACTAACGCTAAATTAGGATTTAACTTTTTATATTTCATTCTAACTTCGTACTAGTTTATTTCTCCACTGACCCTTCCTCCCTTTCTAGACACTCTCATAACTTTGGTATACTTTTAATTTTCATTGTTTATAGACGTGAAACATGGACGTTAAAAATGGGAAATTTTAGAAAACTGTATGTATTCGAAATGTGGATATGGAAAATTATGAACGAAGAAGTACTGAAGAAGAATAGGATTGGCATAAATGGACAATTAATTAATAATAATATTTTATAATATTTAATGTTAATTAATTAATAATAATTATAACTTATAATAATTAATTAATTATCAAAAAAAGAACTGGATGCGTAACATACTGAGAGTATGAATGGTTACTAAACGACGTAATTGAAGGAAGGATGGAAGGGGCGAGGTTAAAGGAAGATCTATACAAGGGATGTTGGATGACTTTATAACTAATTATGTGGCCAAGTTCAGTTTCCTGCTCGAATAGTCAGTGATGGGATATGTTGATATGAAGGGAAGAGCAAAGTTACAAATATGTGGAGGAGTTATATGCCATGTAAGAGAGATATAAAAGTTCATAATACGCTCAGAAACGATCTTGCTTGAATGTTTTTATATGCCCATAGAATTTGAAAGCAGATTTTTTGATACAATTGACTAAGAGAAGTCTAATAGATGGTTTGAACGTAACAATATTATGACGTAACCACCAAATGACGAAGATGACGAGAGCATCCCGAGAATGAAAAATTTATTTCACAACGATTAGTACATTTTTACTAATTTTTAGCGTACCTCAATTTTGAATCTCTTAACCTATTCTTACCATATAATGATTAATATTAGATAAAATACACTAAAATATGCTGGAGATCGAAAGAACATGTTGCAAACCCAAGATGGTTTTTCAGGAATAGAAAAATCTTTAAAATATCCGGTAGGATTAAAATAGGTTTTAATTTTAGGATGAATTATGGAAAACGCAGAGTAGTATGGAAAAAATTACTTGTACTAAATGAATGACTGACGAGTTGATACTTAATTGCGAGTCCTTTAAAAAGAGAAATAAACTGGATAGAATATATTTTCAGGGTAGATGGTTTATTAAAAAGATTAGAATTAGAATTAAAGAAATTAGAATGCAAACGGGGAGAAATAATTTGTGTAAGACCTAGATTAATGCTGCTAATTGATCTTATTGGATACCTTTTGATAAAATGATCAACTTTTTAGAGCTGGAATATTGGGAGTAGTAGCTCTAATGAAGTTTGTAGCCTTGCAGCAATCATATGGATAAATACGATACTATCTATATAGTACTAGTATACTATCTATATGTACATCCATATATGTGTATCCATATCTATATATGGATACTATCTATATATGTAGTACTAGTTCCCATTCTTTTATTTACAGTTAACGACGGAACTGTTGCAGTGTGCAGACTTTGAATCTCGCCTAAGTTTAGCTGTATCCAGCCTCGTGGCTGCTCGGTTTGTCACTGAGAAGAACTCTTCAGACCTGGCAACGGCTGCTCGCTCATTCTTCAATCGGTGCATCATGGGCAGTAGCTATAAGCCGCAGTCAAAGCTTCAGCACTCGAACGTAACACTCATCCGTGCCTCTCATTCGCTCATGCAAGTTGAGGCTTTGGGAGCAGACTATGGGCTCAATCAGGTTTGCTCTGTGAGCCCCACCATCCACATCATTGAAGGTAGTCACGAAAATTTCATTATAGGCGAGCCTGCAGAGAAAGTATCTGAGATCATATCTCAAGTTCTACTGAAATAAACTCGAGTTTATAGTTCATAACTAATTAACTGTAGTGAAATTGCTTTGTTGATCAATACTCGTATATTAGAAACAATTAGATACCTATATAGGAGGAGAACTAATTTTAAGGGTTTTTTTTGAAAGTTACTGGTATTCTAGCATACTGTTGTATACGATTCTGTTTCATATTGAAAGTTATGGATATTACAGTATTACTGCAATTTAAATCTTTTATAGTATTAGTTTTGCTATCATTACAGTAATATGAATTCATTATAGGCGAGCCTGCAGAGAAAATATCTGAGATCATATCTAAAGTGCTACTGAAATAAACTTGAATTTATAGTTAAAAACTGTAGTGAAATTGCTTTGTTGATCAATGAGAAGTGTCACCACTTCTATTTAACAATTACACAGAGGCTATGAAGGTGGAATGGAAGCAATGGATAAAATTGAAGAAGGAATAAATATTGGAGGTAAACTTATAAATGATATGAATTATGTAAGATATATCAATGATCACGGTATAATTTCCAGTAACGAAGTGGGTTTACAGAAAATTGTGGATGAACACTACTATGGAATGAGAATTAACATTAAGAAAATCAAAGTGATAAAAGTGTCTATAAAAGGAGGAGGGGATCAATATAGATATAGACGGTACAAAGTTAGAACAGGTAAAGAATTTCATATATTTAGGACATGATTATTGGAAAATCGCATGTCGTTTCATGAATCATGATTATTATTATTGCTATTGTATTACTATTATAGACTATTCAATAATATTTTTATTAAGCTAATGTAGTTGAAGATGGGAAATGTGGAACAGAAATAAAATGTAGAATTGCCTAAACAAAAGCGACCTTCAGTAAGGGAAGAGAATTACTAACAAAAAGTTTGAAGAAAACCACAAACATTAAGATTGTTATGACTTTAGTGTGGACGGCGATATTGCACGGTTGTGAAACACGGACAATAAGAAAGGAAGATATTAGAAAATTAGAAGAATTCGAAATGTGGCTAGGGAGAAGAAATGGAGAAGATCAAAGCGGACTGGCAAAATTACGAACGAAGCTTGCTAAACATGGACAATGACATGGACATGACATAAATGGACAATTGATAAACAGCCTAAAGAATAGAAGGAACTGGACGGATCTTGTTCTGAGAAGGAAATGGTTTACTAAACGAGGTAATTAATGGAATAATAGAATAAAAATGTTAGAAGGAAACAGAGACTTGAGATATTGGATGATTTGATTACTTATTCCTATGTTGATATGAAGAGAAAAGCAGAGGATAGAAATATGGGGAGGAGTTTTATGCAATGGACTTACTAAAAGGCTGTGCACTAAGGGAGAGAGAGAGAGAGAGATGTGACTCATATAACTTGGTGAATCATAATTGCTATTATAGACAATTCAATAATATTATGATTAAACTAATGGATTAGAGTTAATTGTGAATCACAGTTTTCTTGCTTGAATGTGGACATACAAATATAAAAGAAATCGCATTTTGTTATTGTATTAGTCGCTTTCTGTCTCAAATATATTGCTGGTGTTCCGTGCAAGTTTTCCGTACTTCTCGTTTTCATATATTATACTAATTCTCATTCATGCTGAAATTTATGATTTAAGCCGTTTGTTGGATATCTGTTGCAATGGAAAACGTAGGGTTAACAGAAATGTAACAGTGTTTTTTAATGAGACTTATGTAAACTGATTAGTCTAGTCTTGGTAAAATAACAAGAATTGTTTTTGTTGAGAAACTAAGATTACAGTGAGTATTGTGTCATTATAATTATGATTGTCAGACAAATATTTCACGGTAAGGGAGAAAACCAATTATTGCTAGTATGTTTTTAAAGTCTCTACCTTTTTCGTTATTGCTTGCAACGCACTCATTCTTTATGTACTGCTGAATTGATTGGCAATTGTCACGATTATGTTCACATTAAGCCACATCAATTATTATTTATTATCACATTAATTATTATTTATTTATAACTACACTATTATTATGTCAAAATCAATCGATTTTTGAAGACACATTGCAAAACATATGGTTTTGACTCAGTAGGAATACTCACCGTAAATCTTATGGTAAAAACTTTTAATAAACATATATTTGAAAACAAAAGGCTACGTTTACTGTGCCGTAGAAAGGAAATGCGAAATTTAAAGAAAACTACAAAAACAAAAACTGACAAGTGGCAGGTAGCACAAGCGGTTTTCATGTGTTGTAATCATCATCATCTTCCCAGTTCAACTAGGGTCGGGATACGAATAGACCTTCTCCACTCCTCAATTTCATACCATATCACCAGTCAATCCCATATAATCTCCTCTATTCGTTCTATTCAATTTTTTAGCTATTTCTGTAGCCTAGGCGCTCACCAACCAAATGCCCTTTGTGACCTTGGTTTGGACCTTAATGCTTTAGTTCTACGACGCGTGCAATCACCGATTGGTCTATTCTAATCAAACAACCCAAACGCAACACGGGGTCATGTGTGTGATGAGACCAAGAAAATTCCGATAATAAAATTAAAATTTTTATGAAGCGGCTGAAATAAGTAAGCTCCTATTATGAACAGATAGATATTAATATAATTTGACAAACACAAATATAGTTTATATAAAATGTTGATGTATTTAGTTTAGTGAAGCTCTTACTTAATTTTGATTTATTGAGTAATTCACATTTGATTCGCATATGTTTTATGTCTGTTCAATCTAATTTTTTAAAATAAGACACGTGAAATTTATATCTCGGTGACTTTAGTAGTTTTTCTTCAATGCTTGTAATGGTTTTTCTTCAGGTGTCTGTATACTCGTATGTTACTGTAATTTGTTTATTTACATATAGACTATATATGACGGTAACGCCATTTTAACATGTTTAACTAAAGGGGTCTTAGTCCCTGTGGATGTTAATTTAAAAGTTAGATGTTATATAAAAGTTGTAGATAAAATAATAGCTGAAAGAAAAAAGGCATTAATTACAGAATGGTGCCGACCACTATACGTATCTATGGTTTATTATTCTATCAACGCAGTGGTTTCGATGTAGCCCAAAATAAGAATTTGGAATAATAAGATTTGTAGAAGGAGCTTAATTCTTATTGAATAGACTTTAAAAAACAAGGTCATTTTAATTTAACTTTTTTTTAACTACCCTAATCCCTGCCCTTTACCCTAGCATACCATATTCCTAAGAAACTAATAAAATTTAGTCAAACTTTAAAAAATAAAAGTGTGTCGAGCCAGAATAAAACCCCGAACTACGTGATCTAAAGTCTAGCACCTATACCATTAAACCACCGATGCTTCCGGTTGAAACCTGTTGAATAGATGATGTCAACATATCGTATTAGAAAATCGTAATCCCATATAAACAAAATCTTATTCGAAAATCTTTTTGGGGTTACATTCTAACCAATGCGTTCTATCATTCCTTCCTCATTCATGTGATGCTAAATAGCTTACGATTTACTATTTCATTTTAGTTAACTTATTAAACACTGAATAACACTTCATAAATATAAATACATATAGTAGGCCTGTAGTATATATAACATAAGGGTACACTAGGCCAAGAAGCAAAAAGGCTTATTTGATGCCTATTTCCTCCTTCCCTTCCATGGTTCTAATATATATAATCTTGTTCACCAACCATTTATTTTAGTATACACAAACAAACGGACAAACATCGTGCATAGGCTACTATGAAACGAACAAGTGCATTTAAATGAAACGACATGGGATAAAACAAAATAATATAAGGATTTGACGAAATGTTTAGGGTATGTTGCGAGCGTGCAGGTTGCCTGTCTCTCTGCAACGGATGCCGCGGCTCTACGGGGCTGGGGCGTTCTCTACCCCGGGAAAGATCGGGTCGTCTCCGCGGCCGTCATTGGAGACCGACCTTGCTCGCGGCGAGTCTCGGCAAAGGGCTTCGGACGATAGACCTCTTCATCAGGGATGTCGGCCCGGTACATTCGCCCGATCTCGGGCTTGGCTCGGTTCGCACGTCCGTGCTGGTAGCTACTCTCAGAGAGATCGTTGAATCGGTCCGCATGCCGGCTCGGTCGCCACTCGCCAGAACTGTCGACCCGTCGTGCGTGGTTGCCACCGTAGGCGCCACCTGTCTCGTCGGTCCGAGCCGGATAGGCATATTTGTCTCGGTCGTGATCCTTCGCGCGCCTCCGAGCCCGGTTGACATCTGTAGCCTTATAGCTATCTCACAAACGACCGGCGGCTCGGTGCACTTGTCTGGCTCGGTCGGCACTCTCGCCGGAGCTGTCGTTCCGGTGCGTACGGTCGTCACCTTAGACACCTCCCGTCGAGGTCCGAGCCGGGTATGCATATTCGTCTCGGTCGTGATCCTTCCCGTGCCTCCGAGCCCGATTGACATCTGTAGCCTTATAGCTATCTCCCGAGCGACCGCCGGCTCGGTGCACGTGTTTGGATCGGTCGGCACTCTCGCCGGAGCTGTCGTCCCGGTGGGCACGGTCGCCACTGTAGGCGTCCCCCGCCGAGGTTCGCGCTCTGACCGGTCTCAGATCTCGGGTGGGACCTAGAATTATATCTTCCACTAGGCTTTGACAAACATTAACTTCCGACGATATCATGGTGTCATGATTATTTGTAACTTTTAGCTTAGCCAAGGAACTCTGATCTACGTGGTGTTTCTAAGGCAGTTTCGCCTACTAATCCGTGTTGGGCTGTCCGTACGTCCGGGAGGGAACCGAGAAAAAAGGAAATACCACGAATCCAGCGAAATACAAGTAGGGGCTCGTCTGTCGGATCACCGGTAATCCGGATTACATTATCTACTGGACTATCAGAGTGAAGTAGGCCTATGACCTGGTGTGAGGGGTAAACCTCGTTGAGCAAATTCTAGCTCGGTATCTAAAAGCGAGTGAGCAATAGGTATAGTTTATGATCAGAATGGGAAGTGGTTAGCAGAGAGAGTGACTTGTTCGCGAGAAACAGTCCGGTGTTCCAGACCAATAGAGTTCTATAAAAAGTAATACTTATTATTCACTTACTCGTATCTCGTTGCAGAGTAAATAGATGATCCGGAAAGTATAAATTTATGGAATATAAATTTGGACCTGCTTGCCTTGGATCTTCAACTTGCACTGTTTTGATCTCGCTTTCTCTTGTGGTCTCTGTGTACTCAGTCGTCATCGTGTGGTGCTTTGGCGCCTGTTTGTGTAGAGTCTGCAAGAGATGTCCCTGACATTGCCTTATGGCGAGGAACCGGACGTTAAATTCTTATTGATTGATTGATCTGAAAGCGGGAATCCGTGGCATATAAATAGTATATGCCACAAATATATTATAAATATGATTTATAATTAGCTAAGAGAAACGAATCACAACACCAGAACGAACTATTCACTAGATTTATTCATTTTCTGAACTTCTACTGCCCCTCTATAATATCTTTCGGTAACGTACTGTACTTAGTCTCACCTAGTAGAAGAATAATATTCCACAACCACTCGCTACATCGACTCTTAATTAGAGATGGGAATCGAACCGAACCCTGAAATCTGGAATTTTGGCCGAACCTGAACCCTGACTCTGGCCGAACCCGAACCGAACCCTGTTTTTGGCCAAACCGAACCGAACTCTTAATGTTCTTTCTCCTCTGCCAGCCTCAGCAGAATTGAACTGAATCTCATATTTTTCTTTTCAGCCATTTTTCAAAGTCTGCATTAAAATATTATGGAGAATGTTTGGCATTATATAAAGATAGTAATAACAATACAAATACTTACATTAGTTTCTGCTTTTACAATTCTTACAGTATTTAACAGCATATATTCAGTTAAGGTTGGTTCCAATAAATATTTAAAATTACAAAAATCATAGGTACTTAAGATATTTATATGGTGTAACTAAATTTCAGACTACAAGAGGCGACATTAAAAGCAATTTTAATTTAATGATTTATTAGTGTAATTAAAGCACGATGGCCCATACATCATATTTACGGTGATATACTGTATTATACACACAAATAATTCAGTTGATTGCGTTAAGTTAACCATAATATTAT
The DNA here is from genome assembly GCA_905160935.1 of Enchytraeus crypticus. Classification (NCBI taxonomy): domain Eukaryota; kingdom Metazoa; phylum Annelida; class Clitellata; order Enchytraeida; family Enchytraeidae; genus Enchytraeus; species Enchytraeus crypticus. The sequence goes on along the minus strand of CAJHZI010000371.1, from coordinate 50,948 downwards.
GTTGAATTTTTATTCATCTACAACAAAATATACTGATTTTAAATCAGTATATTCTGTAATCAAATTGACATACTTACAATTAAATGACTGACGTATGTCTTAATAAATCATGATATTCGGCAAGAATCTCACTGAACTAAAATGCTTTTGCAATGAGTTTTCAATTTGAAGTCACTGCTGAAAGGTCTTGCTGTGGAAGAGTTACTCGACTCTTCAGTAGCATTGCCGACGCTAGATGGAACATAACGTCTTTATTTGTGCACATTCGATAACATAAATTGAATTGAATCACGTTTATTTCACTTCGGTAAAATCGTACACCAGAAATATATGGAGATAAAGCGCAAAAGGACACAAAGGCCACGAAGGCACTAACATGTGCCCTAACACATAGCAAAATAAATCATATAAAGCAGTTAAAAGTTTATGGCAGTAAAGACATTCATTCTAAGCATAAAATTATTTCAAATTACCCCTACATATTAGCAGGAAAAAGTATCTTAATACATTAAAACTTGTTTACGAATAAAATTGAAAACACCAGCATATTCAAAATCTTAAAATATTACATACGTTTTGTTTTAATTGTATAACTAATCGGTGATCAATTTAAAATGAACATGTATTACAATCCATACCGAGAAATCTAGAAATATATATACATATATATATATACATATATATATATATATATACATGTGTATATATATATATATATATATATATATATATATATATATATATATATATGTATATATATATATACCTTAGTCACTTTTGGTACTGGATTTAAAAATTAAAAGCTTATTAAAATCAAAATCTTCAGTTGTAGTTATATATATATATATATATATATATATATATATATATATATATATATATATATATATCATAAAAAATCCTGAATGGATTAGTGGAAGGGGATATTGATAGCTATGGTCTTGAGGTCTCTAATAGAAAATCAAGGGGAAATTCTTTTAAATTAGTAATCAATTATCCTAAACTTGATACACGCAAATACTTCTTTTCTTCCAGGATATGCGAACCTTGGAACTCCATACCAGACAGTATTGTCTTAGCAAATATTGTCAAATCTTTTAAAAGTCAACTGAAAAATTTCGATTTTAATAAGTTTTTAATTTTTAAATCCAGTACCAAAAGTGACTAAGGTATATCTTAGTCACTTTTGGTACTGGATTTAAAAATTAAAAACTTATTAAAATCAAAATGTTTATTTATACTTGTAACATTTATGAAATACAAATTAACATTTATAATAATTATAAACTAAACTATTAAAATTAAATTCGCAATACATTAAAACGTTATGTTTCAATAAAAAGAGTCCCAATATTTTGGTACACCTTGTAGCAACACCTTGTAGCACTGGCTGGAGCCAGTGGCGAAGTCGGTAAGATACTCGACCGCAGATCAGTTGATGCGAGTTCCAATCCTGGGCTCGCCCGCCACTGACATCGCTTTCGAGTGAGGAAACTGACATTAACCTTAGCTTTACCAGCTTTTTACCAGCTTTTTAAGTACAACTACAATAAATTCAACTTTAAAACGTAAACATCAATATAACTTTTACAGTCCATAAACTTTAAGTAATTGGAACACATTTTGTAACTGTGACTACTCATAATAATCATGACCTTGTACAAAATAATAATCATCTGCATCATATAATCAGATCAAAAGAAAACATATATCTTCACTGTTCATTATCTACTTCAAGCAATGTTATACAACGTTATAATTATCACCTTATAATTAACTACAAACACTTACAAAAAAACCAATCAATGAACCACAAAATATTACATTAGAACACATTAGTAATATCTTATTCACAATCTGACTCTAACAAACACAATTAATCGGTCTGACAATAAGCTTAATGTGTTTCACTTTAACAAAACTCATTAGATTATCCTTTCCAAGAAATACTTGATCTTGTTAAGCAATTGTTCAACACAATGCAAAACCACACAAAATAATTCTTCAACTTGTGAAACGCAAAATAACATTCACAAAGTTTAGCTAACTTACACTCTTCATTCACAATAGTGTAACACTGTTTAACTGATTTCGTGACCTTTATATCACCAACTGCTATTGGGAAATATTTCTCACATACTGGAATCAAATGATCCTCTGACTGACTTGACTCTCCGTTAGCATCATTCATGAAATCAATACACTGAGACTTTAACGTTAAATCCTTTTCTAATTTACATTTCCAGCTCATTGATGGTTTCATGTCTGATTCACTGTTGCTAAGCAACTCGTTTACCTCACTTGTCAGTGACAATGGAAGAGCACACTGTCCTTCGTCTAGTTTAATCTGTGACGACATGACCTTATTATGCTGAATGTCCTTACATGAACAATCTTCATCAACAATACATTCATCAAGTTTAACCTGTGATGACATGATCTTATCACACTCAATGTCCTTACAAGAATAATCTTTATCAACAATACATTCGCCAGATGACGCCCTACTGTATACAGTTTCAACAAAATCACGTTCATGCATTTTCTTTAGCACATTAGACACATCAAAATCTACACAAGTAGTGCTCTCTTTAACTGACAACAAGTTACATTTAATCACCTTAGGTACTGTCTCAGCAGCATTATCAACTCCATATACTGTCCATCCTAAGCGAGTTTGACTAGCCATGGGACCATCACCCTCTGACGGTATACACTTATTGGTTCAAACGCCTTAACACATTTAACACCCAATAGAATACAGACTTGACACATCATTGACAATATTGACACATCATCATCACGTTCCGGTATCTTAGAAATAATAGAAGACAAATATGAATACCTTCTCAAAATATCATGAGTAACAATGTCTTTATGTTCAATAAGTATCACTTGCTCTACATAAGTCGTAGGCATCGATATTCTATACTCATCGTTATCAATTGACGACAACTGTAAATCATCAACTACAACATAATCTTTACTAGACTCTTGCTTGATCATTCTAATGTCTACTTTGGCTCGTCTACCAGGAGAACCAAGCTGACGCCATAACTGTTTACTGCTAAAACAGCCTGAGCTCAAAGAAACAATACAACAATAAGTGTTAATTACCTTGTTACCAAAATGTACCTTAACAAGCATAACTGACATTAACACTGGTTTAGAAGTTAACTTACTTCCTACGTTAGTAGTACAGTTCGTTTCCCACTAACGGTACATTCGCAGGATTCGTTGGCACTTTAATGTACTATATGTATATAGAATAATCATGCAAACTGTAGGATGAGACTTGTTACACACCTTGCAAACCTTTCTACGTCTACAGGTCTTCACTGTGTGCTGCACAGAAACGGGCGTTAAACAACCAAAACAAAGTTTACTCCTAGAAACGAACTGTCTCCTATGAGACAAATTCATCCTCAAAAATCGATTAGATTCCTCTAAATTATGATGGCCATTACACATATGACACATGTTAACATTTACACCTTTTCTATACGTTACTGACATTGCTGACACTTCTTGACATGATCATTGCTGACACTTCTTTGTGATGTCTGAGTAGCATTAACCGTAGCAAACACCTTACCTTGTTTACCATAATGATGCTTAACATTGCTATTAACCACATTAGTATGCACCTTAGTTTGCATCCCTAGTGTCTCACGCAATGCATTCTGTGAGTAAACAGGATGTCGCAACTTCTACACTTCATTGTCTACAAATTCAACCAACTCGTTAAACGTTGCTAGTTTGCCCTTGCTCTCTAATTTGCATGCTTGATTGCACCATGTTAACTGCATAAAATTTGGAAGCTTTGAGACAATTTTCTGTTTGTATATGTCTGTATCAAGCTGCTGTAATTGTGCAACGCTACACATTGAGCTTCTAATGCATTGCAACAATATAGCAAAAGAACGCAAACTCTCTAGATTCTTAGCTAGCATAGGTTTATAGTCATCAATGCTCTTCAGATAAGCTCTGTCAATGCTTTCAGGATTAACAAATTTTTAGCGAGTTGATATTTCAACTTTGTAGAGCTAGTCTGGTTAGGACTGTTCATATGGCTTATGACTAATTGCTTTGCATAACCACTGATGTACTGAGCCATATAATTCAACCTATGATCTATGTCTTCAGTGGCATCTTCGATGATTCGTTCGAAAGAGGAAAGCCACTGCGTATATTGCGTTGCGTTGCCATTAAATACTGACAGTTGCAAATTTGGTAATTTGCTTTGTTTTAAAGCAATACTGAAACCATTAATTGCTATGCACATATTATCATTAACATTGTTAGCACGTTCACCTTTTTTTTAATTTTTATTTATCACAATTGACATTAGAAGAAACACTAATCCTACTAACGTTAGGTGAATTATCATTTACATTCACAAATTTACTATCAAGTGAAACGTTTCAACCATTAATAGGCACATTGCACCTAGGTGAGCTCATAGGAGCATCATTTATTCTAATACCATTGTTGAACGTTACTACACGACTGGAAGGTTCTGTTGAGTCGCTCTGTTGCTGGCTTTGCCATATCTCCTTGTAAGCAGAACAGATCTTAGCCTCGTTGAAGATCAGCTCCTCTGCGGCATCTTCTTTGACCTGACTCAGCTGACTTTGTAGTAAGATCATCCTCTTCTTAGCCTTTAGCTCCAAACGTTGTCGTTCCTGCTCCAGCTGCATCTCTCTCTGTTGACGCTCCATCTGAACTTGTCTCTCCTCCTGCTCCAGCCATATCCGTCGTTCCTTCTGCTCCAACTGCATCCGTCGTTCCTCCTGCTCCGACTGCAACAGCTCCATCTCTCTCATAATGGCAGCGGACTTCTGTCTCTCCCTCTTTGTGGTCGCTCTAGCTGCTGCGGCCATTGCATGGTCAGCCTTCTGACTGATAGTAGAATAGTTGGACGTGGCGGACAACTGTGACGCTGACACCAGCTCCTCTAGTTGCTCGTCGTCTCGTAGGTGTGTCTTAGATTCCTCGTCTACCGTTTATCTTGACTCGACGACGTCTTGATTCATTGACTCGTCCATCTCGATGTGTTGAACTTAACCTTTGACCTTGGGGATGATAACTTTATGACTGGTGAACTTATGTAAGCCCAGCCCTTGACCTTGAGAATGATAACCGTATGACTGATGGACCCAATGTGGACCTTAGCCCTGACCTTAGGAAGTGATGACCGTATTACTGGTGGCCTTGATGTAGGTAGACCCCGGCCCTGACCTTGCGAGAATAACTTTATGACTGATGGCCCTGATGCAGACCTTAACCCTGACCTTAGGAAGTGATAACCGTATGACTGCTGGCCCTGATGTAGGTAGACCCCAGCCCTGACCTTATGAAGTAAAGGAATCTATAATTCTGAAATAATCTATGTTGCCGCTATGTCCGTAAGTTGCTGTTCCGACTATTCTTATGTAATGTCAACTGATTTATTATATAGCTTTAACATAGAGAGACATTGTCTTTCTCTGATTTCCTTTTCTTCCGTATTAAATCAAAGATCAACAATGTGACATTACTTATAATTTCTAAAACAAAACAAATATAAAATTAATACAGAATATAAGAAATAGATTTCCTTACAAATAAAACAGTTCCATGATATAAACTATATACTAATTAAACGAACCGAATCCCAAAATCTGGAATTTTGGCCGAACCGAACCGAACTCGAACCCAGACTCTGGCCGAACCCGAAAGAACTTGAACCCAGACTCTGGCCGAACCCGAACGAACTCGAACTCTGACTTGGTCCAAACCGAACCGAAGATCCTCTCTCCCTCGCCAGCTTCAGGAGAAAGAAACACTTTTTTGTTAAGTTATTTTTCAAAGGCTGCATTAAAATATTATGGAGAATGTTTGACAAAAATGAATGTTTGTAAAGATAGTAAGAACAATACAGATACATATAATAGTTTTGCATTTACATGTCTTACAGTACCTAACAGCATATATTCAGGTAAGGCTGTTTCCAATACAACTTTAAAATTAACAACAGATAGCGTTACAAAAAAATCACAGGTATTTCAGATACGACCCATTATTCGTACCGATTTCTCATCCGGTACGACTGAATTTCAGATTATAAAAGATGACATAAAAAGCAAAGATACGTTTACTTTTTAAAGCATAATGGCTCATACATCTTATACATAGCGATATTATACACACATATAAATAATTCGAATGCTTTAAGTTAATCGTAGTGAGTGGCGCGGAGGAAAATATTTTCTCCGACTCCATACCGTTCCTAAAAAGGCATCCATTACCGCCTTGACAGCAGTAAAAGTTAAATTTTGAAGCCGTTTCTTGAGGAGTCCCATAAATACGTTCCCCGTATATATATATATATATATATATATATATATATATATATATATATATATATATATATTCCGTTTCCACGTCAAGAGTAAATAACTAAAGAATATATGCTCCAGCACAAAGTTAATATTGTAGCTACTTCAAATATTTTGTTACAACAATAAATCAGGCAAGTCAATGTGAGAATCATGCAATATGTAAGTTATTAGCCATAATAAAATGCTTCTAAATTAAAACAGTACAAACATTTCTTATATTAGTAGCACCAGTTGTAGATATGCTTTGAAATTCCCTAGCCTGTAGGCTGTATATAGACTATTACGTTGTTGTTAAAACTTTCTGGTCATTTATGCGAAATGAGATACAATATGTACACTCAAATCACACAGATGACTAGAAATAAGCCGTAATATAATCCTAATTCAATTCAAATTAAATCCTAACACTATCCCCAATCATAAACATGAATCTAGTCCTTAAGTTAACTTCATTTATAACTTCTATATGCACTAAATTAAATAAACAAAACGATTTGTGTCATTTATGTCATGTTATCTATCTATGGTCTGATTTTCTTCATTGATCTAATGATGACCGGAAGTTGCAAAAAATATATAAATAACTTAACTTAAAAAAATAAATAACTTAACTAAATAACTAATATTAAGAAATAACAAATGTTAATCAGAATTCTCTGATTGCAACCTACAGACATTGGAATTATAATAATACTAATAATATAATTTATAATAGTAAATTAGTAATAACAATAAAAACCTCAAACATTTATAATAGTAATAATAGTAATTTTTTGTTCGTATACTTACACACATGACTTACCGCATGAGCTACGTGGTTTCTTTTCTTGGTTTCTGTTTTTGTACTTTTCGTCATTTCCTCCATTCCTCTCCATGGTTATTAGTAATCGTTGCCTTTTGTTGGTGCATCAATTGCAGCCGGCGCGGATTTAAGAATAACCTTCCAACACCCTCGGGAGTTTTCTTTTAAATCTGTCGACACTCGGTCCTCTAAGATGGTCGCCCACAGAGTAATAACCAGCGCGATGAAGCTTAAATTCTTTCAACTGACGCGCAGCTTAACCGAGTTCACTAAATCCCGCCCTAATTAAATTTTATGATAAAATTATTTTAATTTTAATAATTATTATCATAAAATCTCGGGTTCTTTACGCCGGGGATAAAAATATAGAAAATAATAATAATAATAATAATAATAATAATAATAATAATAATAATAATAATAATAAGTTAATTAATAGTTATACTACGCAGCTTAACCGAGTGCACTAAATTCCGCCCCAATTAATTTTTATTATAAAATTATTTTTAATATAATTATTACTATAAAATCTCGGGTTCCTTACACCGGGGGTAAAAATATAGAAAATAATAATAATAATAGTAGTAATAATAATAATAATTAGTTAATTAATAGTTATACTACGCCACGTTTTATGAAACATTTTTCCGAGTTTATGTAAGAATTACTGGTTTAGGCTTAAGACTAGATAATAAGCGCTCATTTAACCAATTGATACGTGTTTTTGCTATCTATCAATTTGGTGCAAATGTTTGCTTATTTAAAAAATCAAATCACAATTTAATATGGAATATTATTCTGAAAAATACCAGTATGGAAATTGCCACTGCAGTTATAAGATTAAGAGCAGGGATGAAGGTTAGTAATGTTTCATTATCTTAGATTTGTAAATTTCTTTTATAAATTCGAAACCAAGACAAAAGTCGAGATCTTTGTCTCGACCCCATATGCTGTGTTGCATTCAAATTTATAATTAAGCTCATAAAAAGGCTATTTCGTAGATTGGCAAGATATATTAAGTGGACTCGACATGGACACATGGACTCAAATTCCAAGTACTTGTCCTCAATTTCACAATTTAAAAAGTAAAGCTACTATTAACGTTAGTTTCTTACTCGAAATCGATGTCAGTGACGGGTGAGCCCAGGTTTTGAATCACGCACATACTGATCCACGGTCGAATATCTTATCGACATCGCCATTGGCTCCAGCCTATAATTACAGTCTTACGAGTCCCAATCCATACATCTCTGAAAATGCTTGGCTCAATCTAGGTAGTCTATTCGTATTAAATTCAAATTATGAAATTTTCTAATTATAGAGTACCATCGTAATATAAAAAGCATAAGCATATTCTACGCATATAAGCAAAGCATATTTTAAGCTTTTTTTTCTAAGCATAGGCTAAGCATATTTTCTACAAATATTTGTAGAAAATACGCTTAGGCTATCTGGAGCAAATAATTTTGCACCATAGTTATGCATTAAGTTTTCTTCACTATTTTCTTAATTTCGTAATTAGCCTGAGTTTCTAATTTTAAACCTTAAGGTAATTATGAATTTTATTACTGGTTCAATTGATAAATGTTCTATATTGATCACATTTCTGTGGAAGTACACAGGTGTTTACCAAATCGTCCTTATTTGACAATTTTATGTTGATAAATTGCATTTTGTCTTGGAAAGATTGCATCAAATTTTAGCCAAGACTATTCCGCTTGATTATAAAAGTTTAGGCATAATGACAAAATTTATTTTTTAATTGATGCGGCATTCTATTTGCTGGTTAAAATCAAAGAGAATATTTCCGATACAGCAAGAAAGCTGAATATGTATTTTATGAACCTTTGGCGATTAACTTAGAATATTTTAAGAAATGCACAGGAATAAAGACTACCCATCTTTTTTCATTGTCATATTTTTACTCGGGGGTAAATTGTGGCAGTTAACATGACTTCATGTATTGTTTTTAAGTACATTTGCCACAATCCATTTTAAACATGTTTATCTTAACCATGTTTATTACAACTTTATAGGTAATGTTAAATAATTGCAACATTATCCAAACCATTTCGAACTCGAATCGAACTGTTGTGAGGTGGAAAGCAAGCCGAACCCGAACCGAACCCGCACTCTTGTTCTAACCGAACCCGAACCGAACTGAACTTTCATTTTCAACAAACCGAACCGAACCGAACTCTCAAATTGCCAACTGCTAACCGAACCCGAACCAAACCGAACTTTCATTTTCTCCAAACCGAACCGAACCCGAACTCTGGAAATTCATAAAATTCCCATCTCTAAAAGAAAGATCGCAGTGGTTAGTTGTAGCAGCTTTATTGAACTTGGAATAAGAAAATCTTCCGCTGCAGCTGCGAGCTTTTGATTCTTTACATCTGTAGCACCTATTGTTTTGCTGTTAGAGGAACTTAAAAAGTAAAAGTAAACACGCATTATAGTTGATTATTCATAATCAACTATGGTGATATCTATCACTCTTAAAACCACATGTTTAATCCGTTAGGCAATTTAGACCATTTTTCCGTATTAATGTCCGAGATTTTACTCTCAGATCAGCGCGGCCGGGATTCGAACCCACGAGGATTCAAATCACCTCAGGATTTCTCATTTAAAACTTCATGACGTTACCCCTACTACAAAAAATAAAAATGATATCCATAGTTGTGCTTCGATATGAATCAACTTAATTTCAGTGACAATTATACATGTATAATTACGACTTCATTATTCGGCTTAGGCTATCAGAAAAATATATTTCGCAATAAGAAATAATATGCAGCACATAATAGATCAGTTCGGTAATTGAAAACATATTTTGTTGTATGGTAACACTGGTTTGTTTATGTTGACATCTGATACATATATTTACATGTAAATGTAATGGATCTACATTATAACTTCGTTATAATGCATGCATACCGTTATAATGGGTGAAAGAGTTAAACTATAAGTGTTAAGTTATTCTTTAATTAATATACGTGTAGTAGATTGTAAAGTAAGATTTGGTGACGTCACGTTAGATGGCGAATGTTTATATTTACAAAAAAAATAACGTTCACTTTGGATATACATTAACTTTTATATCCGTATTCATATTATTTCGTGCCTCTAACTATTTTTAGTGACTGCGCCAAATATCGAGTTCTTCATCTTCGGAATTTTGCGATGGTTTATTATTATAGATTTCCAAACTAGACAATATGTTACCTAAACAATCTCCAGTGCCTTGTGGATGACTCGGGAGAGTAAAAGGCTATGATGACCAGCCATCAGAAATTGGGCGGACGAACTTTTTTTATTAAAGTCAACGGCCAGCTGGATAGAGATGGTGTCTCGAAAAAAATACCTGGCGGAAGGATTAATCGCCCACCGCTGTATTTGATATAGTTTATCATGGTCAAAGGAAATAAAAATAATACCAACGGCGTTAAGGGGGTACACACTGAATACAGGTGGGACACCTCGCTCGGTACAGAATCTTGTGTAAGACAGGGGAAACTGGACCGTCATCCAACGGCTGTCTCGGAATTGGATAAATCAAGTAACCAAGTAGGTAAATGTAATAAAATAGAAAGATACACACGCTTAGGTACATGGAATGTACGAACGCTGTACCAGGCAGGAAAATTCAGTAACATAATTCAAGAAATGAAGAGACTCAAAGTGAACATCATGGGTATGTGTGAAACAAGATGGATTGGATCAGGCAGGGTTAATCAGGATGGTTTTACGATGTATTATTCAGGTGGTGTTCAACATATTAATGGAGTGGCTATAATAACAGATAGCATCACATCAAAATGTGTTGATGGCCATTGGGCTATTTCGGATCGAATGATGTTGTTGAAAATCAGAACACGCCATTTCGTAATGAATATTGTTCAGGTATATGCTCCCACAGCCCAATGTGAGGAAGAAGAAATCGAGCGATTTTATGACGATTTAGAAACAGCAAAATCACAATGCAAAAGCCAAGAAATCTTAATTATAATGGGAGATATGAATGCCAAAGTTGGAGAAGAGCAATATGGAAATATAGTTGGAAAATATGGCCTCGGCAAGAGGAATGAACGAGGAGAAAGATTCATTAATTGGTGCCAAAGCCACAATCAAATAATAGCTAACACATGGTACAAACAGCACAAAAGGAGAAGATATACTTGGAAGAGTCCTGGAGATAAAATAAGAAATCAAATCGATTACATAACTATCAACGAAAGATTTCGTAATTCAATCAGAAATTGCAAAACTTATCCAGGTGCAGACTGTGACTCAGACCATATTCCAGTAATTTGCAATATACTTATAAAATTAAAAAAGATTGAAAGAAAAGAGAGAACATTAGTACAAGATTTCTCCTCTCTAATAAAAGATCGAACTATTCAATAAAGTAGAAGTTCAAAATAGATTCCAAGTATTGGCAGAAAATGATGGTCTGAATAACATCAACAACAAATGGGATAATTTCAAAAATGCATTAGTAGTAACAGCAAATGAAATCATCAAAGAAAAGAATATGCAAAGGAAAACTAAATGGATAAATCAGAACATTTTACAATTAATGAAAGAACGACAAAAGATTAAAGATAGAGAAAGTATGGAGTATAGAGTTTCGAACAATGCAATAAAGAAACTTTGCAAACATGAAAAGGAAGAGTGGTTAAACAAAAGATGTGATGAGATTGAAAAGATGAAATTTACAGACACAAGGAAAATGTACAAAGAGATAAATGAAATAACTAATCGGAAATCTAATTGCTCACATAGTAAATGCATCAAGGCTAAGAATGGAGATATTCTCATGACAAAGAAAGATATACTTGATAGATGGTCAGAGTATATCGATGACCTTTTTAAAGATAATCGAATGGAGCTTCCAGAAATAACTAAAGAAATAGCAGGTCCTAAAATCTTAGAAGACGAAGTTAGATATGCCATTAGGAAATTAAAAAGAAACAAAGCAAGCGGACCAGATAACATAACAGCAGAAATGATTCAAGCCACGGAAGAATTTAGCGTAAAAGAGATCACGTCAATAGCAAACGACATTTATGACAATGGCGAATTTCCTAAAGATCTATTGAGATCGATATTTATTGCATTACCGAAGAAACCTGGTGCGGTAGAATGTGAACTGCACAGAACTATAAGTCTAATGAGTGTAGTCATTAAAATCTATTTAAGAATTCTGCTAATGAGAATGAGAAATAAAATTAGACCTGAAATAAATCCCGTGCAATATGGTTTTATGGATGATTCCGGTACAAGGAATGCTATTTTCGTTCTAAGAATTCTGTGTGAAAGAGCCATAGAATTAAATAAGGATCTATTCCTTTGTTTCATTGATTATACCAAAGCTTTTGACAAAGTTAGACACAGCAAATTGATTGATCTTCTTCATGAATTGGATATAGATGGCAAAGACATAAGAAGTGTTAGGAATTTATACTGGAATCAAGAAGCTGCAATGAGATATGAGAACGAGTACAGTAGCTTTTGCAAAATTAAGAGAGGAGTAAGGCAAGGCTGTGTAATGTCACCAGATCTTTTTAACTTATATAGTGAAAATATAATGAGGAATATCAGTGAAATAAAAGGATTAGTAATTGGAGGATACAATCTTAATAATATTCGTTATGCTGATGACATAGTTCTTATTGCCGACTCGAGAGACAAACTTCAAGAAATGTTGGATATTGTAACATATCATAGTGAGGCTAGTGGATTATCTATAAATATGAAGAAAACAGAATGCATGACAGTCAGCAAACTAAAAATGCCACAGCCATGCTTAATCAATGTAAGAGGTCAAAATGTCAAACAAGTTGAATCAGTCATATATTTAGGGTCACTTATTCATCAAAATGGGAAATGTGACAAGGAAATAAACAGAAGAATAGCCATGGCTAAGGAGGCATATAACAGAATGTCAAAGATTTTTAGAAGCCATGAATTATCAATTGATACCAAAAAAAGACTTCTTCAATGCTACATTCAACCAATATTGTTATATGGAAGTGAAGTTTGGACAATCTCTTCTGTAATGGAATCGAAACTTGAGGCAACAGAGATGTGGTTCTATAGAAGAATGCTGCGTATATCTTATAAAGACCACATTAAAAATGAAGATGTTCTACAAAGAATGTCAACTTGTCGTGACCTTTTGAACCGAATACGACGACAGCAGATGAAATTTTTCGGACACATTATGCGGAACAAAATAGTTGAAAATACCGTAGTGACAGGAATAATAGAAGGAAAAAGATGCAAGGGTCGACAACGAATGACGTTTATTAAGAGTCTTAGCAAATGGATGCAGTTAACTGAAACAGAGATGATCAGAGCAACAATGAACAGAGACATATGGAGGAATATGACCATGACCGCCCAGGCTTGGAACAGGCACGGCACTTAAAGAAGAAGAAGATTGTAAAGTAAAGAACATTTCAAAAGAAAACTTGTATTAGAAATTTTATGAGGAACTAATACATTTTAATAGTATTCTATGCAGCGTTTACTTTTTCTAGTCCACTGTTTATATTTCGTGTCCTCGATGTTCTATTTGTGGCTATTACCGAAAAGATCTATTTAAAGTAATTTACCCGTGGTTGTCTCTTCGTTATTATTAGAGGAAGAGAACTGAATATGAATAGAAAAATAATCGTAGATTTTACTTATATAATAATAGATAAATAAATTATTTATTAATTAATTAAAAATAGTAGATAAAGAACTGGATATATTAAATTAAAGCATTATTTTAACAATGGAAGTGTTTTCCATGTTTCTGGTTACGTCAGGACACTAACAGCGTTCCCATAGTGTTTCTGAACCACATCGCGACCGTCACCTAACACGTCAGTGATCTCATTGTCGAGGTTCAACTGTTCACCAGTAATTTGTTCATTCAACTCTTCCAATTCAGTGTCCTGCAACTCACTGGGCTCGCTTTCCGCAACGCTATAAATCCTTTCCACGATTCCATTAGCGGATTCTGCACGTTCAGACATAAGTCCCAGCGCCCTTCTCCCTGCCTCCCCTGTCGTATTCCGTGATAAACTCTGCAGGGAATGTCGAGGGGAAGCGTGACTGGGATTGGACGGGGCATGCCGCTGATTGCAGGGAGATCTGGACATATGGCTGGGTGAGGAGGGGTAGCCAGCCAGAGTACCAGAGGAGCCACCGCATTCGTCAGGCCTCTGTTCCATTGTCCTCTCGTGAGTCCCGTAGTTCTTAGCCTTCACTGTTTTAATGCGCCTCTGGTCGTTGTGATATGTAGCGACCCACGTTCGGTTCGTGAAAATTTCATTCATTCTCTTTACCACACTCTCTGACTCTTCAAGCCCTTCGACAGGCTGACTGCTTAAATTTCTCCGAGGATCGACCAATGACAGCCTCGATACCTGCCTCTTCGTACTCGAATGGAAATTATTCCTACCATCCCTGGAGGCACCCATGAGGGTCTCGGCCTTCGAGCATCTAGGGAATACGGCGTTGGTACGCCGTGGAGGACAGGGCTGAGAGGCGGCGGAGAAACGCTCCCTGAGGCTGTAGCCCAGGACTCCCTGTTCGAGACGGCGCAGTGAGATGGGCTTATAACCTCGGCACACTGACTGAATAGCCTGAGTCACTCTCCAACAAACCTAAGGAGCGCTCTTTGTAGATAGCAGTCACAGTTGGGGTGGAAGTTAAGTCAGAGGTCTTGTAAGGGTTGTGAGCGTCATATTTGAATAGCGCAGATTGAGGAGGATAAGCGTCTGTAGATGGACTAGTAGACAAAACTCTCTTAATCACATCACTTTCTTCCGTTGCATCAGCCTTGGCAAGACCTCTGGCAGATGCCGTAAGTTCGGGTTGAAGTTCATGAAGATCTTCAGAAACTAGTTGATGTGCATGAAGAACTTCATTATCAGTCTGACCATGATGATGATATTCCGAACGGAGCTGTGCATGTGGGTAGACTGTTGAAGAATGGCGGGGTGAAATTAAATTCTGAGTGTGAGCCAAGCTGTTGGAGAGAGAAGTAGAACGAATTAGATAATCAGATGCAAGAGTGTTTTCAGTTGTAACATAGCTATCTGTCCGATTTGCACTAAAGGTCCCCCTTACACAGATGGAATTATATCTCTGTAGGCAGATTGAGAGTCTCTGTCTCAAGAAGCTGGTTTCGCGCTTATCTCCTGTAGCGGCGGATAAATGATGACCCAGTGAAGAAATAAATTCGCTTCCTTCCTTATTCATAGGACCTAAAGTCTCGAGAGCAAGTGGTATGAAACAATAGCTACGAGACAATTCATGATATTTGCTTATTTTTCTGTCGGCGGCTAGTTCAGCAGCTCCACCAGCTGACACCGAAGACACGTTTAAATAAGACTTAGCTACGGTATCTGTTACTGTAACATCCCAAAGCAGAGATTTGCCACCTTTCCACGGGATCAGAGTAAGACCATCTGGTCTTTTGCCATCTGATCTAGAAATTCCAGTCGGTTCTAATTTGGAGGGTATATTGGCCTTAATCAGGGCATGCCAAATTATGTGATTTATGTTGTGGTGCCTGCTCGATCTGCCAGCGCTCTTGCGGCAGGAAAGTCCATGATGACCTTTAGGATCTACCAGACTACCGCACACACATTGGTGAATTTCACAAAGCTTGGTGCCGAGACGAAGGCCAACTGCTATTCTGATAGATTCGTCGTCAAGGCGTAATCCGCAGGAGGCAATCGGAAGCGCGTGCAGCCAGTCACTACTGTGTGGAGACGAAACTGCAATCAGTCGAGCTTTCTCTTTCAAGTCAGAAAGTGAGTTTAGAATCTGATTGAAGCTCTTCTTCACAATACAATCGTCCCAATTTCTTTGAATTCCAGCAGCAGGACCGACTGGAGCGCTGGCCTCGACTTCACTGCACCACATTGACTCAGCAGCTTTGATGTACACAGGATCGATGTAAGAGACACTGCTTCTCAGTATTTCTTCTTGAAGGCTCCGAGTTGAATTATAAGACGACAGGTAGGCTGACGGAGACAGTTGAGAAATACTGCGAATTCCGAGACCACCGTTCCGAACTGGAAGACTTGCTTGCTGCCATTGAGAGTCTGATAAATCTGCATTTATCAGGCTGCACAAACAGTCTCTTAAAATCTTGTCAATATTCTGAAGTAATGGGTGTTGAAAACAGGGTGAAGAACGCAGAGTGTGCATAACCTTAGGAGCGCTAACAGAGTAGCGCAGCAAGATCAGAGCATCATGGCGCTGTATATCCTTCAATCTTGCAGCAGCTCTCTGTAGATCCGCAACATGTTTCTCAAGTTTAGTATCCATGGCATGGCCTACAGTTAGAGGAGCACCTAAAAGTTCCGCATCAGTGATTGAAGTTTTCATGAGAGATTCTAGGAGAGGATCATCATGAGTAATTGTCTTAGAGATGATCTCGCAAATTGAGCCTCAGACCGAGCTCTGCCCCCTTAGACAAAATAATCCTAACATCATTAGCTACTGTACCATCTAAACCTCCGAGCGTTAGATCATCCAAGTAGCTTAGCCTGAAAGTACTTTGAAGTTGGGTAAGTACAGGTTGAATAGTTAAACAGAAAAGTAACGGGCCCAAAGGGTCCCCCTGTTGAACTCCTTCACTAGAGTGGATGAATTGATTCCCAAATTTGAGAAGGGTCGGTTGGCTATAGGCAGATGAACAAAAGCTGAATATCTCCGGCAGAAGTCTGTGAATAGTTTCTAACATCTTTGACCTACTTAGTCAGTTGAATGCGTTAGCAAAATCCAACTTAACTACAGAGAAACCCGGGGTCAAATTCGTTATAAACTGACGGGTAGCATGAATTGCAGCTTCACATCCACCTGATACACCAACACCCAGCTGAATGGGACGAAGATAGTCAGAGATCTTTGGTAGAGCATACATGTTCACGCATTTAGCCGCTAGTCTCCTCCATGTATACCCTATGGCTATTGGACGAATATCACCATTCTTCTTCTGAATAGCAATTAGGTTGGCTCCGAAAAGTACTGGTCGTACTTGAATAGGGCAGCCCCCCCCGAATTAGGCAGTTAATAAAAGCAGTGATTGCAGTAAGTAGCTGAGCACCTACCTCCTTGCAAGAAATTAAATCTTTGAGATGTTGAGGACGAAAGCCATCAGGGCCGCCAGCGGTTCCGGCGGTAAAGCTTAGCACGGCCTTCAACACAATGTCTTCTTCGACTAGGAGGATCGCAGGTGTTGGAGTCGATGAAAGATTGTTAGGAGACACAGCTTTAGTAGGATGTTTATCCAACAGCTGTTTGAAAGTATTTTCATTATTTTCCGCTAAAGAATCGTCCGAGCAGAGAATTCTGACCGCAGCTCGTATATTACCTTCCTCTAACTTGGATTGCACTGAAGCGGAAAGAGACGATTTACAGAAAAGCCTTTTCTTTCCAAGGGCCTCCTCTTGAGGTACATCAATGTTGTGAGAAATCTGATCTTTAGATAGACGATTCCGAATGAGATTTGCCAAACTAACTTTGTTCCCCACCTTAGCAGGAACTGATAAGGTTGAGGAAGCAAAATTAAAGAGATTGTCCCAATTGACTAAATTCTCAGAATTTCTCGAAATGTTCGTAAGAATAGCAATCAGAGCTCTAGCACAGGGAGCTCTGGCAGACCTCGGAATGTATTTGATAATGGGTTGTGACAGCATGGGATGGCGAATGGCAGAGGAATCAGTTGATGAGTCAGTATCATGGGGACATATGAGGTCAGAAGATTTACTGCTAGCAGGATTGGCGTTGAAACTACTGCTGGCAACTGCGTTGCTGACGATAAAATTTCTGCTGGCAGTAGAGTTCCTGCCTGTTTTGCAGCTTTTACGTTTACAATTAGCTGCGAGATTTGAGCCTGCACAGCAGTTGACTGTATGATCAAATTTAGCGTTGCTGCTATCTGTAAGGTTGTCTGGTTGGCTGGATATTGAGTGGTCAGGTGAAGGTATAGCACTACGGGAGTTGAGTGAAATGTTTTGAGCCAGAGGCGGCTGACCTGAACCCGGACAAGGGGACTTACGAGGACCGTGTCTATGAATAAAACCATCCCTCAAGTGGCCTTGCCGCACAGCTAGACATACCCGGCAGACGCCATTCAGCTTACCAATGGTTTGAGATAAAGGCCAATTTTGACGAGACATTTTCAGATAAACTTCATTAATCAAGACGAGAGTGACTATGTTAGGTAGAATTGGACTAGAATTATGAGACAGATAGGTTAATCCTTCAGAATATAGTACTCTATATCCTTAATTATAAATTAACGAGTCAAGAGATAAAGGAAGCAGTCACTAGGCTAATATTAATCAAGCATATTACTAAATTAATAACGGTGTTTTTATTTTACAAATATAAACAACCGCCATTAAACGTGACGTCATTGTTGAATGAAGATAAAGTAATTTAATTATTTTAAGATAAAGTAGATAAAGTAATTTAATTTGGTCGTGGATTTTTTAAGAAATAAATTGTTGAGACATGGTAACATTAGTATTTTTTGTATATATCAAATGCGGCATTTTGAAGTTGAATCAATTATATAGTAACAGTGCTCATCGACTGAGTTAAAAGATCATGGTATAGATACTTTTGTTTTCTTTGTTGCCATTGTTTAGAGAAATAGATAGATAGATAGATAGATAGAGAGAGAGAGAGAGAGAGAGAGAGAGAGAGAGAGAGAGAGAGAGAGATAGATAACTAAGTTTATTTCAAAAATGCACTAAAATGTACACGCACTATAGGCTGTCAAAGAGGTTATAAAAACATAATAATGAAAGAAGTCCTCGATTCTCACGCATCCGCACAAGTCTGTATTTTACACAAACTTTAAAGTTGTTAAATTATTATATTAATAACTGCTAATATTGTATCTGTTGGAGATGGTTCTCCAAAAGCTATTGTTGTTGTTGTCAGCATTATTATTTTTTTGTAGTGGTAAAGTTCACTCTTATTCTTAAAGAACAAGTTGTTTATTTTTCTTCTTAATGTTTTGGCAGCGCGTAAAAGTAACAAAATGTTGTTTTGTTTTCTGATGTTGCTTTATATATTTGATGTTGCTTTGTATATTTGAAATTGATTATTATCTGATTAAGTTTGGTGTATTATGAATTAATTGTATATAATCTGGTATATCTTTGTTGTGAAGTTTTAGAATGTCTAAATAGCGTAGTGGGAACGTCATGAAGTTTTAAATGACAAATCCTGAGGTGATTTGAATCCTCGTGGGTTCGAATCCCGCCCACGCTGATCTGAGAGTAAAATCTCGGACATTCACTGGACTGGTTATACGGAAAATGGTCTAAATTGCCTAACGGATTAAACATGTGGTTTTAAAAGTGATAGATATCAACATAGTTGATTATTCACTATAATGCGTGTTTACTTTTTATAGTATTATTAATATTATGATGTCATCCAGTGTCCATGAGCAGCGACCTGCGCCTAAACCACCTTTTCTTTAACTCCCTTTGCTTTGGACTGAATTTCTGGATTTTGGAATTTGCACCGTTTTTGGACCTTTTTTTGCTAGCCGGCTTGATTTTGTCTCAATAGTGCTCGATGTTGTCATTGATGACTGTAGCACTCTAATTGTTGTTATTATTATTATTATTATCGCACATGATGTATGGGGCCCGGATGTTTTTCTAATGGGCCCGGAAGAAATTTTAGGGGCCCGGATACTTTTTAGGGATTCCGCTGCGGAAAATTTATAGTTACCCACTACATTCATGCTTGGAAGACATCTACGCTATCCACTGACCCTCGGCCCCAGTGCTCAAGGAAACGTTTAGAATATATTATAAATAAAGCCAAAAGACAAGTATAACTGATCAATATAGTTAGCACTATGAAGTACCCATAGAACTATAAATGTGACCAATAATATAAAATAAAATAACAATCTTTAATTAGAAATAATTAATATTATGTTTAATAATATAGTTTATAGCATAGATTATTATGAAACTATATAATTTATATAATAATAATAATAATAATAATAAAATATAGTATAATAGAAAATCTACAATTATAATATTAAACAGAAAATAAACCTATATTTTAATACAAGTGACTGTTAATATAAGTATAATAGAATATAAGTGAATATTATATTAGACGCAAGTCTGCAGATCAGCACAATAAAATCAGAAAATTTGTATTTAGCCATTATGGTTTGATATGGTGTGTGATATTAGTAAAATTTGCACATTAATTATATAAACCTTTATTTCGCCAAACATAGTTATTTCGCACAACTGCAATAAGTACAAAATATAAAGTAAACAACACAAAGTGACAGCATGTTCAACGAAATAGGCAGAGATGTAGAGTTCGAAACAATAAGAACATGAAACGTCACACACATGTACTCGACAGCAGTGAAAAAAAATAAAAAGCTCAATAAAAAAGAGAAATTACAATCTTTGCTTTTTCAAATATCATACATTTATTGCATATTTTATTTATTTTATTATTTTCAAAATAAAGACTCAAATAAAACTTCCAGTTTACTTTTGAAAGATCCCTAACATTACTTCCAATAAAGCAATTGTTCTCAGTCATTAGTGTGCATAATTCGTCATATCCGTAATCAATAATTTCATAGTAATTGTTACCAATTGAACGTTGCTTGGATAAGAAATTCAACCTTCTTAAATATGCAATTTTTAGTTCAGCAGGTAATTGTCCCATGTAATATTAACTTTGAGCTATAGTATTTTGATCGAAAGTATGAAATAGTTTATAGTAGACCTGTGTATGTATAGGCATTTTCAATGCAGCGGATTTGTGACTCACGCAGTTCAACACAGTCTAAGCCAAGATGGGTACATATTGGGATTCAGCCAACGAAACTGTCACCTCCAGTGAAGAAGTACCAATTCTTTAAAAAATCACGTTGTGTGCCCGAAAGAATTTTTGCTTCCTATTTTGCAAGTTTAGCTTGAAATGTTTAGCAGAAACCACAGACTAAATCTAAATAGATTATTTATCGATATAGCCTCTAATTATTTATTAACTAGGTATTCTGTATTGAGTGTACCTGCAGTGTAGAAAATATTTCTGAATGAGATGGCTGATGATCTGACCAAGTCTGGAGGTATAAGAGTGATACCAACATGCTGTTTGTTTGATGCTGGTGTACGATGCACCAGACCTGCCGGTTGTGCCAGCTTTAGTAAAATGATTCAGAAGACTATGCTGCAACGACGTCTCAAGCTTGTGGTGGATAACACGGTACTTTAATATGCATATTCATTTATATTAAAATCATTGTTATTTATTAGTGACTATTAGTAATTGGCGTTGATTTCTTGAACTGTTACTACTAGAAGCTACTCTAGTAGTAACACTTTGTTACTAGAAGCTACTCTTCTGTTTAGCTTATGAATTCACTAAAACAAATTAAGACTGGATGTATTGAAATAGTGGCACTGTTGCACTTTTCTAAGAAATTTAGCTAGTTAAGCATTAGTATTTTTGAAGTGGTGTCGCTGAAGTACTAATTTCTGTAGTTTATTACTTAACCATTGAAGTGCAAATTTGCTAGCTATGCACAAGGATAATATGTATGCGATAAGTAATGTGTTCAAGTCATTCATTGATGCTCCGTTCAGATGTATCGTTTGCTTGTGAGCTAATAATTTGCCAGTGTTGTAGACTGAATACCATTGTCAACTATCACTGCATCTATTACCAGAAATATTTGTACAATATTAATGTCTTCGTGCAGAAATCAAATCCAAATGAATTAAGTCACCAATTTTCTAACTTGAATTTCACTTCAACATAAATTAAATCTTAAAGATAAAACTCTAGGTAAAGCGAACCATGGTTCAACATTAAGTTGTGTGTGCGTGCCGTGTAGCTTTCAAATTATTTATATTACTATTCAACCTATTTGAAATTTTGAATGTCACGAAATATTATTTTCTACTTGATATATTTATGCAAACACAAAACACAATTGATGTAAGTATTAGTGAAGATATCGATATATTAGATTAATATTAAACTGTATCGAACAGTTTAGAGTGAATAATGAAGTAAATAATATTAAGAAGAAAGGACAGAAATGATTAGAATAAGTAGAGTAAGATCAAAGATTTAAAACAAGTCTATAATCGTCGATTATTGTGCATAAATGGAACAACGTCAAATATTGTTTATACATGTAACAACATCGAATCAACTACAATTGAAAATCACTAGAGTAAATGGACAAACAAGCACATAAATTTTTGACATTTAATATCATATATTTGTTTTACAGCACAGATTATGCAAACAATACGAACGGGCCTGTAGTTAGATAAACAAAAAATATTAATAATAAATTAATAATAAAGGTTTAACGTCTGTTTCCTCACCCAGGGATGATGTCAGGGATGTCCCCAACAGCACACATCACTACAGATCAATTCACGCAGACCAATCTGCAAAAGATATGTTCTGAGGAGAAGTAAGGTCCTAAACGAAAGCCAGTCCGGTGATCAAAAGTGGTCAGGGTAGATTGATTATGTCTATGGTGGGAAAAGGTTAGTCTTAAGCTTGCTTGAGAATGTTGAAAGAGAAAAACAAAAGCAAAGATTGGCAGGTAAAGAGTCCAGATTGTGAGTGCTGCATAAGAAAAAGGGAAGAAGAATTTTAGATAAGTAAGAAAGCTTGCCAAATCACAGAGTTTTGAAAGTTCATAGAGCTATTTTATATTTTATGCGTTGATTAGCAGGGAGTCAGTGAAAAGCTGGTAAAGCTAAGGTTAACGTCAGTTTCCTCACTCAAAAGCGATGTCAGTGACGGGCAAGTCCAGGATTTGAACCCCATACCTACTGATCCGCGGTCGAGAATCTTACCGACTTCACCACGAGCTCCAGCCAGTAAAAGCCAGTGAAGTCTGCTAAGTAGAGAAAGAGCGCGAAATTGAAGTCTAGAGGAATTGCACACAACACGTTCAAAAGAATTTTGGACGTGCTGCAAACGATTGAGAGAAGAAGTAGGCAACTCATGCAGTAATGAATTACAGTAGTCGAGCTTTAAATGAACTATCGAGTTAGCAAGGATAATGGCTGAATTTCTAGTAAGGGATGGACGTATTGAACTAATCTGACGAATCTGAAAAAAAGAAGCGCGACGAACAGATCAGACATGGGATTTAAAGTCAAGGTTTTCATCAAATATGACTGCAAGGTTCTTGGCGAATCGAGAAGGTGAAAGAGCAAGATTCTGAAAATTAACAGAGTTATTAGTAATTTTACTTGCAAAGGAGTGCCAATTAAAAAGTATTCAGTTTTGGAGGGATTAACAGCAAGACGATTTGTACAAAACCAGGAATAAACATGGTCTAGAATGGATGAGAGATGTGTTTGTTTCTGATCGGAATCATGATTGTAGTTGTGTGTCATCTGCATAGAAGTGAAAATTTATAGGGGACTGATCAAGCAGGTAACTGGGAGGAGTGATAAATAAAGAGCAGAGCATTGGACCTAACACTGACCTAACACTGACATGGACCTAATCTTGAGGAACACCGCCTAGAAGGGGTTGATCAGAAGAGCGATTTTGACCAATAACGACAGATTGTGTGCGACATGAGAGATAGGATGTGGGAAAAAGCAGAATCAGAAATGCCAAAACAAGATTTAAGCCTATTTACTAGAATGCCATGGTCAATTGTATCGAAGGCAGCAGAGAGATCTAGAAGAACCAAGACAGAAACCATTTACTACTCATGGCTAAGATCATTATGTATATGAAGAAGAGCGGTTTCAGTAGAATGTAGTTTTCTATAGGCAGATTGATAATGAGAGAGAGAAGGGAAAGAATCAAGACGAGTGCATAAACGGGTATTAATTACCTTTTCAAGAAGTTTAGAGAACAAGTTAAGATTGGAAATAGGACGGTAAGTGGAAATATCATCTTTTGGTAGAGAATGCTTTTTAGCAACGGAGATACAACTGCTTGTTTGAAGGAGGTCGGGAAGATACCTTTTGAGTGAGAGGTTGATTAAGTTGGTAATAGGAGCAACTAAGCCATCAATACAGGAATTCAGTAATCTTGTAGGAATAACATCAAGACAGCAAGATGAGTTGGTAGAGCGAAGAATAAAATTGCGTATTTATTCCGGTTTAGCTGGTTCAAAACTAGAAAGTAGTGGTGGCTCAGGCATATTTACAGAGCTGGTGTTGTCAGTGTCAATGGTGTTGGATGGTATAGAGCTACAGTGTTTGGCAATTTTGTCATCGAAAAGGTGGAGAAAAGAGGTAGGAAGAGATGATGTAAAGGGGAGTGACTTGGGAATGGTGCGATCAAGCAGAGAATCAAGTGCTCCTCATAATTTCTTGGGGGCAATTCTGATTCTGCGAGATTAGATTTTGATAGTACAAGCTTTTAAGCATATACTAATTATTTTATTTAATAATTTTCTTTGTTTGAGATGCTTGGACTTAACGTCTGGATTTCGCAGTTCAGGTGGATTTTCGGATCCTTCCTGAACTTAGTTTCAAGTTTGGAACTTTCCGATTTTGTTTAAGGATTTCTTCTGAAATAAATAGTTTCCTAGGGCTTGAGCAGCAATGAAGGGTCATAAGAGGGGCATGTTTGTGTAATACGGAAGAAAGTACGGAGCTAAATTTAGCTGAATATTCAAACGTTAAAAGTTAAACTTAATAAATAACAATACAAAAGAGGCTACGATAAAAAAGCCATATGGTTCATTCCATGTCAACTAGTCCAATGCTCCCCCAGGTGACCCTCTCAGATTTAAACGATATTTTAACAGTGTAAAGTAAAATATGGCTCTAGGCTAGGTTTAAAATTTAAAATTAATCGGCTCACCATTTGGGTAGTTATGACAGTTATTTCGACCCCACCATAAATCTGTTTCGGTGCGAGAAATGAAACACGTGTTATTTTTCTGTTCTTTGAGCTGCTAAAATTTAGCTGTTTACGGTCCTCACATATGAAACTTCCCAACAATACTATATTTGATGCATAGATTCAGAAAAAGCACTCAGAAAGCCATTGGCATGTATATCGTGGCTGCTACAGCCACTCAAACTTGATGTTTAGCAAAAGTAGGAATTTTTGTAAAGGCAACTTTGAGTCCTGATAATTCTCAAAATTGACCAACCACATTATTCCAGGCCATTTAGTTCCATAATATATCTCAATAATATAAAGCACTCGTCACCCTCAGAAGCAGCTTGGATTTAGAAAACCACTGCTCAAACTTTACAAAATTGAAGCATCACCCAATTTTTGGACAACTTCAAAACCATGGTTAGACATGTAGGCAGTTGATCACAACCGTCAAAGTTTAATCAGTGACGACATGAGCTTATTACACTCAATGTTCTTTCATGAATAATCTTTATCAACGATACATTCGCCAGATGGCGCATTACTATGCACAGTTTCAACAAATTCAGGTTGATGCATTTTCTTTAGCACATCAGAATCTATACAGGTAGTGCACTCTTTTACAGACAACAAGTTACAATTAATTACCGTAGGCACTGGCTCTGCAGCGCTGTCAACTCCATAAACCGTCCATCCTAAACGAGTTTGAATCGCCATTCGACGGTATGAGTTTGAATCGCTCTCTGACGGTAGTCACTTAATTGATTCAAATGCCTTAACACAATTAACACCAAGCAAGATACCGACTTTCACAACATCATCATCACGTTCCGGTAACTCAGAAACAATAGAAGACAAATACGGATATTTCCTTAAAATATCATGAATAACAATGTCGTTATGTTCAATGGGTAGTACTTGCTAGGTAAGTCGTAGGCATTGTTATTCTATCCACATCGTTATCAATTGACGACAACTGTAAATCATTAACTACAAAATAATCTTCAGTAGACTCTTGATTAATCGTTTTAATGTCTTCTTTGGCTGGTCTACTAGAACCAAGCTGACGCCATAACTGTTTACCAATAAAAAGCCTGAGCTCAGGGAATCAATACGTGTTAATTACCTTGTTACCAAAATGTACCTTAACAAGCATAACCGACATTAACACTGGTTTAAACGTTAACTTACTTGCTACATTAGTAGTACAGTTTGTTTCAACTAACGATACATTAGCAGGATTCGCTGGTACTTTAATATACGAATAGTCATGTAAAACTGTGGGGTGAGACTTGTTACACACCTTTCTACATCTGCAGGTCTTCACTGTGTGTTGCACAGAGACGGGCGTTAAACAACCAAAGCAAAGTTTATTCTCAAAACTGAACTGTCTCCTGTCGGACATATTCATACTCAAAATCGATTGCACTCATCTAAGTCCTGATAGCCATTACACATACAACACATGTTAACATTTAAATCTTTTCAATATGTTACTGATTGATCGTTGTTGGCACTTCTATGTGATGCCTGAGTAGCATTAACCGTAGCAAACACCTTACCTTGTTTGCCATAATTATGCTGTACATTATTAGTCTTGTTATTAGCTGCATTAATATGCACCTTACTTTGCATCCCTAATGCCTCATGCAAAGCATTCTGTGAGTAAACAGGATGTCGTAATTTCTACACTTCGCTGTCTACAAATTCAACCAACTCGTTAAACGTTGCTAGTTTACCCTTGCTCTCTAATTTGCATGCTCGATTGCGCCATGTTAACTGCATAAAATTAGGAAGGAAGCTTTGAAACAATTTTCTGTTTGTATATTTCACCATGACAACTGCGGTAGTTTCACCTTGTGATATAGTGACTATATCTGAAATATCCCTAGACTCAATTACAGAAAACATTTCATTATTACATGGGCTCATTATTACATAGTCTAGCTGCTGTAACTGTGCTAAGCTACGCATTGAGCTTCTAATGCATTGCAACAATATAGCAAAAGAACGCAAACTCTCTGTATCGTTGGATAGCGTAGGTTTATAGTCATCAAAGCTTTTCAGATAGGACCTGGCAATGCTTTCATGATTGCCCAATTCCTTGGCTAGCTGATATTTCAGCTTGTCATATCTATCTGATTGGGATTGTTCATATGGCTAATGACTAATTGTTTTGCATAACCACTGGTGTACTGAGCCATATAGTTTAACCTATGATCTATGTCTTCAGTGGCATCTTCGATTATTCGTTCGAAAGAGGAAAGCCACTGCGTATTTTGCGTTGCGTCGCCATTAAATTCTGACTGCTGTAAATTGGGCAATTCACTTTGCTTTAAAGCACTACTGAAACCATTGATTGCTATGCACATGTTATCAGTAACATTGTTAGCACGTTCACCGTTATTAACTTCATTAACACAATTGACATTAGAAGATACGCTAATTCTACTAGCATTGTGTGAATTATCATTTGCATTCACAAACTTATTATCAAATGAAACATTAGAACTGTTAACCAGCACATTGCACCTGTGTAAACCCATAGGAGCATTATTTATCCTAATACCATCGTTGAAAGTTACCACATGACTGGAAGGTTCTGTTGAGTCGCTCTGTTGCTGACTCTGCCATATCTCCTTGTAAGCAGAGCAGATCTTGGCTTCGTTGATGATCAGCTCCTCAGCAGCATCTTCTTTTACCTGACTCATCTGACCTTGTAGCAGAATCATCCTCTTCTTGGCAGCTATCTCCATCTATCGTCGTTCCTGATCCAGCTGCATCTCTCTCTATCGTCGTTCCTGCTCCAGCTGCATCTCTGTCTGTTGACGCTCCATCTGTACCTGTCTCGCCTCCTGCTCCAGATGCATTCGTCGTTCCTCCTGCTCCAACTGCATCCGTCGTTCCTCCTGCTTCAACTGCATCCGTCTTTCCTCCTGCTCCAACTACAGTAGCTCCATATGTCTCATAATAGCAGCAGATTTTTGTCTCTCCCTCTCTGTGGTCGCTTTAGCTGCTGCGGCAACTGCACGGTCAGCCTTTTGACTGATAGTAGAATATTTGGATGTAGCGGACAACTGTCACCAACACTGACACCAGCTCTAGTTGCTCATTTCGTCGTAGCTGTGCCTTTGATTCCTCGTCCACCATTGACCTTGACCTAGCCTCGACGGCATCTTGAATCACCGACTCGTACATCTCGATATGTAGAACTCAACTCTTGACCTTGGGGATAACCTTGTGACTGGTGAACCTGATGTAGAACTCAGCCCTTGACCTTGGGGGATAATAACCTATTTATACTATTTGAACACACAAATATTATATTCAAATTGAATCCTAAAACACGTTTTCTCAATTAATTCAACTTTAAGAAGATTTAAAATTCAACGCAAAATGTCCAATTTCTTTCTATAATAGAAATTACGATTCTCTATAATTATCGACATATTTACGGAGTGATATTTTCATATACGCAAATCCTTACCAATAATAGTTTTCGACAACACGCTTTTAGACCTATTTCATCATTCTTTTCGTCAAAGTATATAATTCTAAAAATATCGAAATTCTGATCATATCGAAAGTACAAAATTACATTAAACTGTGGAGAACATTATTTGTAATCTATTATGTGTGATTATTAACCAGAAATATAGTCCCTTAACCTCGGTTTATACAGACAAAACTTATACACTTTCTCTTAGTTGTTTACTGTTCGACACCTTAGCAGAAAGAGAAAGTAGTTACTTGTTCTTTGAGAATAAAAGTAAACCATACAAATACAAAATAATGATATTGACAACAACAACAAACCTTTGGAGAACTGTCTCCGACATATTTATATATCTTCTCTCTCTCTCTCTTTAGTGCACTGCCAAGTGGCAGGTTCGAGGTACATATTCATACTCAAAGTCTGTTCTGTCGATCCATAAGAGCACTCCTTAGATCAACAAGTTAATCCCTTTCAAAGTCTATGCCTTATCCATATCTTATGTAGCCTATAGCTTGGGAAAAGTTGGCTTCTGATGTGGTTTCCCATTGCCTTCCTCAGTTAGGTGGATTAATATATATATATATATATCTCTTAGTGCACTACCTACTGGCAGGTCCATAGTACATAACGCCTCCACTCTTCTCTGTCTTCTGCCTTCCTCTTCATTTCCACATATGAGTGGGTCTTTAAATCATCTAACATACCTAATCTCGGCCTGCCCCTGCTTCTTTTTCCTTTCATTCTACCTTCTATGACCTCTTTTAATAGACCTTCCCCTCTTAGAATATGTCCTATCCAACTCTTCTTCCTATTTTTTAATACATTTATCAACTGTCTATCTGTGCCAACTCTCTCTAGAACTTCCTCATTTGTAGCCTTTTGAGTCCAACTAATCCTCTCCATTCTTCTCCAAATCCACATTTCCAATGCCTCCAGTTTCCTAATATCTTCCTTCCTTTTAGCGTGGTCCAAACCAAAGTTTTCACTATCTTTATCTTTGTATCTTTCTACAGACTTTTTGTTAATAGTTCTTTTCTATTACCAAAGGCCGCTTTTACTTGTGCAATCCTACTGCATATTTCAGTCTCACATTTCCCGTCATCGGTTATAGTATGACCAAAATATTTGAAACTTCTTACCTGTTCCAATTTCGTATCATTTATTGTGATATTAACTTCACCTTTATTATTGGATACTCTCATAACCTTGGTCTTTTTATATTTATCTCCATGCCATATCTCAATGTCGTATCATTCAGCCTATCCATTATCTTCTGCAGTCCAACCTCACTACCCGCTACCATTCCTTGGTCATCTGCAAATCGTACATCTTGTAACAATTTCCCTCCTACTTTTATTCTTCCAAGTCTTCCATGGCTTCCTCCATCATTGCCTCAGCGTAAATATTAAACAGCAGCGGCGAAATGCTATAACCTTGTCTTACTCCACGTCCTATTTGGCCTTCTTCTGAGTATTCTTGTTGGATTTTGATTACTGCTCTTTGATTCACGTACAAAGTTAGTCTTCTATCTCTCCAGTCAATTCCTATTCTTTTTAATATCTTATATTTTCTATTCTTTTTATATCTTATATTTACCTACCTATATATATATATATATATATATATATATATATATAGATATATAAATAATATTATATATATATATATTAATTATATAGATATAATAATATATATCGAATATATTCTTATATATATATATATATATATATATATATATATATATATATATAGAATATAATTCTTATATATATATGTATGTATGTATATATATATATGTGTATATATATATATATATATATACATACATCTAGTAAAGGTTGCAGGTTGACTACTATATGATGTGTCGAATGATGTAATATGAAGTGAAGTATAGTATAACTATATACGAATGTAATGCTTTTTATTACAGGTTAAGCATCAGTACATATGTGATAAGCACAAGAGTGCTATACAGCAGATGAGGAATCAGCAAAAGAGTAGAGGCGGTGCTGGTGCAAGTGAAGCAGGCAGAATTAACATGTCCGATATACCTAGTTCAGAGATGCATAGTGAGGTCTGTTCAATTATTCAATATAATCTTCTGATGTATGAAGTTTTGGCAGCATAGTGAGGTCTGTCCATTTAATCAATCTTGATCCATACTGCTCAGATTCTTAATCCATAATTTTCAGGTATAATTGACTATTCAGTCAATCATGAAATGCTTAGTTTACAGCTGCATAGTTGCTTAGGTAAACATAATGAAAACCTTGGTATGGACCACACTGTTATATGGACGTGAAAAGCTTAGTTTACAGCTGCACAGTGACGTAGATAATGATAGTGAAAACCTTAGCATGGACCATGCTATTATACAGAGGAAGCAGTTGATAAATGCATTAAGTAATAGGAATGCAGAGCTTGATAGGACAACGTTTTAAGGGGTTTAGTTTACTAAAAGAGTTCGTAGAAGGTAAAATGGAACGAAAGAATCAGATGCAGTCCGAGATTAGGAATGTTAGATGTTTAAAGATCCACTCGTATGTCGACATGAAGCGGAAAGCAGAAGACAGAGATGGGAAGCGCTCTATGCCATGTATCTGCCAGATGTCTGTGCACTTAGAAAGAGAAGGAGCGACATACGTTTAGTCAAACGCTAACAGTGTTTCCGTAACACTCCGCTTCATGCAGTCTGTTCAACCTCTCAATCAGTCTAGCGATAACTCATTAAGAAGTTCGTGCTGAAATTCTTAACTCGTCTGATTCATCCTGTTGTCTTGATCTCATTGCAACTAAACTTATCAAATCCTGCATCGATGCTTTTGTGCCTCCTCATATTACTCACTTAAAAAACCTCTGCCTTAGCTAAGGTGTCTTTCCCATCTCATTTTAAGAAGCCGTTGTCACTCCTCTTTTGAAGAAGGCTTCCTTACCTAAACATGAGCTTTCCTTCTATCGGCCAATATTTAATCTTAACTTCATTTCCAAAGTCCTCGAATCGGCTTGTTGTCAATCCTTCAATAATGGAATACCTTCTCATCGGCACCCCAAATCAGCGTAATAAAATAACTAGCTCGATCATAACATTTAAAATATCCCCTTAATACCCACAGATTCTGCACGTAACATTGGTGTAATTTTTGATTCAAATCTAAACTTTAAAACCCATATTTCAGCAGTCTGTCTTTCTTCTTTCTTCCATATCCGTCAATTACGTCATATTCGTAATAAATATTACCTTGATATTTATTCTGCCACTGTATTAGTAATGCGCTTGTCCATTCTAAACTTGATTACTGTAACTGCCTGCTGAATGATCTCCCGAAAACCTATCTAATTCGTCTCAAACACGTACAAAATTCTCTTTCTTGAGTCTTATGTAATGTAAAAATACTCAAATCCCACGCCTCTTCTCCTCTAAGGAACTTCACTGGCTTCCATTGTCCAAACGAATAAAATTCAGAATAGCTACCTTGACCTTCAAAAGTTTAAATTATAGTAAACCATCCTGTCTATCTGATCTTTTATCAGTCTATCAGCCCTCTCGTAGTAAGGTTCCTCTATTAAAAAACTTCCTACTGTATCAAACATTAAATATGCCGTACGCAGACGCTCCCTTCATGTTTTCTGCTTCGACAATATGGAACTCTCTGCCACAATATCTTCGATCTTGCAATTGTATGGGTACTTTGCTTGGCAAGCTAAAAACTCGTCTCTTTCCGACATGGGTCTTAATTTCGACTCGCTTGCCTTAGATCATGGACTTGCACTGTTTTGATCTCGCTTTCTCTTGTGGTCTCTGTGTCCTCAGTCGTCATCGTGTTTTGCTTTGGGGCCTATTTGTGTAGAGTCTGCAAGAGACGTCCCTGACATTGTCTTATGGTGAGGAACCTGCCGTTAAATTCTTATTGATTGATTGATTGTTTGATTGATTGGTTGGTTGATTGCTTGAGATGCATATTACTTGGCCACTTAGTAGTTGTTTTGAAAATCAGTTAGTCAGCCATTCGTAATAAAGAAGTGATCAGTTATCGATTGAGATCTTGATATGTGGGGCACTCTCATTAACTACAATATTAAACTGTAAACTGTTACTGTAAACAGCCTATTGCCTGCTTACTGTAACGGGGGTAAAATTCTTTCAGGAAAAAATGGATATTTTAAATCCATGAAGCCTGTTTAGGATTCCTCCGGGATCAGCATGAAGCTGATGGTTTTAATTTCTTCCCTTGTTAAAAACGTGTAAATTTCCAGTAGGAGTGGCTCAGAATTTGCCCACACGTGCAGGATGTGAGCGTTATAGTATTGTATGAGTGTGGCATCTGTGGGTCGTAGCTCTAGACTTAGATTATTGGCTTCAGCTAACCTGTGTGTTATCATAGATACACCTTCACGTAGAACCGGCTCAAAAAAGAGGAGATGATTTGGCTCTGTTTGGACACAATTTTTGATTTATTCTTTTTCAAACAGGCTCAAATGATAGACAGGGGCTGGTGTAATAGTGGACAGGATCTAGTCCATAATTGTTCACCGAGAATGTTTGGAAGTTTTCAAACAAGCAGGTGAAAGCTGTAAAGCTCATGTTAACATCAGTTTCATTTGACGTAAGCGATATCCGTGACGGCGAGCCCAGGATTTGAACCTACGCATAATAATCCATAGTCTGATATTGTACTGATATCGCCACTGGCTCCAGCCAGTAGGTATTAGAAGAAAGTCTTTTAGAAGGTACAAGTCATGACACTCTTGCATATTCTTCAAACCAAACGCTTTCCTAACAGACTGAGCTCTTTTCTATTTTTCTTTCGAGCACTCAAATTGCGTCAACTTGCTTGCAGTAAAGTTGTTGGATTGGAGGCAGTTGCATAGTGATGAGTAGTTTGGATAATTTTCCTTATAGTCTTGAGACTTTCAACCAAAGAATATCGGTAACCGTAATGGCACTGGCAGGAAAATCGATTTGGATGGCAATGAATTTTTTTGAATTTGTTGCAATTAGTGATGTGCTTACGACTCATTTTTCTGAGCAGCATATATGCGACTCGCACAGCTCAGTAAGCTGACTGCTTTAAGCTGCTCACCAGAACACAAGCAAACTGCTCTCTCAACTGGTTCACGCTCTGGCTGCAGTGACTAAATCTGTGTGAAGGCCTGTAGGGCTAACCGGACAGTAGTGTAGTCAGGGAGGTTATATGGCTTTTATACCATGCTTATATGGTTTATGAGTGTAGTAGTCGAGTGTACACTCTATGAGTGTACTCGAGTAGTAGAGTGTACACTCTATGAGTGTAGTAGTCGAGGAGGCAGCAGTGTTGCCATTTGGGTTGATTTCACGCACAATTGTGTCTATTTCTGGGCTAGTTAATTTAAGATGTTGGCCTGTTGGGCTAAAAGTATATTTTTAGATATGTGGTAACTCTGCATGATTCCAGTGTTATAAAAAGCTAGTCAAGCTATGTTAACGTCAATTTCCTCACTGGAAATAAATTGACTGTTGAATGAGTGTACCTTATACAAAATGCATACGATGAAAGGATAGTCTGAAAAAACAACAATATTAATGTCACTGTAATACTTCTCTCAGGTCATCAGTCTTAATTAATTGTGTACAAAGAATTGCATACGCAGGCTTACGTCGACTTCGCTTTCCAAAAGTACCACCAGTGACGGTTCTAGCTCACAGGCGAGCTCTTTCCATTTAAAACGGCTTTATAAACCACCGTCTATACAAGTATTTACATCGCCACCAGCGATGTCGGTAAGATATTCAACCGCGGATCAGTATGTGCGAGATTCAAATCCTGGGCTCGCCCGTCACTGACATCGCTTTCGAGTGAGGAAACTGACGTTAACCTTTGACGTTAACTTTTTTTAATTTACCAATATTGTGTATTGACACAGTGGTGTAGTGTAACGGGGAGCGGGGAGACACGTCTCCCAATTTTTACCAGATAGGGAACACGTCACCCCTCCTGTTATATTTTGAAATCCATGTGTAATCTGC
This sequence comes from Enchytraeus crypticus, assembly GCA_905160935.1. Classification (NCBI taxonomy): domain Eukaryota; kingdom Metazoa; phylum Annelida; class Clitellata; order Enchytraeida; family Enchytraeidae; genus Enchytraeus; species Enchytraeus crypticus. Next base: position 16,350 of record CAJHZI010000371.1, on the reverse strand, counting down.
AATTTATCTGACTGTAGTAACTGTACATGTATTGTATGTAAACGTTTCAAAGTTGCTTTTATTACTCTGAGCGAGTCACTGAGAATCTTTCTGATTTTGTTTGTACAGGGTGGCCACAGACCAGGAAAACCTGGAAAACTCAGGGAATTTTTTTTGTCTGGAAAACCTGGAAATCTCAGTTAATTTGAAGGCAACTCCAGGCATATTTTGATGGGTTAAAAAAATTGTTTCAACAAATTTATCACATCAAAGAATTTAGCACATCAAAGGACCATAGGTCGCATTTGCTCCTTAATTATCGTTGTTGAAGAGAATAGCAAAAATAAAAGCTTAAGCTCTTATAATTTATCTCGTTTTTGGATTGCTTATGTTTATGAAACGGTAAATACATTGTATAAATGACATGTTATCATTTCTGAAATTCATAAATAACATTAAATATCATTGTCGGAACTGACGGGAGGGGGGGTGCAGTAGTAACAAAAATAAGAAGAAACATTAGTATGCTAATTCTGCAAATATTCTTTGTTGAGAATAAAAAAACAATACCGTAACAAAGATTTATTGTGAATTAGAAGAAACAGTGAAAGAGGTTATACTTAACCACATTATTGAAATACTTTGAGATATAGCAAGGTCGACTTTCAACCGAGATTGGTCAAATGACAAATAGTTTTCTTCTTGGCTACAGACAGTAGATAATAATATACACCAGGCACAATGTAAGTGTATGAAGAGTTTAGAGCTAAGCAACATGGGGAGACTAGCTGTTACAACAGCTGTTGCTGTTGTTCACAACAAATCGTATTTCAGCAATAGCAGCTGACCTTATCAAAAAACCTCATCAATGAAAATAAACATAACCCTTAGAAGTTATGGAATGCAATGGATTCTCTGCTCAGTAGAAATGTACCTCAATCTCTTCCTTCTGACTTCACATCTACCACTCTGGCGTAATCCTTCCTGAATTTCTTCAGTGATGAAATTACCAATCTTTGCTCTTCCATACCCTCTTCTACTTTAAATTTCTCATTTGCTGATAATTGCACTTCTTCCCCAACAACATTATCTGGTTTTCACTTGGAAACTCAGAAGTTCATGCTGTAATTCTTAACTCGTCTGATTCAACCTGTCCTGTGGATCTCATTCCAACTAAACTTATCAAATTCGTTCATCGATGCATATGTGACTCTTATTACTCATTTAATAAACCACCTGCCTTAGTGAAAGGTGTCTTTCCATCTCATTTTAAAAAAGCCATTGTCACTCCTCTTTTGAAGAAGGCTTCCTTACCTAAAAATGAGCTTTCCTACTATCGGCCAATTTCTAATCTTAACTTCATTTCCAAAGTCCTCGAAAGGATTATATACTCGCGTCTTTGTCTTCATTTAGATTCTTTCTCATCACACTCACATTTTCAATCTGCATATCATAAATTCAACTCAACTGAAACTGCACTAACCAAGATCCACAATGATCTCTGTCTAGCCATGGACGCACAGCACTTATCTGCCCTAGTTCTTCTCAATCTCTTCGCTGCTTTTGACACCATAAACCACAGTATACTCCTTTCTAGAGTTAATTCGTGCTTCGGAATCTCTGACAAGGCCCATAGCCTCCTCTCCTCATACCTCTCACAGCATACCCAATCTGAAATTACTCAAAACACTTTATAACCATCATGCACTCTACCTTGTGGAGTCCCTCAGGGTTCTGTGCATGGTCCCCTCCTTTTCACCTTATATACCACCCCCTTAAGTCACTTGCTAACTGATTCGGTGCTGAAATTTCACTTTTATGCTGATGCTTCCCAGATTTACATCTCTTTTTTGAGTCCTGATTCTTTTGATGCTCTGTCCAAGCTTACATCTACCCTTGATTTAGTTCACTCCTGGTTTTGCGCTAATCGGCTTGTTGTCAATCCTTCAAAAACGGAATACCTTCTCATCGACACCCAATAACATTTAAAAATATCCCCTTAATACCCACAGATTTTGCACGAATCTTGGTGTAATATTATTTTGATTCAAATCTAAACTTCAAAACTTGTTGTCGTTCTTCTTTTTTCCTTATCCGTCAATTACGTCAAATTCGCAAGTCCCTTAATACTAATTTCGCCACTGTGTTAGCTAATGCGCTTGTTCATTCTAAACTTGATTACTGTAACTCCCGGCTGAATGATCTCCCGAAAACCTCTCTAATTCGTCTCCAACACATACAAAATTCTCTTTCTCGAGTCGTCTGTAATGTAAAAATACTCCAGTCTCAAACCTCTTCTCTTCTTAAGAAACTTCACTGTCTTCCAGTCTCCAAATGAAAAAATTCAAGATGGCTTCCTTGACCTTCAAAAGTTTAAATTATGGTAAACCATCCTATATATGTGATCTTTTATCAATCTATCAACCATCTCGTAGTCTTCTTTCCTCTAGTGAAAATCACACTGTGCCAAACATTAAATCTGCCATGGGCAGACACTCTTTCATGTTTTCTGCTCCGACAATATGGAACTCTGCCACAAGATCTTCGATCTTGTAATTGTATTGAAACTTTACTTGGCAATTTATAAACCCATCTCTTTCCACTATAGGTCTAACCTTTGGCCTGCTTGCCTTGGATCTTGGACTTTGCACTGTTTTGATCTCGCTTTCTCTTGTGGTCTCTGTGTACTCAGTCGTCATCATGTGGTACTTTGACGCCTGTTTGTGTAGAGTTCACAAGAGACGTCCCTGACATTGCCTTATGGTGATGAACCGGACGTTAAACTCTTATTGATTGATTGACCGATGCAAGCTTCAGTTTGGCATATTTTGCACACATGTGGAGAGTGATTTGAAAGGCATTTTCAGCAGCTACAACAAAGCTAATGAACGACTCAACTCCTTTTATGCAAATTTTCTTTCTCGTGATGCAGAATTCGCAGACCTCTGGTGCATAGTGAAGTTAGTAATGACTTTATCCCATGGCAATGCATCAGTAGAAAGTGGCTTTTCTGTCAATAGTGATATTCTGGTTGAAAATATGCAGGAAGAGTCACTGATTGCACAAAGGCAAGTCTATGATGCAGTCAATGCAGCAGGCGGAGTCCTAAAGGTTGTGATAAAAATAAATAAATGATTCAGTTTTAGAGAGGAGCAAGATCACGCTACCAGTCGGCCTTGGAGGCGCAGAAAAGAAATAAAGCCGATGAAGAAAAGACTCGCCAGTCGAAAGAGGGCAGCGGAAATGGTGAAAACTCCGCTGCAGAAGAAAAGCAAAGTACGACGGTCTGCTGCAGAAGTAGCCCAGGAAATCGACAATAAGATAACCCAGTTGAAAAAAGACAATCATCTTATCATCTGTAGCGTGTTGTTTTTAGAGGAGATCTGTGAGCTGTTTACTTTTATTAATAAAAAAATTAAAGATTATGATATTGTCTTCCTATCTGATCAGAACAGAAATGAAGAACATTGACTGCCGCATTGTAGTTTCTATACTGTATCCAATGACATGCAATTTGATGCTATTTAAAGCAATTGTGTGTTGAGAAATGTCGTTTTTCGAGTATAAATTGTCTGGAATTTTTAAAACATAGAAATCCTGGAAAACTCTTGGGAATTTCATTTGAGGAAACGTGTGGCCACTCTGTTGTAGTATTTACACAACAGTTTCTGTATCTGGCTCAACTACAGTAATTTTCAATTTAAAATTAAAATTTTATTATGTTTTTGTATAATTTTGTACGTGCAAATTTGCACAGGTTTTATGAAATCAGGCTCAAAAACTTGAAAAAAGTTGAGCAAGATTGAGCCCTGTGCCACTCTACCAATTTAATATTTTAGGATTACGTCCCTGGTAATACATGTAGTTTATGTCTTCCAGATGACAGCTATCAGCTATAGGCAGCCTTACTCACAGTTCTCACGTACAGCCTGAGAGGCTGAAAGTGCGAGCCCGCGCCCTACATCGTTTGAATGCAGGTACCATAGGCCTATTGCTTGGCCTTGGTACTAGGAAACCTCTTTCTGGAACTGCTCACTGAGATCAGCTCTTAGATAGCACTGAGACAGCTGTTATTGATAGATAGCTGTTACTGAGAGCAGCTCACTTCAAAGAGCGGCACTGAGTGAGTCAAAAGAGCAGTGAGCAGCCATCTCTAGTTGCAATGACTTTATCTGGATGAGGGATTCGCTCTGTAGTCTGTTTGTTCTGTAAAGGCTAAAATCTCATTTGTTGCTTGAAAGGGCATTTTGACGATTTTCATTTTATCAGGGCCTATTCCTGAAGATGTGGATTAGAGTTGGCCGCTCACTGTTCTTTCGACTCACTAAGTGCTGTTCTTTGCAGTGAGCTGCTCTCGCTCACAGCTCAATGCTCTCTAAGAGCTGCTCTAAGTGTGCAAAAATGCTCTCAGTGATCAGCTGCAGACAGTGTTATAATATTGATTCACTAGTGCTAAGGCGGCAAGGCCACGTAGCAGGCCTATACAGGCCTGCATTTTAAACGATCTAGGACGGCGGGTTCTCTCAGCCTCTCAGGCTGTGAGAGCTGCGAGTGAGCTGCTTAGATCTGACAGCTGCTGCCTCGCCTAGGTAGCTGACTGCTGTGGTCTCGCCTAGGTAGTTAAAAGCTGTCGCTTCGAATGCATATAAACTACATGTATTAGCAGGGGTGTATTCTTAAATTAATAAGTGGTGAGATTGGCGTTAAGCACAATCTTGCTAAAATTTTGCGTATGTTTGCTCTTCTTTATAAAAATTGTGCATATTTTACGTAAAAATATACAAAGATGCAATGAAATTATTTTAAATTGAAAATTACTGTAGTTTAACCAGATAAAGAAACTAGTGTGAAGTTACTGCAATTGAAGTCATAAAGATTCTCAGTAACTCGAGAATACTAAAAGCAACTTTGAAACATTTACATATATGTACAGATACTACAGTCAGAGAAACTGCTGTTTACACATTTTTACATGGTTATCAGTAAAATAGTGCAGGCCTATATAGGCCTGCATTTCGAACGATCTAGGACTGGCGGGTTCTCACTCTCAACCTCTCAGGCTGTGGTATATTTTATTTTATTAGATATAGGTTACTGCTGCCGCCTCGAACAATTATAAACTGCATGGTACATGTATTATTAGTTGATGCATAGACTGTAGTTTATAAAGCCCCTTCATATAAAGCCCTTTCAGATGGGGAGAGTTCAACTGTGAACAGTGGCGGATCCAGGGGGGCCAGGAGGCCTGGGCCCCCCCCCTTAGACCCGTCGTTAAAAAATTGTAAACTAGATATTTATTGTTTCTATGGCAATTTCTATGTGTAAATATATTTGTAAGGGCAGTGGTTGGGGGGGGGGGCGGGGTACGAGAGGGAACTCAGTTCCACTAGCTCGAATTTTTTAAAATGTGGGCCCCATTGGAGGTCCATAGTTGGTGTACTAGGAGCCCTGTATAATGGATGGGGGCCGAAAATGTTGACCGTTTCACTAGCTCTGAATTTAACATTAACCACAGTATGAGAGGAGAAAAGGGTGTGAGTAAAAATTTGAACTCTGTCCCAGAGCAGTGGTGCAAACAGTTTGAACTGGGAGGGACTTAAGCCCCCCAATGCCAATCCCAATCGCCTTTTCCAAAGCAAATGTAGAATTTTAGGTTTTCCCCTGACTTTAGTACGGGTATGAGGGGGGGGTAAGATACGGGGATGGACTTACTCTATAAGCCGAGGAGCGCCGTAATGAAAAAGTTTTAAGCCCCCCCCCCTCGCAGCAATTTTTATGGTAGCGTCATATGTCCCAAAGGAGGCAAAGAATGTTTACACAAAAAAATTCAAGCCCCCCTTAAAAAATTCCTGGATCCTCCCCTGACTGTGAACTAGGACCGTCGATGATGGTACATTTGGAAAGCGATGTCGATATAAACCTGCGTATGCAATTTGTTGTACTCATTTAATAAATGGAGTTTTACGAATTAAAGGTTATTAACTTTAGAGTAGTTACACAGTGACATTAATATTAATATAATTTATTTCCAGATTATCGTTTTATCGTATGTAATATGTCTACGGCACATTCATTCTACAGTTAGCTTACAACAGTCGTATCATGCAGGGTTACCATATGTGTTAATAGTTTTAGCCCAACGACTTAACGAAACTACCTCATAAATAGCCCAATTGTGCGTGAAATTCTCCCAACTGGCAACACTGACTGACATAGAGGACCTAAACTACTAGAAGTCACGTAGGCCCCACACGCACGGTGCAGTTACAGTAGCAAGTGCCTGGACCAGTTGAGAGAAGTGACCATTAGAGTTTACCATTAGAGAAGTTACCATTTGAGTGCAGTGTGCGGATGAGCAACTCAAAAGAGTCCGTTCATTGAGCTGTGCGAATCGTTTATGCTGCTCTCACAGATGAGTCGTTAAGCACATCACTAATATGGATAGATTAATAATTTCAGATAATGGGTCAACTATACATTCAATGGTACTCCTTATAAATTTACTAAGAATTTTGTCAAAACTCTATCTATGACTCCTTTTGTAATAGTTTTTGGATTTCTAATTTCAAACTTCGTGGTTTGATCCAATCAACATCAATTGATATTTTGTAACAAGTGACACACATATTCTTTTTATGTTTTTAATTCTTGAAGTGTATAGCAAATTATTGACTTTCTGCATCAAGAAATAAAAATGTAGAATATCAATTCTTTTTTTTTTTTTTTTTGTCAAAGACTGTAGCAGATGTTTACTAATATCAGATAAATTTTTGCTGGTTTCAGATAAATTTTTTTCTGTTGCCAGTGGGTTTATTGCGACGTTACAAGCGTCATTTTAAGCTTCAAACTAAACCTGGTTCAAATAAGATGCAACTAGCAGATGTAAGTACTTTCTCTTTACTATTAGTGATAGGTAAAATAGTATCTTTAAATCATCATCATCTTCCCTTAAATCTTCCCTTAAGTCGGGATACGAATAGACTTTCTCCAGTCCTCACTGTCCTAGACCATATCATCAGTCATTACCCTATTTTTCATGTCCTTCTTAATTACCGCATCCCAAGTCAATTGTGGTCTACCTCTCTCTAGCTTAACATCCAGTTCTTCCCTCCAAACTCTCTTTATTACATCTTCATCTGCCTTTCTCACAATATGCCCATACCATCTCAATCTCGACTGAGCCAACCTATCCCCAATCCCCTCAACATTCAAATTCATCCTCACATATTTATTTTCCATTCTGTTCTTCCTAGTTCTTCCACACATTAGACGCAACATTCTCATTTTCTGCCACATGCAAACCCTGCAAATGTTCCCTTTTTAGTGCCAACATTCCAAACCATACATCATTACTGGCCTTACCACAGAACTATAAAATTTGCCTTTCAGTTTTAGTGGGATTCTCCTATCACACAACACTCCACTAGCAGCCCTCCACTTTGCCCATCCAGCCTGAATCCTACTAGTAACCTCCTTTTCCAACTCACCTATCCTCTATTACAGATCCCAAATACTTAAAATCTGTTACCTTCCTTAGCTCCACACCCTGACTTATTACTCTATCTCCGTTTATCATCTAACCCTTCCATCTACTCTCTGAATGTTCCGTTTTTTCCTTATTCTCCCTCAGTCCTTTACTTTCCAGTGCCTCCCTCTTTTCCAACATCTCGCTTACTTTCTCCACAGTGTCTCGTACTAGATCATCTGCAAATAGCATGCACCATGGGGCCTCCTTAATAACTCCCTTAAGCAACTCATCGATAATCAATATAAGCAAATATGGACTTAGGGCTGATCCTTGATGTACCCCTATCTTCACATCAAAACTCTGAGATTGTCCACTCTCACACTAGTCTTCACCCTGCTGTACATATCTTTGATTAACTCAACATATTTCCTCTTCTTCAAAACTTCCCACACCAGTTCTCTCGGAACCCTATCATAGGCCATTTCAAGATCCCCAAATACCATCTGTATCTTCTTCCTCTCACTCTGTTGTCGACCTTCCAGGCATAAACCCAAACTGGTTGCCCTTAATGTTTGTTGAACCTCTCAACCTACTCTCCACTACTCTCTCCCATAGCTTCATTGTATGGCTCAACAGCTTAGTACCTCTAAATTCTTACATTCTTGGATGTCCCCTTTACTTAGTAAAATAGTATCTTTAAAACAGTGTTTTATTTTCAAAATTGAATATCATAAAAATATTTTATTTATTTTTTTTTTCTGATAGTTAAAGTTAATTTTGCTTAAGAAAAATTACTTTATTTATTTTAATTTTATTTATTGCTTTATTTCAGGCGTAAAACCCATACATGAATCTTGCACGTAGAACAATGCAACAAAAACTAGAAAAGCAAATATTCTGCGCATAAATTGAGCTATAGGTCTAAAAAGATATACTTTAAAAGATATTTTGGCTATTTCTAATTACTTTTCGGAATAATTATCTAAATGCTTCTTATTAGAACTTCTTTTGAAATAATTACTTGCACCTTTTTAATTTTCTTGTTTCATTGTAATATTTCATACAGAACTTAACACTATGAGACCAAAAGAAATTAACAATGAATAACGGAATCTAAAGTTCTTGCGAAAGAAAAACTTTACACATTACTTTTAAATACCGCAAATTAGTACGCCCTTCGATGTGAATAAGCAATGCATTGAAATAGGAAAGGCCCTTGAAAACACACTTATTTCATATTACCAACATAATTAAAACGAAATTGATATATAGTTTGGGTATTTTATGTATGCACGCTATCATTCAAACGAAATAATCTAGATATGGGAGGATAGAGAGGGAAAGCTTATCGCAAATTTCCTTTTCATTTCCACGTATGCGTGGGTCTTTAACATCTAACACAGTGGTTCTTAAACTGTGGGTCGTGACCCGAAAGTAGGTCGCGAGGATGGTCTCAGTGGGTCGCCAAGGGTCTCCAAAAACATTTTTAATAACATAAAACATTAAGTTAATCTTTATATAATTTTTGTGAACTCCTATCTAGAACAATTGGAGACGAAGCTTTTAGTTGTGACAACAAATTATCTCAGATAACAAACTACAGTGGTCAGACTGTGCATGAATTACTACAGTCGGTGTAGCCTCAATGACGTGCGTTCTTGTTGGATTAGTTCAGCGCATTAAAATCGTTGCTCCTCTTGCAGTGTCCTGATACGAATGAAACAGTGATACTGTTTCATTCATCGCAAAGCATTAGCAACTAAAGATTTACGTGAAGATTTGCATGCCGTGTTTGCAAGGCTGTTGAAATGATTAACGCCATTAAAGCTAGCGCACTGAATACGTGTTTGTTTCAAGTTCTCTGTTCAAAAAGGGTGCGCAACATGATTTTCAAGAGGGAAAGCTTTTAAAAACTTTTAGAACAGAGAAATGAAGTACTAGTTTTCCAGAACAAGAATTCCTATGAGTCTTTAACAGTTTGCGAGACTGATCAGCTTTGGTTGTCAAAGTTGGCCTATCCGGTAGACATTTTTGTTATGTTCAATGATCTAAACCGGAGCCTACATGGAAGAGAAAGTGATCTGCTTCGGCACACAGATAAAATACCAGCATTTGCGAAGAAATTGAAGCCTTGGAAACCGCGCATAGAAGAAGGTAGAATGGACAGAGCTAGTGGCAAAGATAGTGGCTGGAGCTAGTGGCGAAGTCGGTAAGATACTCGACCGCGGATCAGTATGAGCGGGTTGAAATCCTGGGCTCACCCGTCACTGACATCGCTGTCAAGTGAGGAAACTGACGTTAACCTTATCTTTACCAGCTTTACATGTTTTCGTGCTTGTCACATATCCTTACTCAAGCAGAAACTGCGGCCATATCAGCTTCCATCAATAGGCCTACTGTAATCGCTAACCATCTACATTTGCTTTCCAAAAAAATTTTCAATATTTATTGGCAGTCGATCTTCAGTGGATAAGAAATCCATTCGATGTAGATGCCAGTTTACTATCACTTTTTGCAGTAACTGCATGAGGCAAAATTAATGGAGCTTTCGTGTTATAGGTCATTGGGAATTTAGTCGAACGCTATAGAACTTTCAGATTTTTGGATTTATGCATCATCGGAATATCCCGAATTGTCAGAAACAGCACTGCAATCATTTACTACCACTCATCTTTGTGAAAGTGGAATTTCTGCAACGACTGCCATGAAAACAAAGTACAGAGCTAGGCTGAAAGTTTCTGGCGACCTAGGGTTGTGTCTGTCACCACTTGACCCAAGTATTGATCTCCTTATTAATGCTAAACAAAGGCTTCAACCCCTCTAGTAACAATTGGCTACTACTGGCTAAGTAGCCGTTAATATAGATAGTACTTAGCCGTAACTAATCTACGAGTATATTGCTCAGCACAAGTTTTAACGTGACAGTTAACTTTATACCGGAAGACGGTTTAAATATTTGTATCTTTCTATTACTTCTTCTTAGCACATTTCTTTTGCAGATTCGTTTGGGTGAATTGATCCGTAGTGATATGTGCTGTGGAAGAAGAGTTGATGTGTGCTGTGGAAAAGGATGATGTTAGGGACATCATCTAAGGATGATGTCCCTGACATCATCTAAAGATGATGTCCCTGACATCATCCTTAGATGAGGAAACGGAAGTTAAAGCTTTATTAATATTATTACTATTGTTACTATTATTATTATTATCAATTCCGTAAATCATCTGTCAACCCTCTATTAAAACCTTTCAGAGCAGATAACGTATTACATGTGGATACTAACGCCATTATTAGAAGACTTTATGCTAGCAGTAATATTATTTTCAATAAATCTTTACATATGAATGATCTCACTAGACTATATCTTCCTGAAACCCACTGCTTGCCCATATTATCTTTTGCTACTGTTAGTATGGACCTGAGAAAAGACCAGATTCATGACTTAAACGTAGCTTGGAATAGTGCTTATAGATCAATCTTTCATTATAATAGATGGGAGTCTGTTAAACCTATTATGGCGGGTCTAGGAAAATTAAATTTCAAGCATATTAGAGTAAAGTTAGAAACGAACTTTTTAAGAAAGAACTGCATGTTAGCCAGTAATGGTGTTCTAAAACATGCAATTAGGTATATTATCGCTAACTTTGACAACCTGTGTAAGACATTTAATTTGCCTTTTAGTTACTCTATTATGTTATCAAATAATATATCGTACTTTTACCAGCACAAGGAGGTGCAAGATTTTATCTAGAAGTCTTTTTCAAGTTGGTGTGGCTAATTTTTCAATTATATGCTGATTTGCCTAATCTTATGTGCAATGTTGATTTTTAATTTACCATTAATATTATTGGATAAATAATATTAATTATAAAAATAAATAATATTAATAAATAATAAATAAATAATATAATAATATTATAAATAATAATAATAATAGATAAATAATATTAATTTAAAAGACACAGGCACAATATGCATACACGGAAAAATTTCAAACCGTTGTCCGGGTTCACACCTTCCTCCACGTCCGGAGTCTACACTGCCTCTTACCTGTCATGAAAACGGAAGTAGTACACAAACATCTTGCTTGTTTCCTCAATCCATAGTGAACCCGTCCCAACCACTGGTGAGTCAATCAATAAAGTTGCAGCACCCAAGCCTTCCAAACAACACAAATAGACATATTCCTAAGGCTGCCAGACTTCAGTGCGCTACTGTTTTGGCTAATACACTTATGAAAATTTTCCGGTTTCCACAGATCATTGAGGATTGGTCCCACCTACTGAATTATGGAAAATATGTCTTACTTGCACCTCCTTGTGCTGGTAAAAGAACGAATTTGTCTAATGTTATTAGGAAGAGGGCTGAATTGTATGAGAGTCGCAATGAGTTCGCTTTCTCTAAGCAGAAAATTACGAATAATCGCTCACGTAGCAGTCTTGATACATTATGCTCTAGTGTCAGATCTAAAATAGAAGACAGTAACATGAGAGCAGCAGTCAGACTCCTTTGTTCTGAGGATTCTCCTGCTGCCGACAACCAAGACACCCATCTCTCACAGAAAATCAAGCAACACCACCTGATCCTTTGAATACACAGGCTCTTCAGGTTTAACAGGATGAGGTACTCAAGGCAGTTCAAAGCTTCCCAGCAGGCTCTTCTGGTGGTCCAGATGGTGTCAGACCTCAACACATTCTGGCTCTGCTGAATGATAGAATCGCAGGTCCTACCCTGCTACCCTCGCTCACTGCCTTTATCACTACTCTTCTGAATGGAGTCTGCCCTGATGCGATTAAGAAGTTGCTTTTTGGTGGTAGACTAATTGCCATAGGTAAGAAGGATGGAGGAATTCGCACGATAGCTATAGGATACACGTGGAGGTGTATCGCTGCAAAATGTGCTAATGCCCGTGTGGCTGCAAGAGTCACCTGTCTCCTATTCAAGTGGGTGTGGGTATAAAGGGTGGTTTCGAAGCTACCGTTCATGCTGTTCGCCGCTTCCTCCAGTCGATACCAGAATCATACTGCGTTGTGAAGTTAGACTTTAAAAATGCTTTCAATAACCTGAACAGATTGAATATGCTTCAGGAAGTGCACAGTTTGACCCCAGAGATCTACAAATTCTGTCACTTGTCATATTGGGGCAGTTCATACTTGCAATTCATCGAGCACACCATGGAATCAGTGGTAGGGGTCCAGCAGGGAGATCCTCTAGATCCTCTTTTGTTTAGCCTGACAATTCATCCTCTCTTAAAATCCCTAAATTCTCCTCTAGCTGTCGCATATCTGGATGATTTAACTTTAGGGGGCACTGAGGAAGTTCTAGTTCAAGATGTCAGTAAGATTATCGAAAATGGTGTACATTTAGGTCTGGAATTAAATCAGAATAAATGTGAATTAATATCCTCCAATAATGAGTCTTTCCTTCACCCGTTACTTCAGTCCTTCACTAAGTTAGAGCCAAGAGAAAGTTCACTTCTTGGAGCTCCATTAATTTGTGGCAGTGCCATGGATCAATCATTCAATTCTAGGATTGCAGACATTCAGCACGCCTGTATATGGAAAATATGGAAACCTATCAAAAGGAGTTTAATATGCGGTGACTTTAATATTGATATAGGCAAATATGATTGTAATAATACTGTTAAACAATATGTTGATATATTGAGTGAATTTAATTTTACTCCTTTGTCTGTTGTGCTGACACATTGCTTGAATAGCGTACAAGGTTCAAATTCTAATTATAGTAACAACATGAATGGTACTATTATTGATCATGTATTCTCAAACTTTGTTTCATTCAACAGTGATTGTTCGCCTTTACTATGTAATACTATTTGTTTAACAGTAGTTACGGATATTACTGACCACTTCGCTAATATAATTGCTATTGTTCGTCCTCGCACACGGGTAAACTTTGAAAATAGACCTATGATAAGAATATTTAGCAAACCCAACATTTTAAAATTTAAAAGTAATTTAGCTACTTTAGACTGGTCTTTTACTAATACATATGATGTAAATCATTTTACAAATACTATGACAAAAAAATTAACTACTTTAATAGATACATATTTTCCCTTAACTAGATGCTCTAAGAAATGTCTCAAAGATAAATCATGGCTGACTAATGACCTGAAAAAAGACATCAAGCTTAAAAATAAGCTTTATCTGAAATTCAAAAAAAAACCCAAAATCATAATGATTGGGAAATCTATAGCTTTTAAATGTAAAATTGAAAGTATGATTTATAAGCAGAAACAAATATTTCAGAAAAATGTTTGATAGTACATTAAACTCCATAAAAAACATTTGGAAATTTCTCAATAATGTGTGTAGCTATAAACCCAGCAATAATAAAACTTCCATCTCAAAGTTAACAACAACGAATGGCACTATATCTGATATGAGTAGCATTGCAGAAGAATTTAATCAATACTTCGCGTCAATCGGCAGAAGACTAACATCCAATTTTAATGCTATCCACTCTGACTTTCAAAAATATCTAACCAATAATTACTCACACACTATGTTTCTTATTCCAACTGATTCTTCTGAGCTATATCAAGCTATTCAATTGCTTAGTACTACTAATTCGACTGGTCCAGACAACATAAGCAGTAGAGTACTAAAAATTTCAGCGGATGTTATTGCTGAACCTTTAAGTTACATTATCAACAAATCTTTTGAACTGGGAATATACCCTACTGCGTTTAAATGCTCAAAAGTAATACCTATCTTTAAAAAAGGTAAACATGACAATTTGGAAAACTATAGACCTATATCACTAATTAATACTATTAGCAAAATATTCTAAAAACTAGTCTGTAAGCGTAATATCAACTTCTTAAATAAATACCATATTCTTTTTGACAACCAATTTTGTTTTAGATAAGGTCACTCCACAATTGATGCCTTATATAGTAGTATTAATATGATTCATATGGAAAAAGATAATAAGAAAAAAAACTATGAGAATGTTCCTTAATCTAACAAAGGATTTTGATACCGTGGATCACTCAATTTTACTGAGCAAGCTTCAATATTATGGAATAAGAGGGATTTCATATGAATAGTTTAGATCATATCTCAATGATAGACATCAGTTCATCTCCATAAACGAAGCTAATTCATCCGTTTTACCCGTTTGTACTGGAGTGCCCAATGATTCTATTCTTGGGCCTCTATTATTCCTCATTGTTATTAATTAATTACACACAATATTCGTAAATTACGCTAAGTTAAAACTATTTGCTGACGATACAAATGTTTTTGTTTGTGAAGATAACATTGTAGAGCTGTATAAGACAGATAACATTGTATGTAATAATTTGTTGAATTGGTTCAATTGTAATCGATTAACTGTTAATATTGCCAAATCGAATTTCATTTTACTTTATCCCTCTAATCTAGATAAAGAAATTATTAAGACCAATATGAACTTAATAGATCTAATAGTGTTAGATTCATAGGTATTTGGATTGATGATAAATCATCATTTCATGAACAAGTAAATCAATTAGCTAAAAAATTAATTCTTTGAATTCAAAGCTATTCAATCGTAAAAAATTCTTACCAATAAATTGTCGCATAATGTTTTTTCATGCACTTATTTATTTACGTATTAGTTATGGTATTAAATATACGACAATACTAATTGATCGATGTTACATCCATTACAAGTTGCAATGAATAAGGTACAAAGAAATCCTCAAGATCAAATTAAATTTTGCAATGTTAAAGAATTACACCAAAATTTTAATGTAGTTACTGTTAATTTATTATTTAGATTAGCAATTGGTAAACTAATATACAAGTATATTCAACTGATAGCAATAGGCCTGCTCCCAATACTAATGAAGAATATTTTGCCAACAGAACTGCTAACCATGAGTATGTGACTAGACTGTCACAAACTAACTATTTGTTTTTTCATTTCAATCTTAAAAGTTTTAACTCGATTATTTTTTCTCGTGTCCAAATATAGAATAGTGTACCCGATTTCAAAAAGAAACGGCTATAAATGTATAAAATTTTAGTATCCTATAAAAATATTTTTTATTAAAGAACTGGTAAAATATATTAATAGAAGCACTTTCCCATATCATCTCGGCGACTAGCTAGATAGAGCAATGCTCTCACTAGGGACCGATTGAATAATATTGGGCTTGTTTTAATTTAATTGCATCATTCATTATGTTTTCTTCTTTTCTACTCTCTCACTCTCTCTCACCCTCTCTCTATCTCTCCATTAATCTCTCTCTCTCTCTCTCTCTCTCTCTCTCTCTCTCTCTCTCTCTCTCTCTCTCTCTCTATGTTTACTCTCTATTCTTGTGCACGATGGTATCATGGGCGTCATCGTCACTCTAATTGATGTTATGTTATATTATATGTACTAATTGTACATGACCATTGTATATATGCAACAATAAATGAATAGTTGTATGACCATTTTATGGTGTTCTTATGAAATAAATGAGTAAATAAATAATTAGTAAGAAAAGCTGGTAATGACTAGCTTTCTTACTAATTATTAATTAATTAATTAATTTAATAAGAAAACCATACAATGGTCATAGAATTCTGTACAGTTCACAAAATAGCACAGACAGTCTAGCATAAGCAGCAAGTAAAATGCAAACTAAATATTAACTATGGTGAACTTCTGTGAAAACTTAAGAATATTAAGTTAAGGTAAATATTAAGTAGTGATAATTGGCATACACATACAATAAACTAATCAAGTGTATAGCCTAAAAATGAAATTAGAAACGTAAAATAAAAATAAGATTTGCATTAAAGTTCAATGAGTGATAAGTCCAGTAAAGTTAATAACTATTTATTAAGTTCTGACAAAGTTTAGTATTAATAGAGTTAAAGGTTTGAGACGCTCGTACAATGAAT
>CAJHZI010000370.1:562500-613434 GCA_905160935.1 Enchytraeus crypticus | reverse complement strand
ACATAAAACACTCTGAATTTGTATTACTACTTTATTCTGAGTTGACCACGGTTCAGAATTATTGATTCAGAAGAATGTCAGGGACGTTTACTATAACTGAGTCATTGATAACAAACTTCAATATAGACAATTTGTCAAGTTTTACTAGAAATTATTAATAATACATTAGAACAACATAAGTAATAAAACAAGTGTAAATAGTTAAAACAATGAATGGTGATATAACCATATAAATTTCAGAACTAGAAAATAAATATCTAAAGTATAACTATGAATTAATAAATAAACTAATTAAACGAACAGAAGGGCTGATTTATTAAATAATAATGAATAAAAATAGTTCAAAAAATAATAATTAAATAATAAAAGAAAATAATAGTGGAAATGTTCTCGTACTCAGTTCACAAAGCTCTTAGTTTACTTGCGGTTACAACTTATCTAAATATTCACTTATAACTGGGTTCACACTTATCAATAGACCTCTCTTATCAATAGAGTCAAAATATTAACATACAGATATCTATTAATAATCACACATTTTAAATATAAGTTTACACAAACATGTATGAAATATTGAATAAGATATCTATAGCCTATAACTTCCCTCTGTCCCTACACCAGGTATAGTATTATGTGTATCCAGGGTTTTGGGGTTAGAGGTAAACTTACCTTTTTTGTTTTTAACCAACAGTCTCTTATAAATACTCTTTTCTCCAAAGCCGCGCTACTAGGCGCTTCTTCTCCTCTTATAGAGCTTCTTTAAACAAAATGCCTTGCTCTGAACGGTTGATGCCTTAATTTCAATTACTTCACAACTCTAGCAAACTTGCAGCAACTTTATAACCACAAAATGCCTTTACTCTCTCATGAGCACTAAATTCCTCCTAAACCACTTCCTAAGGCAGAGGGCACTACCTCTTGACCCAGGGGCTTAACAGGGTGATAACCACCCGGTTGATTAACAGTGGACTTAGGGATACACAACAAGGCCTTATACAAACTGTTCCTTATCACAGAGCTTATCTCAAACTCACGGTCTTTACTTAATAACTTTACAGCATTTGGATACACGCAATATTATCTCAATAATCAATTAATAAATATACCTGGCATAGTTCCAACAGCGAAGCCTCCCTGAATAAACTGAACGGCTCGGGTGTCAATATTAAATATATGTATCTACTACTATATCAGGTTCATAAGTGTATCGCAGTACTCAATAAACATATTAAATCTACAATACCTTTAAATTGACAAAGATAATAAATTTCATCTATCTAAATTGTATAACGCAAACATAGAACCGTCACAGCCGTCAGTCTATCCGAGAGTCAACATATATTCACTTAACACCAGGAGGACCCCACCAGGCGGGAAACCTTCCACCAATCAATACAAAGTTTCATATTAATTCATATCAATTCACGAAGCAACGACGTGCAATTATCTCGTAATGCTATCGTACAGAATCCAAGTTCATTCATAATATCATACACCAGTTAACATGATAATGACACACATGCGTAGCACACATGCCATAAACCAGGACCATGACATCCTGACAACTACATTATGAGTAAACAGGATTGTGTTCTCAGGGAATGACTCCCCTGCCCAGTAAATGTTAGTAAAATCTGAGGAAGGCATAGCGGGCCCACCTCGTCATAAACGGAATCCCAAAGAGTAATGGTATATCAGAGGAAATGTTATAGATGATTAAAGATAAACTCGTATGTGGATATGAAGAGGAAGGCGGAAGATGGAGATGAGTGGAGGCGTTATATACCATGGGCCTGCAAGTAGGCAGTGCACTGTGAGACTACATTTTACATTTATATGGTAGAAATCGTTTTTTTCGCAGGTTAATCTATATTGAAGCTTAAGTCGATAAGTTTTCAATCGTCTACACCCTGTATGGCTCGGAGGTATCGAAGAGCCGATACACATAGTATCGACGACGGCGTGTGAATGTCATTCGTAATGCCGTATTGCGAAGTCTAAAAATCTAAAGAAAGACAAAGATAGCGAAAACTTTAGTTTGGACTTCGCTATTGTATGGCTGTGAAACATGGACCTCAAGGAAGGAAGATATTAGGAAACTGGAGGCATTGGAAATGTGGATTTGGAGAAGAATGAAGAGGATTAGCAGGAATAAGAAGGTTACAAATGAGGAAGTTATGGAGAGAGTTGGTACAGATAGACAGTTGATAAATGTATTAAGAAATAGGAAGGAGAGATAGATAGGACACATCCTAAGGGGGAAGGTCTATTAAGAGAGGTCATAGAAGGTACATGTAGAATGGAAGGAAAAAGAGGCAGAGGCAGGCCGATATTAGGTATGTTAGATGATTTATGGACCATTATATACCATGGACCTGCCAGTGGACTGTGCACTAAGAGAGAGAGAGAGAGAGAGAGAGATAAAGAGAGAGAGAGCTACACAACATACATGTAGTATACCTGTATGAAAAGCACACTATGGATACCGAACACAGGTACGTTGTATAAATCAACACGAATACATGTGCATGTCGTGTACAGCCTTGCTGCCTGTTCGTCCTCGAGCGGTTGTCTACTTCTGGACTCGCTCGCCGGTCGGCAGTGCTTCGAGACGGCAGCTTTTTCGTCGAATGTTTTACTAAGGGTACCGCTTGTCAGGAGGAACCGAGTTGCTGCGTCTTCGGATGATACTTCTTTCCCGGTATCATCCGTCCCGATAGGCATTTCTTGTTCATTTCGGACTGAGTAGGCCAAGGTCCAACCCCCCTTGCCTACTTCGTTATTGGGTTCTCGGGAACCCGGTGCACAGCATCGACGCTGGACCGAGTCGTGAGTAGAAGCGTATTCCACGTCTTCTACGTATTTAGGCGATGAAGGTTGAATTTCTGCCATGCTCCCTTGGTAGATTCTATTCCGTAATATACGTGGTTCTCGGGGCGAAGTGATATGTTGACCCGAACCGGGAGTGGAAGCGTACTCCAGGTCGCGTTACTTTGGGCGATTACGGTTTAGTTTCTGCCCTGCTTCCTAGTTTTACAAACTGGTATAGTAGATAATTATATGATTGGTTTGTTTTAACTGCGACGAACTTTATCTTCTTTACCCTATTAAAACTTCCCTATATCCCTATTTAGACTTATTCTTCCCTATCTATTTCCTATATTGGTCTTTCCGTAGTTTCTACTCTCGCCTTTGCTGAAGGTAGTATAATTGGCCTTCCGTGCAGGCGATGAGAAATTCGTTGATAGTCAACTGGTAATTGGTAATCCTACTCCCGCTGCAGAGACGAACTCGACCCAGACAATGCCGTTGTTAGCCTCCCGCCCGCAGAGACACACTCGACCTAGGCTCTTAGCAATAATAATAATAATAATAACACATTATAGTGAAATGATCAACTATGATGATATCTATCACTTTTAGTACCATATGTTATATCCGTTAGGAAATTTAGTCCATTTTCCGTGTAACCAGTCAAGTGAATGTCCGAGATTTTACACTCAGATCAGCGCGGCTGGGATTCGAACCCACGAGAGTTCCATTCACCGCAGGGTCTGTCATTTAAAACTTCATGACGTTATCTACACCCTTAACCATTGCGCTATTGAGACATTCAAATACCCAAAAATAAACAAATATCAAATTCCCGCAGAGACGGACTCGACCCGGGCAATGCCGTGGACTACCAGCCTCCCGCCTGCAGAGACACACTCGACCCAGGCGCTTAGCAAATCCCCGCAGAGACGGACTCGACCCGAGGATTGCCGTGGACTGCCAGCCTCTTACCTGGGCCTACCCAAGGGGACACCGAACTCTCTTGACACGAATTAGCCTTCGTGGCTTGGGAAACTAGTCAACCTGAGGGGCTTCGAGCCTAGGCTAACAAGCGAACTTGAAAGCTTTCGGCTAGACGAAGACCAGATTTCTGTATACTAATCGTACTTTTGCCTTGGGATTGGGATATTACGTACTATCCTCCCTCGGTTCCCAGTACTTTCGCGTAGAAGGTTCTGGCCTCCCTGAGTTACTGCGCAGACGAACCACGCAGAACCCAATCTGATTTTCTATGTATCGACGGCCGCTTAATATACTACTCGAGCGATCGACTTCAGCCAACCACAACATTTCTCGCTTAGTCGATTTACGCGCCAGCTGCGTCACTTTGGAAATACCCTGCGTAATAAACTAGCTATACCCACCTATAACTTCGGCTTATGTCATCTATTATAAATCTTTGGAAAAACCATACGTGGCACGTATTATTTATAAATAACAGCTGTATAATATTTGCTTTCGAACTATAATCTATATTTCTTAATATATAAATTGTGAACAAGGCGTGTTCATTACAGTGCAGATAAATCAATGCATAATATTATGATGTATAAATCACTGCTTGCACTGAGACCACGAATACTTACACTCTCAGTATTTCCATTGCTGCATCGAGGCTGGTCCTTGTTATAAACTCTACAGATAAGAGCTGGCTTATATCATCCCTAGGTCCCCTCATCTCTTCCTCAGAGATTAACAGGGTCCTGTTGGTCCTACAATGCTTCATGAGCTTGATTCTCACATCCCAAACCTGTGCCTCAAGGCTGTCCACAGGTCGCGGTCCCTCCATGTCATCCACAGCGTCATTCGCTGTTGCGCACATTCTAGTACCTGTCTTGTCCCACATCTATTGGATTGTTTATTATTATCAAGTATGCGGTTAGAATTATTGCAATTTAAGGTTAATTTAGCCTCGATTTCGTACGTTATTCATTTTTATTGATATTTATTTTCTGCATGAGGTAAAAAGTGATGATGCATTGAAGAATATTATATTTCCGATATCTTACACACAGAAATTTGCCATAAGCTTTTTGCCATTCTATAAAAGTGATTTAATAAGCATTCTTGTAATTCCAGTATTAAGATCAGTAATCCTTAGTTTCATCATTCTAAGGCTGGTTCTACCTATCACTGGCTATCAGTATGCCTAGGCCTAGCGATTGCTTTAATGTAGTTAAAAAGATCATAAAGTTTTTACTTCCAGAGACGTTTTGCTGTAGTAGGTTGGCAAAAAGTTAGAATATTCCAACAAAATCGGTAGCCTACATTTATATGCTGACTGACAAAGCTGATTATTCCGCGAAAAAAACATCGATCGATGTCTTAGAGATCTTAAGATATATTAATATCCTTATTTAATTTACTTAATTAATATTTATAATTTCCACTTTGGAAACATTATGATTAAAACGCAAAGATTAAACGATTACGTGCGGTTTATTCTTCTGTGTCCCGATCAAGTACGTAGGTGCCTACAGCACAACTCCGATTCGTTAATATAAAATAGTCATGACCAATTATAACCAGTCAACACACATTAGGCCTATATCTCTTAATAGTCATTGATACAATTGCAAGATCCAAAATATATAACTGTAGGCTCAAGATTTCTGTGTGTATATTTATGATATCATTATATTATTAAATAGTGAATAGGGCCTATATGAATAAAGTATAAATTTTGTTTTTTTAGATATTCATATTCAATCACTTTCACTATCAAAACTTCTCTACTGAAAATTCAAAGGCTTCATCTATGTCACACACATGATTTGCACACCTGCACATCTGATTTGTGGATCAGTATGTGCGGGGTTCAAATCCTGGGCTACCCCGTCACAGTATGGTATCGGTGAATTTGTATTATTACTTCCTCCTATAGAATTAAAAATGTTATTAATTAGTAAATATGTGGCGATAGATATTCATACAGTTTTTAAAAAGTAACGCGACTTTATCACTTCAACGACTAAAATTATGAGTAAAAAGTAGGCCTACTGCTAAAATTAATTCGTTATAAGTAAAAAGCACCCAGACAAATTGGGTACTTCGTTACAAGTAAAAGTATCGCTTGAGTAGATAATTAATATAATTGAGAAACTAGACGCAACCGTTGGGGTAAGAAATCTGCAGTCTGTACTTGCGCATGTAGTGATGCTATTTGTTTGGATATAGCTGAAGTGAGAATATTGTAGATCTACAAAACACTGCAGACATACATACACGTACGTACGAAAGTCTGCGTCCACCTGCAATTTAGAGAACTGCATGATGGTGCTGTCACACTGTACATGTAGGGCCTATCCTCCCAACTGGACGATGATACGTAGGGCTATATATACATGTTAATTATATTCTTTAATCAAAGCACCAAATCCATATGGTTAAATTGAATCCAGACAGTGAAAATGTTTATAACTCAGTTTTAACTTGTAGGATTAACTTGTAGTTTTAACTAGTGATTTTAACATGAGTGCTTCAATTATTCTCGAGGCAGGGGTAGGCCGAGATTAGGTATGTTAGATGATTTAAAGACCCACTCATATGTGGAAATGAAGAGGAAGGCGGAAGACAGAGAAGAGTGGAGGCGTTATGTATCATGGACCTGCCAGTAGGCAGTGCACTAAGAGAGAGCTTCAAGTAAATCCACTAAAATATGGTCATTGCATGGTCATATTAAATAATATGACCTTGCAATGAGCTCCATTATCCATGTTTAAACCTAATTTTCTAGGGAAAAAACTATTTTCAAAGCTATTATAAGTTATTAACCTACTGTATATGTGCGGTGTAAATTGTTTATGCCCTATAGGCCTACATATTAGTTAAATGAATACATAAATAAGAATATAGTGACGTATGCAGAGAAAATTAAAAAGATTATAAGTTTTGGAGTTATTGCGTAGAAACCTAAATGTTCTACAATCTAATAATAGTGACAATTTGTTGTTTTTATAAAAATGGAAGGTCATTAATGATTCCACTTCTGAGCTGTTAGACTTCACTTTAATTCTCTAGCTGTGCCTAGCTAGTTGTAGCCCTACATGCAGCCTGTGCTTGCAGTTTATAAATAAGTTATTAAATAAGTTGAATTCGATCCTCCTTTACGATCAACAATTTCATGGTCTTTTAATTAAATTAAGACTAAGCTTATAGTAATGCTGCTCCAGCGTACGTAGATGTTCTCTTAACTAAAGTGAAGATCGTTTCGACCGGCTCTATATATATTTGTAGTTGGGCCTTATATGTTATTGATATAATTCTTTGATCCCTTTCTCTACAATAATAAATACAATTATTAATAGATAATTGTAATTTTACTATGAATTCGCATCCCAACTCAAGTTAAGCTGGGATACAAGGGATGATGATGATGATAAACTTTAGGTTAAGAAAACGATTGTAGGCTAAAAAGATTTGTGGTACACGCCGCACACCTGAAATACAGGCGTTGTTAATATAGCAGTGAAACCAAAGCTACAGCCAATGAAAATCCTTAACATAATCCACATAATGATAATAACGTTTAATAACAAGATCTTCAATACCGTTATCTAGAATGCATAAGATATAGGCATTCGATCAATTTAAACATACCTGATTGATAGATCGAACGATATCATTGCTATTGATTACTAATAAATTGTTCAGCCTTTACGAAAAGTGTGTATACGCTGGCATTATATTCGCAGTGCTTTGTTACAAGAGTTTACCTGTCTGATGAGTGTTGAACCTTTGTTTACATATTTCGTATTTTGCTTTGCATAGAATATTTCGATTGTATAGGTAAAGATTATTAAATGAAATGATTTTTAAAATTATATTCAGCTACTTAGAATGTTTTTCTATAGAGCGTCAAGTAATATCGTGAAACTTTAGATGACTGGTTTTAACGATCCCATATATTCCACGAGTTCAATTATTTCACGGCGGAGCCCTATCAAGACGATAAAATGGATATTATGATAAAATATTTTATGTCTAGGTATATATTGTAAACCAAGACATATAACTGTCTAGCTTTTTAAACATTTAAACGAGCTTGATGTGGTAAATTACTGAAGATGATCGTTAGAATAAAATGTGTGTTTAAGTCTAAAATTTTATTTGCTTGATGTGGTATTTCTTTTCGTGGTTTTAACTGATTGATTAAAATTTGATTTTCGGGATGTCGTAAATCAGCTGTTTGTAATTTTTGTGACACATGAGCAGTAAACAACTAAAGTTTTATTATATAATTAAAATACTAGTACTATTATAAATTTTGATATGTCCCTGCATAATTTTAGTGCGATCTATTTAAATAGGGAGCATGTTGTTTCTAATTGAAAGGATAATAACTCTTTTATTTTCTGATTTATTAAATAACTGTTCATTTGGTTATTGTAGATTAGTGTGATGCTCATCATCAGAGGATCAACTGGTTGATCTTTGAAAATTAACTGCCATTAAGTTAAATCTTAATGATATCGGGTACGAAATTAATATACTGTCTAAATTTGTGAAAGTATATAGGTATGAGTATTAAACATATATATGTATATACGTATACTAGAATTAAATCAGAGAAAGATTGGTGTACGGTTAGGATAATGTTGTGTCGTATGGTGTGGCTTGAAGTGCAATGATGACATTTATAATAAAAGAGTGTTGAGACTTTGAAGGTAAACTTCATAAAAGTCCATGTAAGTTTGTCACATTTATTTGCTAAAAATAATTCCTGGTCATTAATCACTAATGTTAAGCAATTTTTAAAAATCAAATAACTTTTTAGAAAATATTTTTACCTAAGTTCAAGAAAAGTTTGTAGCTTAATTAACAAGAAGCATTTGCCAATAACAGGATTTTTAAGAGTATATTTTATTAAAGCTTAAGATAAATTCCAAAGACTATGAAAAATTTAGGAGCCTAATTTATTTAAACGGGTGAACAAATTAATATAATATTGAGAGGGGTTGAAGAAGTGATGAAACTTAAAAACACCCCTGTCATTTGATATAATATTATTGATGAATTTTTCTATTAATAAAGTTTAGTATACAGATGATTCCAAGAAAAAAATCTGAAAACTAAAAACTGAAATATTTTATATATTGAAACCACATAATAAATAATAATTATATATTGAAACCTCAAATATTTTAGAAGGCTAATTTATGGTCATGCAGGTGTAGAATAATACTCAAATTAAATTTATATAAAGCTTTTTTGCAGCTAAAGCTTTAAATGCATTTGCAGAAATACTTGATTTGGTATGATTACAGAAAGAAAAGTTTTTGTTTTTGATCCAGTGAATTTTCTGAAGAATTTTAAAAGTTATAGACCTTTTATAAAAGGTGTTTACTTTGAAAAATCACCTTATGTTTTATTTCATTCGTTGGAGTGGCGTCACTGTGCAATCATAAAGCTGATTGATTTGCGGAGGCAACTGCAATGTAATATATCCTTAAAATGTAATATATCCTCTCTAGATATTCTATCTAGACATATATTAACTGTAAATATGTATATGTTTAGCAGCTTTTGACAAGAAATTGAAATATAATTTTTTTGTAATTATTTAAAATACCTCTCTGTTAATAAATGAAGAAATACATAATAAATATATAGGAATATATAGAACATGATTATATTGCCAGCCGTCAAGCACACACACAGATAGAAGCACACACCCCTCCCCACTCTCCCACTAGGCTTTGTTTATTATGTGAACAGAGTTACCGCTACATATTATAAAAGGTCTATATTTAGGTTCTATTTCTGGATTTGAGTTGATTGACTCTTTAAAATTTTTGTACTCTATGTACAGATTTTGTTTAGACTCTACACATATTTAGACAAAACATTTAATATTTATTCTAGCAATAACATTTACTACTAAAATACAAATAGAGCGAAAAGGTCTTCTCTTTAGTAGAAAATATTACACATGAAAATAATTATTTTCTTAATTTTTGAAAACAATGTACATGAAAATTGAAGATATTAGTTTTATTGTGTTTTCGATTGACTGGCCTAAATTCATCATGTTTTCTAGAACTTTGTCCATGGTCAAATTCATAAATTTACTGAAATCTCCTCTTTCAACCCATTTTAAAACTACATATTATATTTGCTGTCAGTCTGTCGTGCAGTCAGTCAGTCAGTCAGACACATTAGTCAGTAGTGTAAATATGCTAAGAAGGCAACCACTAAATGACTTGAATTTATAGTTAAATGTATTTGATATTGCAGCATTGTTGTATTATGCCTACATATGTTTCAGATCGCAATTTAACTGTATTTCAGTTGTCTTACAACTAATCCTTCTTTACCAAAATATCATTAAGATTCAGGGAAACAAGCATCTAATAGTAGAAGTTAAATATTTTTGAGGTATTGAGAACAGTTGAATAAGAATTACTGTTACAGTGTAAACATGGCAGACTATATGTATTAGTGGGAACCTGAAAGGAAATACTTACACAATTGATATATATATATACATCTTTAAAGCCTGTGTGATATAAGGATGGATTCAACATTTATGATGAATCCTAAGTTACGTAAGAGACAGAGTTGTAGCGGATGTTTGAGGTACGTCTTTTTCGTCATCTCATTTCTGTATCTACTGGTAGGGGCTGGACTCATCGCTGGATTCGTTTATCTAATACTCACACAGGTTAACTCCTTATAGTCTCTATAGTTAGTCTATGCTCGTCTCTAAATCCAACCTATTTGTGTTATCTACTTTGTGCACCTGATGAGACTTTATCGACATATAAATATCCAATATTGGCAAAGTATTATAATAAAATGAAATGTTAATACTAAGAGAAGTTATGCCTCCACGTTGTGCTGTATAGAGTTGTGCATTGATGGCTTGGTGCAACAAATGCACTTGGAGGACAAATGAAATTTGTGCGATAGCTATAGAGAACATTTTCATGCTCTTCATGCATTATATGTGTTTAGTACATGTCCAAATTAACTTTTCTCTAACATTCACAGGCCAATAAATGAATATTTGTCAAAAAGTCTACAAGTATAAACCTGTTAGATACCATCATGGATGATCAACTCAAATTCAAAATCATACATAGGATATGATCAGTTGATCACTTACTAGTAAACAAGTTTCTATTGAAATAAAAAGATTAGATCCTTCATGAAGCAGTGAATCAAGAAGGATACACCTGTAATATATTTCATATTATATAATATATATATACTATACAGTATATTATTCCCCGTGTTGTGCTCGGGTGTGGTTGGACCACTGCAGAATTGGGCAACCGTAAACAATCTGCCGTGTGTACGTAAGAGGCGACTAAAGGCAGGAGCTGAGGATGGCAAGAGGTGACCCACCTTACCGTGAAATATTTTCCCCAGGATTAAATGGTAATTAATCCACCTACCTGAGGAAGGCAACGGGAAACCACCTCAGAAGCCATATTTTTCTCAAGCTATAGGCTACATAAGGTATGGGTAAGGTATAGACTTTTGTGAAGGGATTAACTTGTTAATCTAAGGAGTGCTCTTATGGAGCGAGAAAACATACTTCGAGTATGAATATGTACCTTGAACCTGCCACTTGACAGTCCACTGAAGAAGATACTATACAGATCTGGCTCATACAGTGATTAAATAAGTTAATGCATCATATGCAAGTAGGTCTGATTTTATGTAATTATGTAATAAATTCTATTTATTTGTTTTTCACTTGCTGTGTCCGAGTCACTACAGAATAGACCCACGGTCAAATTTCACGTGTTGTAAAGGGCTGCCGGCTACTAAGCATGAACTAATTCAAGATTAATTTAAAAATTATGGGATTCAGATTCATAGGCCTACATGGATCTTGCAATATGTGTTACATTACAGATGCCGTTTCAGATATGTTTCGTGAAAAGTTCGCATAATGTAATCTGCCATACAACATTCATATTAACAGATCTGGTTCGTGAAAGGTTTACTGGGCACCGACCAGCTTGTGGCAGCAGCTGCACTGCTGGTAGCGGCCGGTGCGGTGCTGTTGCTCGCTGCGGTGCTTGGGATGATTGGGTCGTGCGGTGAGTACACGCCCATACTCGTGACAGCTCTCACTATACTCGTCATCAGCTTCCTCACAGCACTCGCAGGCGTCGTGTGCTGTCTTGTATTCAGGGCCTGGCTGTCTGAGAGAACCAGAGACACCATGGAGTATAACATCAGGAATTACTATGGAATCAACCTTCAAAACTCGTGGAATCAGAAGGTAAGGAGAGATGCTGGATCAGTTAGGTTTTCTTGATGCGCATCAGTCTGGGGTTCATGTTTTGAGCAGGCGCGTCATGACTGAGATCACTTTAAACGATGAAGTTTTTTTTCAGGCGTAGTAACCCATACGCGAATCCTACTTATACAACAATGCAACAAGAACCAGAAAAGCAAATAGGCTGCGCATAAATTGAGCTCTAAGACAATTACTTATAGAATTAGGCATATAAAGCTATAATAAGCTCAGAACATAGAACACTTAACTAGCAACATTTTAGTATTATCCAGCAAGCACATTCTAAATTTTAATCTGTAATTAGAAATGAGATTATCAAAAGTAGGTAATAGTAAAGTAGGTAATCCGGTTCTAGCAGCGCGATGGTTAAGCGGCTGTAACGTTTACATCCAAAAAATAGTTAACAAAAACTCCAAACAAGTTCAATTCTTCAGTAGACATAGTCTTTCTTTTCTGAATTTTCTTATATTTTCCCGTTCTCATGCTTTCTGTTTGTACTCTCTCTAACATTGTCTTAATTCGTTGTTCGTTGTCTACCGTCAATGATGTGTCATCCGCATAGCGAAGATAGGAATGTTTATCCATCTAGCATCAATGCAAATACCAACTACAACTCATCTGGCCTGCTTATTCCAGAATTATCTCAGTGCACTTATTGAAGAGTGCTGGTGATTGAATGCACCTTTACCTTACACCGTTCTGAATTCAAAATAGATCTGTATTTTAATTTGGCATTAACGACGGATTACTGATCTACGTAGAAACTTCATATTAAATGGATAAGGTGCTCCGATGCACTCATAATCTTTAGTTTTTTTCAATAACAGAGTTTGATTCACACAGTCAAATGCCTTGCGGTAGTCAATAAAGCAACAGTACACGTCTTGTTGAAACTCTTGCTGTCGTTGTAAGGTAGAGCGACATACGTGAATTGGCAATGTGATCTCAAGCCCCTCTGTCTTTCCTTAAACCGACTTGTACGTCTGGCATTTCACGTGTTGTATATAACTTTATATTCTATCTTGAAAACTTTCAGAAGTATCTTCCTTGCATGAGAAATTAATGCAGTATTTCTATAGTTTGAACATTCTGTATTACATTCTTCCTTGAATACAATAATGCTTATTTTGCATAGGTAATGCGTATCTAACCTACTACTGAAACAAAGTTGAGAGTGTCATGCAAAGGTTTGTGATTGATATTGATTGGCAGGTCACGTTAATAACGTCACCTGTCAATCAATATCATTCGCAATCCTTTGCGTCACGTTAAGACTTGTGATTTTGATAGGCAGGTCACGTTAAGCCTTGTGATTTGATTGACAGGTGACAGAATCGTGGGACGCCGCTCAGTCGCAGTGGGGCTGCTGTTCAGTTAGAGACAATTCCTGGGTGATCTACGCCGGCTCGGGCTGGTACCGGACGCAGCCTGGCACGCCTGATTCAGGCAAACCCTTTGTGCCGGCATCCTGCTGCGCAAGGAACCCCAGCACGAGAGCCTATCTGAACCTCAAGCAGTGCCAGACTTCAACGAGTGGCCCGCCCAACATCCCCGAGGCTCCCCAGTACTCGGGCAACGACAACCCGGCTCTCTACTACAGGGGCTGCTATGAGACAGCTAAAGATCATCTGCTAGATGAGATCACGTGGTACATCATAGGCTTCGGTGCGGCGGCTGCGTTCTTCATACTGTGCGGGGTTTGGTTAGGGATAGCACTGCTCGTGACGGGTAAGAGAGACAGGATAGCAGAGGAAACCATGTTGAGAGAGTTGGGTTTATCGTCCAGACAAGAACCTCAGCTGCAGAATATGTCTCATAGCTATAGCGACAACGCCTACCCTAACAACAGCTATCCAAACAACAGCTATCCCAACAACAGCTATCCTCACTATCGAAGTAGCAAGTGGTAACAAGCATATGATAGATACAGTAATAAAGCGTAATAGATTAGTGATATGAGAATTCTAGATATTTTGTTTATAATAAAGGTTTATCGGATGTATTTTCATGAAAGAATTAACATATGACTTATTTTAGTGACTGTATGTGGTAATCGTTCGATTCGGTTGGTGAGCGTCTAAGCTCCAGTAATTGCCACAAAACTTAAACGAATGGATATTCTTTTCGTATCCCGACCCTGGTTAAACTGGGATTTAAGGAAAGATGATGATGATGATGATGATGATGTCATAATCGATCTATATTTATATTATGTCTTAATTATCATATGAATCTTTAATGATGTACTGTATCTTGTTCATGGTTCCATTATGAGATAATGAAAGCCGTAGGACTTTACAAGAGGTAAAGAAAATTATTACTAGTAATGTCATAGTGTCATGTTGTATGAAATTTGAAATTTTATTATGAGCAAAGTAAAATTTAAATTTTATAATTATTTGTTTTATTTTCGATTTTATTATTATTTAAGTCAGGTCTATGTTTCTTTCCAGTGTAGATATGCACTGAACTATTTTACATCGAATTTTTTTCCAAAAGCAACTGGGAGATCTATCTAAATATTTAATCGGTTTTAGATAAAATCAGTTTTTAAGCGCTTAGATATTTTTCTACTTGACCTCTCGACCAGTGTTAAATCATGTATAGTGCAACACTCCACTTTGTTAAGACATGGTTATGCTTCTTCAGAATGAAAGCAGTTCTGCTGAGGTATAAACTCCTGGCAGCTGTTTCTACGACAGTCCAACAGTCGTGTATCATGAGCTCCTCATGTCGTGCTCTTCATTCAGACCCAGCATAGTGCCTGTACAGTGAAACACATCACATGCAGACCACCGAGAACAATGTACTTGCTCTAGCACTTTCTTAATCACACTCTTGATTATTTACTGAGATGTGAAATAAAATTGCTCTAACTTTTGAATGGAATGACCGAGCTATATCACTCGAGTTCTTCCCGTCAACAGAAGCTCTGCAGCTTAGCGTCCACTTCAGCGCCTTCACGTGCAGTCAGGCTGGGATATGAACCTATAGTCAGGCTGGGATATGAACCTATAGTCAGGCTGGGATATGAACCTATAGTAAGGCTGAGATATGAACCTGTAGTCAGGCTGGGATATGAACTTCCTCTTGTTGAGCATCACCTCGGGTAAAAGCAGTTTGATCGCCGTCCTACCGGCAAAATGAATCGAAGATAGATAAGTATCTGAGAGTATATCTAGTGAGATAGATAAGTATCTGATAGTATAACTAGTGAGATAGATAATTATCTGAGAGTAAAACTAGTGAGATAGATCACTATCGGAGAGTATGACTAGTGAGATACATGTAGATATGTATCTGAGAGTATAACTAGTGAGATAGATATGTCTGAGAGTATAACTAGTGAGATATACATGTATAAGTATCTGAGAGTATGGCTAGTGAGATGGATAAGTATCTGAGAGTATAACTAATGAGATGATAAGTATCTGTGCGTATAACTAGTGAGATAGATAAGTATCTGAGAACATAATTAGTGAGATAAGTAAACTGTGCTAATCTCTTTGTCTCTGTGTCGTTTGTTTTCTATTGTTCTCTCAATGGTTTTCTGACAAGTGATAGCTCCAAGATACATATTTATACTTAGATTCTGCTTTAACGCTCCAAAGTAGCACTCCATGGATCAACAAGGTAATCTCTTCACAAAAGACTATTCAATATCCATACCTTACGTTCCGTATAGCGTTGAGAATGATATGACTTTTGAGGTGGTTTTCCTTTGTCTTAGTTTTTGCTCAGTCGCCTCTTACACGCATTTTACGGTTGATCTATTCGTCAGAGTCCTATACATACCACGGGAAGCTATTTTTCCTATAAATGATATATTCTAGATTATGTCAATTTTCCATGCTTAGCCTGAGACACAGAAGAACAGACAGACTGGAACTGCACTTGTGGTAAGAGACGACTGAGCAAGTACCACATCAGAAGCCATACTATTGCCTTGCAATAGGCTATATAAAGCAAAGCTTTTATAAAGAAATTAACTCGCTAATCGATGGAGTGATCTTTAAGAAGCGTGAAAGCAGCATGTGAATAGGAATATATTTATACCTTTTACAAGCCGTTTAGCTGAAAAACTAGAAAAGTGCCGGCATATAAATGCCGCTGAGTTATTCACTAATAATTAAGCAGCAGCAAATTGCGTGACTCGTTTTGATACATTCTTTTTTCTTATTTACTCCTTAAAAGTTTATCCCGATTCATGCGAAATGTTACTTTTCTCCTTTCAATGCATTTATCAACTAATTTTTATCCTTTAAATAATTTTTTATTTGTATCATTATGCACTATTTATACATATATGTGGTCTGATATTTAGAAATGACATGTACATGACTCAGGTTTGTAATTCGTATTTTAGTTGTTGCTCCTCTTTCTCTGAGAGTGCGGTGAGATCAAGTTGTCTAGAAACTTTTTATAATTTTGTCCAGTGAAGCACTTGCTAAGGCATTGCTCACATATGGTAGGGTAGATGTGGGATAAAACATGAGAATCATTTAAGTATAAGTGCATTTAGGCATTGCTAGCCCAAATTGATGCCAGGTGTCATTTCAAATGTTAAATTTCTCTGATGTTGTTGTTGCACATAAAAAGCTTAAGTCGTGCTTTATGTCAGTTTCAATTCTCTGATACTATTAGTCTGGCAGATCCTATATTGTAACCTCGCACACTAAGCATGTCGAGCTATGTTCAGTTTTCTTCAAAGGTGATGATGTAGTGGTCTTGTCAGAGTCTTGAACTTAAGACCGCCTGCTTTCATAGCACATGAGCTTCCGACTTGACGAAGAGTGTTAAAACTCATGCCGCTTTTAAATGTGAATTTAAATTTTAAATAAGCTTAAATAATAATAAGTTTAAATGTTGATTTAATTTTTAAGTGTGGGTTTAACATAAAGGTCAGAAGTCTAAAGGGCTCACTTCAAGCCTTCCGGCTTAACGAAATTCCCAGAAATGTGAATGTCCGACATTTTACTTTCTGATCAACTCTACTGGGAATTGATCTCACGACCTTAGGAACAGCCATTTAAAGCTATAATGTATGCTGCTACCTAACGCGCTTACACACTGAGCCACCGAGACATTCTGTGGCTTTAGATGAGAACTACAGTTCTATGGAAGACTGATGGCGGTAACAGTCTACTTTATAAGACGATTTTAAAGCGATGCTAGACGTTGTTTCATGTTTCTTTTGTAAATAAGAATGAAAATATTAACAATTGATAACGAAATATGACGCCCAAATATTGAATGTCTTCGCCTCCTGACCTAGCCAGTTCGCCATCAAGAATATGAAATGCGTATGTTGTGTGAAACACATTTAATTAGTCTTCACTTTTCACTAACATTCGATCATTGTTAAAGTGTGTGATAAGATAGTATTTCTTAAGCTGAATTGTGTTTAGTTTTTATTTGTTTTTAAATCTATTAAGAACCATTGATTGTGAACTATTGCTTAAAAGTGCTAACAAAATGTTGCAACAACAACAACAACATTAGAGTGCTACTGTCGTCAATGACAACATTGAGCACTGTAGCTTTGTTGCTTAATCTATGTGTAGGCTCTATGTTTAATGATAGTGGTTAACAATCATTTCTAGCTTTCCTGTGCTTCGATATTTTACTATAGTTGTATGAGTGTAATTCTAACTGCCATTATGTTTAAATGAAAACTCACCGTTACTAATGGTATACTAGTAAATAAGCTACACCACATTTCTCTCCCTTTCTCTATATTGTTCTGCTTATAACATGTAACCGTTATAGTGTTAGCCTCGGAAGTAATTGACCGGGATTCAAAGTCAAGTCAATCAACAAACAATGTACGTGTATAACCCTATATGACCCGGGAAGATTAATCGGAATTTGCTATGAAATGGAACTATGTAACAGTTCAGTTCAGTTTATGGCTAATCACGAGAAGGATTAAAATATGGGATCTGGAACTTGCAAAAATTGTTTCCAAAGCCTGTCACCAGTCATGAGAAGTCCATAGATTAATAAGTAAATTTCACAAAAAATGCAATGTTTTTCTACAATATCTAAAAAATCAGATGTTAGACTATAACATATTCCTAATTTAGGATATACATGTTTAAGCTATACTCCTGTCACCAAATATTTCGGGGGTAATAGCGCTATAGCTGTTTTCCAGGATTTTAGATTCTCTATATTATAATAAACATTGGTTTCCTAGTGAATACGCAACGACGTATTCTCTCTTCCTTTATCTCTCTCCCTCCCTCTCTCCTCTCTCTATCTCTCTCTCTCTCTCGATCTCTCTCTCTCTCTCTCTCTCTCTCTCTCTCTCTCTCTGTCTCGTTCTACTTATTGACAGAACCTAGAAAGGCGTTATTGATGGCAACTCATTGCTGAAGGTTCAATTCATCAAAAAATTCAGTTTCTAAACATTCAAAGTACAGCTTTTACATTGTAGAGATATGATATATCAGTGTGTACGTTGATCTGTCTGTACGAACATACACATGTTTAGTTTAGTCGGTTCTAAGGTTTTTCAGAATCAATGGAGAAAATGCATGCTACTTTATACATATTTCAATCACGGCTCACAATGTACATACACGTAAGTAGTTAATGGCAGTTATATATTAATGTAACTCATTCTTATGAGGGTGTCATATTAATGGTATCGTACAGTAGGGAATACATAATTATATTTGATTATATAGCTTTTAACATGTATATGAGTCATATTTCATGGTGATTTACTGCTAACATCTATTTCAATATTAACTTAAAATTACAATTTAAGCAGTGGTGGTACACTATTATGATAAAAAGAAATTGATTCTCAAAATGTAAATCTTCAAATGTTTTCGTGGCCCCAAATTTCTTATATTATTAAATCGAAGATGAATTTAGTTCGTAGCAATTGAAAAGAAATATTTTCTTTCATCTAAAACTGCATAGTAGTTTCGCGACCAAAATCCGATTTTCTGGTCTATGTTACTGTCGCGAAACGCTCAGCTTGTACGTGCCCACTTCCCATATCTTTGGGGTCATAGCTTAGTCTTGGACGCCGGTATTACTCAGCTCCCTCCAACATTAAATGTTTTTGTTGGTTAGGGCCTCCCCATCCACCCACTGAGCTAATGGGGACCTCCGGCGCGCTGTGGTAGTGGTATGCCCTTTGGATATCTGGGTCAGTGGCTTGTGTGTTCCTAGTTATTGAAAGGCCTAGGAACTCGGCCAATTGTGAATGTCCGCTTTCTACTACTGAGGCGAGATCGTCACGACTAAAGGTGGGAATGTTTTTGTTTCCCGCCGGTGCTAGGGCCATGGCCTCTGCCCTATTGGTGGGTTCGTGGGAATTCAGGTCTCGTGCCAGGTCGTCACGGCCCGAATCGGGGGTAAGTCCCGCGTTCGACATCGAAGGGGCTTGGCATACTGGCCTACTATCTGTGTTTTGTTCGGCCATCTCCCCTAATTTGTTGTAAAAGACGTAGAATCTATTTGATTAGTTTGATTAGTAATTAGTAATTAGTAAATTGGAAAATTGAATATGGTGATTGGAAATTGTCAAACGAAAAATACAAGTCTAACCTAACCCTACTGTTAATGAGTGTGGAGCGTGGTCTGAGACCACACTTGTAAAAGCTAATAATAAGTAGGTGATAGTAGTCTTCCCTATTTGTTTCCTATCTAATCCTATTTTGTATTTGACGAGGTTTAGTTCACCTCTATTGAGAGACAAAACCCGCCTGCAACTCTTGGAGTCCTAATTCAAACAATATTAGCGAGACAAAACCCGCCTGCAACTCTTGGAATCCTTGATCATCCAATATCGAGACCAAAACTCGCCTATTGGGCACTTATGTACTTCTTTCTCCCTACCCTAATGCTTAATTTTGGAAAAGTACCGCTAGCTCTAAATTATACGCCCGCTATAACTACACACACACACACACACGCACACACACACGCACACACACACACACACACACACACATATATATCAATCTATAAGGGGTGCTTTTTGATATCCCACCCTGCCAAATTTCACAGCAAAAATGCTGTCGTGTCTGTATAGTGCTCAGATTGGCGCTATCTTCCGATCCGCAACGGCCGGCAAGTCGCCGTCCAGAAGTTGGCCGCTCGTCACAAAAATACGACACTCCTACTATTAGCGCTGGGGCACCTTATCCACTGGGTTCCCCAGCACAACCCCCCTTCTGTAACACTGCCTGTTTTAAAGCACAGGTCTTTACACAATGGGACCCTTCCCGCTTTACAACTTCTCGGCACAATCAATGCGACTGTGTTTTAAAGTCGTAAGGCCGCCGAACAATTCTCTACACTCCTAGTCGTGTTTTAAAGCTTTATAACAACTACTCTACTTCTCCACATAACGAATTGTGCTTTAAAGTGATCAGTTAATAATATTCAATCACATCAACTGCGTCTGAACATTATTTCTTCGTGATAAGTGGCTCCTATCACAATCAACTGCGTCTGGACCACGGTTACCACGAAGTAACCCTGGCGATTTTGCATGGAGAAACACGGCTTTTTATACTAAATTTTAACAATTTTAACACTACAAGGCCAATCACGTAACGCCTTACTAAACCCTCGATTTGTATCACCCCACTCCATTGGTTGAAGGTTTGGACTAAATTACGTTATATTTGAACTGTGTTGCCATCCTTGGTATTTTCTTATACCACCACCTAATTTGTGCTCTTTTCTAATTAAACCTATTGTATGATCTAGCGCGAAAATATACCGTAGCGATAACGTCGTTCTCTCGCTTCAATTATCGACACCAATCACCTTTATTTCTTAACAATTCTGAAAACCTTATCGAAATATGCACAAATCTGGGTAAAACCGTTCATAACCTCCTATAGCGTTTGACTGACTTTTCCTCGAATTTAATATAACGTCTTTCTACTTTAATATAGGCCACCTACGTACGTTATAGCATTTACAACCAATGATATCTACTTTTACACGAATCGCTAATGAATTAGGGTTTTCCTTTGATCACTAGCTCAACTTTATCTCTAATATTGCTATTTATAGTTATTTTTATATTCTGGAAAAATCCCTAAACTGTGCTACGTTTAATCTATACTGGTTTGCGGATGCCTACGAATTTATACTGGTTTAATGCAACAAGCGTAATCAAAGCGAAAGTCCAATTTCGCTACAGTTACAGATATAAAGGTTTTATAATTATAATTATTAAGTAAACGGGCTAAAGAGAAAATCTGTCAAATTAAGTGGTACATGTATATTGTAGAATGTAGACAATAGTATAATGTTTCATCTTCTTCATCTTCAGTGCACTGCTAAGTGGCAGGTTCAATTTACATATTCATACTTAAAGTCTGTTTTCTCGCTCCATAACAGCACACCTTAGATCAACAAGTTAATCCCTTTATAAAGTCTATGCCTTATCCATACCTACTGTAGCCTATAGCTTGGGAACAGTATAGCCTCTGAGGTTGAGGTGGTTTCCCGAAGACGACGAAGATCCGTTTCCTCATACAAGGACGATGTCAGGGACGTAAATACAACAAATACAACATATACAAATTATTTTTCCATATTTATTGTTTTATGGATTGTGCAACGGTGTAATCGCCTACGTGTATTGTATGTAGACAGAATGGGCTAGATATAGGGAATTCACTCAGTATAGAAGTTCTTTATGACCACAACGCTAACAAAATTCACATCATATTTAGGTTATGCTTTAGCATTTCTACCCGAGCCCTTGTGCTCATCAGCCTAGCATGCTATCCATTCGACCATCCAAACAATGAAACGATTTAGACACGCAGGGTTTAGCACAGGGAGGGTGGATAGGTCAAATTTAAATTTATGTCATAACATTGTACAGTGCTAAATAGTAGCGCATTTATGTCATTGACTGTACAGTGCTAAATAGTAGCGCCAATCCATCAGGGACAGGGAGTTCGGTTGAGGGGACGACATACAATTGGTTAATTGTGTCCTCCCCATAGTCAGATTTTCATCCCTAATGGCTTTGGAAATTTAAAAGCCAAACCCGAAGACCAAAGACTGTGCCAAAGCCTGCCACAGCAGAAACAAAGTCTTAGCCTTGGCATTCAAAGCCAATC
Source organism: Enchytraeus crypticus (assembly GCA_905160935.1). Lineage (NCBI taxonomy): Eukaryota > Metazoa > Annelida > Clitellata > Enchytraeida > Enchytraeidae > Enchytraeus > Enchytraeus crypticus. The sequence goes on along the minus strand of CAJHZI010000370.1, from coordinate 591,231 downwards.
TAAGCCACGTCATGCAAAGCCAAATCCAGGCCTTTTTGGCTTTAAAGTCACAACTAAAACCTAACCAACTCGGCAATATATAGGCCTAGGCCCTACAGTAAAATTCTACACTTGATTGAGTAGTTGTGTGGTTTGGTTGGGCAGTTAGTGCTTCAGTTGATTTAGGCCTATTATCTAATTGAAATCTTTATTGTTTTATAGTCTTGATTATTTTATTTTATGGACCTATTCCTACTAAGCGACATATCGACTGTTTTATTGTTTAGTGTTAGTAGATTACATTGACTATATTAAAGCAATAAAGTGTCAGTTTGAATGCTCTAAAGTTTGAATATTAGGTCATATCTCACAAAAGTGACTGATAAAGAACTATAAAACTTCCTTCTATAACATATTAAGACACGCACATGTTTAAAGCATAAATTAGTCCTGTCAATTACTGGTTAACTTGCACCAGCAATTTTTGCTGAATTGCTTCTCTACACGAAATTCATCCTATCATCTGCGATATTTAATAGCTACGGCACATTTACAACCGGTTATAGTAAAACAATTGCAGTAGCTTAGCCTAGTTTGCATAATTCTTCATGTCTATATTCTACATGTATACTTTCACAGTAAATATTACCAATTGAACTTTGCTTAGATAAGAAATTCAATCTGCAATTTGCAAGTTCTAGTACATCAGGTCAATGTTTCACTGTTTTTGTCCCGTGTACATATATATAGTAGCCTAGAGTCATTATATGTATATTTTAGTTTTTGCGCTAGAATATTTTTGTTGAACGTACGAATGAATAGCTTAGAGTAGACCTGTGTGTAGGCATTTGCAATGCTACGGATTAGTGTCTCTTTAGAGAATTCAACACCATCTAACTATAGCCTATAGTAATATCGGTACAAAGTGCGAATCAATAAACGAAATTTTCACTTCCTGTGAATAAGTGCCAATTCTTGAAAACAATCGAGTTGAGTGCCCGAATAAATTTTACTCCTATAATTACACGTTTCCCCGTGTTGTGCCCTGGTGTGGTTGGAACCACTGCAGCATATGGAAACCGCAAGCAAACTGACGCGTGTACATAAGAGGCGACTAAGGCAGGTGTAAGGAAGGCCAACGGGGATCCACCTTTACACCTTATCATGTATTTTTTCCCGTGATTTAAATGACATAAACACCTAAAGGATGTATAATACGTGTAGTAGAAGGAAGAATACAAGAGAAATGAGCTAGTGGAAGGCCAAGACTTTGGATATTGGATGATCTGATAACAAATTCATATCTAGAGTTGAAAAGGAAGACTGAGCATAGAATTGGTTGGAAGAGTTATACGCCATGGACCTGCCATTAGTCTGTGCACTAGGAGTAGATTGCAAGTTTAACTTACAATGTTTAGAAGAAACCATTGTAAAACCTAAATAAATGACTTTACCTACCCCGTGAATAGTTGTACCATTTACATGAATTAACATCATTTGTGAAACTTTAATGGACATCGAATTAAACAACTAAACCAAGTCGTCTGCACACATTATTGAGTTATAGCAAAAATATTTTAATAAAATATCCCAACTTTGTATTCTCCTTACTGTGATAATTGAGAATCAAATGATAACGTAAACAATATTGCGGATAAAATACTTCCTTTTCTAAAGCTTGAAAGGTAAAAAAGTTTCGAAAAATTATTTTTCCATTTAACTGTAGAATTTCGCTTAGAACATAAATCCCTTAAGATTTCTATAAATCATATATCTTTAAAATCTCCTATCGATTAGTTTAACAAAGAGCATATCAAAGTTCATGTTATCGAAAGCATTATCGAAATATAAGGTGTAAACATTAAATGTAGATATCTTATATGTATTGTAATCCACTCTTTCTAAATGCGTAGAGGACATTATAGCCAACGTCGACCAACGTTTTACCTAAATCCTAATTATCTAATTGATTATAATGAAAGTAAGCTCATAAAGTAAGGTCTCATCACTCCAGCATAGGTGAATGAATGTAAACTGTGCTCATGCTGGTTGAGATTCTTAATACTATACCGTAAAATTTAATTTAGTTTTTAAAGACGTTATATCTACAGTGTAGTTGATACCTAACTCTTCCTGTAGACTCTGATAGGCAGCAGACTGAGACGTCAGCATGGGGGATGAGATACTGATTACAGGAGGTACAGTGGTGAATGACGACCACATGACAGTGGCTGATGTCTACGTCAAGAACGGTCTCATCACCCGTGTCGAGCCTCGCATCACTGGAGACCTAGCCAAGGACGTCAAGATTATCGACGCCTCTGGACTGCTGGTCATGCCAGGAGGTATCGACACCCACACACACATGCAGCTGCCCTTCATGGGCACCACAACTGTCGACGACTTCTATGCCGGGACGAGAGCCGCTCTGGCTGGAGGCACCACGATGATCATAGACTTCGCAATACCGTATAAGGGAGAGTCGCTGCTGGCAGCCTATCACAAGTGGAGGGGTTGGGCTGATGAGAAGGTTTGCTGTGACTACAGCCTGCACGTCTGTGTGAGCTGGTGGGACGACTCAGTGGGTCAAGAGATGGGCATCATAGCTTCAAATCATGGAGTCAACTCATTCAAGATATACATGGCATATAAGGATGTTCTGATGTTGGATGATGAACAAATGTGTGCGGTGTTCACTAGATGTAGAGAGCTTGGAGCATTGGTCCAGGTATTCTCTAGTGCTGATGTTTACTAAGCGGCAAAGCCATGGACCCTCTTAGTATATGTCAATTCCATGAATCGTTTCACATTCTGATGTCTACTACAGAATGTTTAACACTACTAATAAGATATTGAGAAATTAAGTATATTTACTCCGCAGGTTCCTAAGTTTAGAATCTACATTATAGTAACATGGGTAAGCTACAGCGTATACTTCTTGCTTAATCACGCTGCGCATTTCATCGTATGACAATTAACTTCCACAGCAATCTATATTATATATAGTTATCTGTGTGGTACTTTATGAAAATTGATCAGTAATCTATGGGGTTGATCATAATGTGATAGTTGCTGAATGTTCACTCAGTACTTCAATCAATCAATAAGAATTTAACGTCCGGTTCCTCGTCATAAGGCAATGTCAGAAATGGCTTTTAAAATATTTAGTCTGGCCGCAATAGAGAATAACTGCAATGTAATCCAGTTATATTAGAATTGTAATGTCACTGAATATTACACCCAGTAATGTACAGTTTACGATTCTGTACTTGCTGTAAGTTCACGAGCAGTAATCAAGAGTGTACTATGCGGTACTTGATGCAGATTCACACAGTAATCTAAAGTTTACACTGCGGTACTTGATGCAGATTCACACAGTAGTCTATAGTATACTATGCGATACTTGCTGCAGGTTCACGCAGAGAACGGGAGTATCATAGCTATGAACACGGCACGGGTGTTGAACGAGGGGGTGACGGGCCCTGAGGGTCACTCACTCAGCAGACCCGACTCTGTGCAGACTGAGGCGACCCTGAGAGCGGTCACCATCGCTGAGCACACCCACTGTCCTCTCTACGTCGTCCATGTCATGAACAAGGGCTCAGCCGACATCATCTCTCAGGTATCAGTGCTACCCTTTGAAGATGTCGCTACTGTCATTTTTAAATTTGCACGTTGTTATTAAGTACCCGAAGTCTTGAAGAGAAAGAACAGTTAATAAATGCTATAAGAAATAGGAAAAAGAATTGGATAGGATAAATACTAAGGAGAGATAATTTACCAAAGGATGTCATAGAAAGTAAAATAGAAGGACAGAGAAGCAGAGACAGACCGAGATTGGGAATATTGGATGATTTTAAAAATCCACTCTTATGTGGACGTGGAATGTCTAGTCAATACCTAAATGATATTCACTATTTGAATTCCATAATTGAGGTGGATGGTCGAGAACATTATTTTCTAAGATATTTTAACCTTTTTTCTTTTGCTATTTAATATAGCCATGGAGTTTGGTGGTACTACTTACCCTCTCCTTACTACCGTTTACCGTTTGTTTTTCACAATCCACATAAAGGTTAGTCTTTATTTAATAAATGGAATAATTTATTGATATGTTAACTAAGAATCAAACATCCATTTAACTTTTAAAAATTGTAGGCAAAGAGGCGTGGTATGGTAGTGTACGGAGAACCAATAGCAGCTTCGCTCGCTTCTGATGGGCGTCACTATTTCGACACTTGTTGGCGTCACGCTGCCGGTCATGTGATGAGCCCGCCTCTCAGCACAGATAGCTCCACCCCCGAGTACCTGATGGACCTGCTTGCCTCCGGTGACCTTGACCTCACCGGCACGGATAACTGCACATTCAACGCGGAGCAAAAGGCTCTGGGTAAGGACAACTTCACGCGCATACCTAACGGCGTCAACGGGGTGGAGGATCGAATGTCAGTCATCTGGGAGAAGGGCGTGGCCAATGGAAAACTGGATCCTTGTAGATTTGTAGCCGTGACCTCATCAACAGCAGCAAAGATCTTTAACATATACCCAAGGAAAGGTAAGATAGCAGTGGGTAGCGATGCTGACATCGTGGTATGGGACCCTGAGGCGAGCAGAACTATCTCAGCACGCACTCACCATCAGGCGTGCGACTTCAACATATTCGAGGGCATGACTTGTCGCGGGGTAGCGCGCTGGGTGATCAGTCGTGGGAGGGTGGTGGTGGATCCTGAGGGTGGACTTAGGGTGGAGAGGGGAGCAGGGAGGTTTATCCCCAACCCCTGTCACTCTGAGTATGTATATGGTAGACTGAAGCAGAGAGAGAAAGAGAGGAAGATTGGTAAAGTAGAGCGAGAGCCTTACACTGGTCCTGTATTGGCTCAGTCTACTACTTAGTGCTTGTATGTTGGTATCAGGTGGCATAACTCTACTCTCGTAAGCTATTGGAACTTTGTTTAAATCTTGCAGATCTCTAATCTGTTTACGCGAGAGCTTGTGTTTGTTTCATTTCGTCATAGCGTTTAGTATACGAATTATTAAAATTTTAAAAGATTGACTTATAATTATGCCACCAAGAAAAGTAAGCGTTTGTACCTAAAGTCGTCAAATATGTGCCAGTAATTTAAGAAGTTTACAATTTTTCTTAATAAATCATTAATTTTGGTCTCTGTTGCAACCTGGTGACCAGGAACATAAGGGCCTACATAAACAAATAAAATGCAGGCACATATTTGTTTTTTGTCTGTGTGATCACACAGAATATAGTACATTAATTTTTTAGTGACAATCTAGTTTCTATTTAATTAAAATTTAATTAAAATTAAGAACAATATAAAATTATAATTTTTTTATATAATTTGTTAGAATACTATTTATCTTAATTAATTAAGTTTGTATTTTGCCATTACGTTTAATTATTTATTTTTTGTATATGTATTATCTGCTTATTGTTCTGCATACTAGAAAATAAAAAACCTTGTATGATTGGTAGGCTCGATCTCTATTGAATAATTGTGTACTGCAGATATCTTATAAATTTAATTTAGTAGATTCTGTGTTAAATAAGTCGTTTCTGTCAGTGCATTTTTTAATGATTAGATTGTAACATTCTAGTATAAGAATACTCTCTGCTCCTATTATACCTGCTATCCGGAATACTAACTGATTCTGCTGCTGGTTTAAGTATTTATTTATTTATTTAATTTTCAACTTACGTAATAAAATTACAAAATCGTATATGGCCTGCAATGCAAAGTCAAGGATAGAGCTCTTGGCATTTACAAGGACCCTTCGCATTCATAAACCTAATACTAAGATCTATAGAAAGCATGTAGTATGCTTATCATATAAAACAATCAATCGTAGTTCCAATTAAAATGCAATTTAGTGTTGGTAATGTGCTAAACATTTTATCCAAATTTAAAATCATTAACGTAAAAAGTTAAAAGTTTAAAATTATAATAATTATAATAATTAAGAGTAAATATTAAATTTTTAAAAGTAAAAAAATTACTTAAATTAATAGCGATAAACGTATTAAACCTAGTTAAAAACTAGGAATATAGATACATGTAAGTCTTCAGGTATGAGGAAACTCTTGAATGAGATAATAGTTTTGGCTGAGGCGGTCCTCTCGGATAGAGAGTTCCATACTTTGATTGTACGAAAGATTAAGGAATGTACATTAGAATTTAATTGAGCTTAGGTAACTCGAACCGACGACTGTGTCCTTGTGTGTGCGTTAGCAGAAGTCTCAAAAACTTATCCGAATTTAGTAGATATGCTTTAGGTTTTAGTGCTTGATATTGTTAGATGTTATTCCTCTTGTAGATTTCTCCGTTATTGTTACTCAGAGAGTTGAATACAAAAAGCTTACAGCGAGTTGTCGGTCTGTTTCATTTCTCTAATGCAATAAGCCTGGGCGATTCTTAGTTGAACCTCGCATAATGGTTACGTCGGATTATATTCCGTTTTATTCTACAATGATGATTTAGTGGTCTTTCTGAGACGTGTACTCCAGAGCGCCTGCTTTTAGAGCACATGCTCATGTGCTCCAAAAACAGGCGCTCTTGAGTACAGGTCTCAGAAAAGGAATTTCTTATTTGATCAAGGGAGATCAGCGGAGTTAAGCGAAATTGGAGCTCCTAGAATGTACAAATGAGGATTCGTACACATATATCTTGCTTCGACGATGATTGTACGGCGACTTAAGATGTAGCTTCCGTCACTTGCTAATCAGCATCATTTTCATCAGCTTCCCTTTTCATCTTGCTGGTTGGGATCTTATACATAACACGGGCAATACATTTTTACTTCTTACAAATGTTGAAAATAGTTAATATGAATGTTAATAGTCGATATGTAAATCTGGCTCTAAAATACCTGTATTGGCTTTTTAAAAATTCCTATCTAATATATCCATCAGTATGAAAAGTAAATGCGTCTCTTGTGTTCAAAACATTTAGTTAGTGTTAACTGACATTAATCCCTGCTAGCGTGCTCTAAGACTATATAGTCTAAGAGAATATACATGTATATTCAGCTGAATTGTGTTTATTTTAATTTAGTTTTACATTTGTTAAGGCGTTACAGTAAATTATTGCTTCAGAGTACCAGCAAAATGTTGCTGAATGCATGAGTAGGCTCTACATATGTTTGCTCGGGATGTTATGAGCAATTAGCTCATAATTTCTCTGCTACCGTGAGCTGGTATATTTTACTATACTAGTGTGAATCATTCGATGTATATGCTTCAATACTACTACCCGTGTTTTGTTTGAACACAATACTATCCTAACTGATATTTAAGTAATGCTTCAATATTTGTACCCGTGTTTTACTGTTCATCAGCCGAGCATCCTATCCACTCGACCATCCATCCGTTCAAATGATGGATTTTGATACCAAGAGCTGAACGCATGTATCTCTATTCTACCGCAGAGTTTAATTTAGAGCGTTCTGATTGGCTAGAACATAATACGTTTACATGAACGTTTACAGGTATAGACAGATTTCATGCGCTATCCATGAAATCGTTCTATTAAACCACAGTTAATCGAAAACTACAGTAGTCCAGAGGCTAAAGTGTCAGGCCTAAGATCTTGAGTGCTAGGTTTGATTGCCTTTCGCGTCACTTTTTAGGTTTAGATCACCTATTAGGCTAGATTTATATGAGTTTAGATTTATATAGGTTAGGTTAGCTATTTGGTAAAGAAAAGCTTAAAATTGTTGTATAAAATACAAACGGTTTGGGCACCTCTAGATGCATTGCTGTACTTTATTGGTGTATATAAAGGCCATTACATTCCTCGTCTCAGGATTCAAATTCTAAAGAAATAAATTATTTGCTCAAAATTATCGCAAAATTCTTAACACCAGTTTCATAACGAAGTTAGCTATAAAAGTTTACAAATGCTGATATATAGATGTACTTCTTAGGGTATAACGTCCATCTGCAAAACTTTTAATAATTCGTACAACTAACCCATTGCATAAGTAGGACAAGCACAATCTCTCTTGTAAACAAGATTATACATATTAAAGATTTAAACAATGTTCCAATAGCTTACGAGAGTAGAGTTATACCACCTGATACCAGCATACAAGCACTAAGTAGTGGACTGAGCCAATACAGGACCAGTGTAAGGCTCTCGCTCTACTTTACCAATCTTCCTCTCTTTCTCTCTCTGCTTCAGTCTACCATATACATACTCAGAGTGACAGGGGTTGGGGATAAACCTCCCTGCTCCCCTCTCCACCCTAAGTCCACCCTCAGGATCCACCACCACCCTCCCACGACTGATCACCCAGCGCGCTACCCCGCGACAAGTCATGCCCTCGAATATGTTGAAGTCGCACGCCTGATGGTGAGTGCGTGCTGAGATAGTTCTGCTCGCCTCAGGGTCCCATACCACGATGTCAGCATCGCTACCCACTGCTATCTTACCTTTCCTTGGGTATATGTTAAAGATCTTTGCTGCTGTTGATGAGGTCACGGCTACAAATCTACAAGGATCCAGTTTTCCATTGGCCACGCCCTTCTCCCAGATGACTGACATTCGATCCTCCACCCCGTTGACGCCGTTAGGTATGCGCGTGAAGTTGTCCTTACCCAGAGCCTTTTGCTCCGCGTTGAATGTGCAGTTATCCGTGCCGGTGAGGTCAAGGTCACCGGAGGCAAGCAGGTCCATCAGGTACTCGGGGGTGGAGCTATCTGTGCTGAGAGGCGGGCTCATCACATGACCGGCAGCGTGACGCCAACAAGTGTCGAAATAGTGACGCCCATCAGAAGCGAGCGAAGCTGCTATTGGTTCTCCGTACACTACCATACCACGCCTCTTTGCCTACAATTTTTAAAAGTTAAATGGATGTTTGATTCTTAGTTAACATATCAATAAATTATTCCATTTATTAAATAAAGACTAACCTTTATGTGGATTGTGAAAAACAAACGGTAAACGGTAGTAAGGAGAGGGTAAGTAGTACCACCAAACTCCATGGCTATATTAAATAGCAAAAGAAAAAAGGTTAAAATATCTTAGAAAATAATGTTCTCGACCATCCACCTCAATTATGGAATTCAAATAGTGAATATCATTTAGGTATTGACTAGACATTCCACGTCCACATAAGAGTGGATTTTTTAAATCATCCAATATTCCCAATCTCGGTCTGCCTCTGCTTCTCTGTCCTTCCAATTTACTTTCTATAACAATTTACTTTCAATCAATTTACTTTCTTTTGGTAAATTATCTCCCCTTAGTAACTGTAATAACTGTAATAACATAACTTAGTAACTTAGTATCTTAGTATCTCTTAGTAATTTAGTATCCCTTAGTCCTAATTATAAACCAGAGATGGTATTGCGCATTAATTTCGATGTAGCACGGCCATGATGCAGGAGCAACAGAATCATAGCATGTAAAAACCGTTACATACTGTTTAAATGTCTACCTAATTTGCTCTGACTGAAATAAACCTAAGCCTTAAGTGTTTCTTAGACGTAACTCGAATCCTAATCTTCATTGAAACCCTAACCCTATTCGTAACCATCACAGTAACGTAAAAGTGAGCATTCTTGCGCAAAATAAAATGGTAATATTGAGAATATCGCTATGGGACACCGTCGACAATTAATTGCTTCGTGACTTGAAATTTGCATATTAAGGTGTACGGTTAATATAATAACACAATAACACACGTTATAGTGAAATGATCAACTATGTTGATATCTATCACTTTTAATGCCACATGTTATATCCGTTAGGCAATTTAGTCCATTTTCCGTGTAGCCAGTCCAGTGAATGTCCGAGATTTTATTCTCAGATCAGCGCGGCTGGGAATCGAACCCACTAGAGTTCGATTCACCTATGGGTCTGTCATTTAAAACTTCATGACGGTATCTACATAGACCCTTAACCATTGCGCTATTGAGACATTCAATAATTATAGTTACAGACACAATTATTGGAAGTTTTTGTTTCATGATTTAAAATATTTATTATAATAAATTTTTCACACTAATTAAGTTAAAACCATAATGTTACATGAAATTTATTTAACAAATAAAATTATAATATATACATTTTCTTAATTAAATAGAATATAGTTTATTGCTACTGAAAACTCATTCTTCACATTTTTCGAAAATGTAGGAGTGCGTTCAAAAAGATGTCCGAACGGGCTTAGCAGCCAGTTGGACGTTTAGTATAGGATATCGTCTCTTCCTATATTTATTCTAAGATTTATCGTATCCAGTTTTACTTCCTATTTCTTATAGCATTTATTAATTGTCCTCTCTCTTCAAGACTTCGGGTACTTAATAACAACGTGCAAATTTAAAAATGACAGTAGCGACATCTTCAAAGGGTAGCACTGATACCTGAGAGATGATGTCGGCTGAGCCCTTGTTCATGACATGGACGACGTAGAGAGGACAGTGGGTGTGCTCAGCGATGGTGACCGCTCTCAGGGTCGCCTCAGTCTGCACAGAGTCGGGTCTGCTGAGTATGTGACCCTCAGGGCCCGTCACCCCCTCGCTCAACACCCGTGCCGTGTTCATAGCTATGATACTCCCGTTCTCTGCGTGAACCTGCAGCAAGTATCGCATAGTATACTATAGACTACTGTGTGAATCTGCATCAAGTACCGCAGTGTAAACTTTAGATTACTGTGTGAATCTGCATCAAGTACCCCATAGTATACTCTAGATTACTGCGTGATTTGCCTAGTAAATTATAGACTTCTGTGTTAACCTGCATCAAGTACCGCACATTGTCAGGGTCGGTCCTACCTTAGCAGGCTAACCGCACCTGAAACAGACGCTAAAACCCTTAAATGAAGGCCTACTGAACTATTCAAGGGATTCGCATCTAACCTCGTAATTAAACTACACTCTAATCTAAAGACCCGGACCTTTCACGGATTTACTAACAGACTACGTACGGTATTTAATATTTAATAATTTAAACTTAAACGCAAATTCAATACAGATCAAGAAAATAAAGAAACATCCAAATAGATATCATCAACGAAAAGCTAAGTAAGTTCAAATCGACTGTCCTTATGATGAATCCGAAATATTCACATACACGTTTAACTCGTAGCACTAAAACGACTTTACATAATATAAAATCAACGAAAATACAGGTATAAATATATACAGGTATAAATCATATACAGTAAAAAGTAAAATAGTAAACACGCATTATAGTGAATAATCAACTATGTTGATATTTATCACTTTTAAAACCACATGTTTAATCCGTTAGGCAATTTAGACCATTTTCCGTATAACCAGTCCAGTGAATGTCCGAGATTTTACTCTCAGATCAGGGCGGCCGGGATTCGAACCCACGACCAAATAAGTAATAAATAATGAATAAGTAATCTTATTATACAAAATATCAGGGCATAATTCCCTGACACATATAATAATTCAATCTGTATGACTGAGGGGTGACTGAGGGGTCAGCTAGATAGGTTACTTGTGACCACTTTGACGGCTTTGTTTGTGTATGCCACTGTATATTTTAAGTTTATTGAAATAAACACAGTTCTCTAATACTATAGACTACCGTGTGAACCTGCATCAAGTATCGCATATTATAAGAGAGACTACTGTGTGAACCTTCAACAAGTACCGCATAGTAAACTATAGACTACTGTGTGAACCTGCAGCAAGTACCATATATTATACTATAGACTATTGTATGAACCTGCTCCTTGTACCGTATAGTATACTATAGACTACTGTGCGAACCTGAAACAACTACCGCATACTAAACTATAGACTACTGCTTGAACGTTCAGGAAGCCCTTAGATGTGCAGCAGTGCTAGCGCTTACCTGGGCCAGTGCTCCTAGCTTTCGACATCTAGTGAACACAGCGCACATCTGTTCATCATCCAACATCAGAACATCCTTATATGCCATGAACACCTTAAACGAGTTTACGCCATGGTGGGAGGCTATGATGTCCATCTCTTGACCCACCGAGCCGTCCCACCAGCTCACACACACGTGCAGGCTGTAGTCACAGCACACCTTCTCATCAGCCCAACCCCGCCACTTGTGATAGGCTGCCAGTAGCGACTCTCCTTTATTCGGCATTACGAAGTCTATGATCATTGTCGTGCCTCCAGCCAGAGCGGCTCTCGTCCCGGCATAGAAGTCGTCTACAGCCGTGGTGCCCATGAAGGGCAGCTGCATGTGTGTGTGGGTATCGATACCTCCTGGCATGACCAGCAGTCCAGAAGCGTCGATTATCTTCACGTCCTTGTCGAGGTCTCCTGTGATGCGAGGCTCGACACGGGTGATGAGACCGTTCTTGACGTAGACATCAGTCACTGTCATGTGGTCGTCATTCACCACTGTGCCTCCTCGAATCAGTATTGCTTCCCCCATGCTGTGGTCTCAGTCTGCCGCCTAGCAGAGTCTACTGGATGGGTTAGGTAACAGCTGTAGTTTATATCTGATATATGACGTTTGTCTTATTGAAATAAATTAGTAATCTACTCCTGAAATTATAATCTGATCCTGTCTGGGCACCACGAAAAGTATTATTCCTATCAGACACAGTAAGTAGCATTGATAAAAACAACAATATGGTTTCAGATTTTTCTCTAAGATTATATGAGTATCGGATGTGAACTGGGATTCGAACCAGTTACCAATAAAGGCCGAGGCGGAAGCTAAACCTGAATTCTAGTGACATAAGTACACTTGGTTATTAATTGCTTCTCCGTGTAACCCGTAAGGATTACCTAACAAGTCAAAATCATATATAGCGCCGGTTTCATGAACCTGGCTAACCTGCCTATTGCTCATTTAATAGTACAACTCGCCGAGTCTTCGAAGAACTACTTATTGAAAGAATCGTTACTAGCAGTTTTTGGAAGTCCATCTATCGTTAAATTGCGATTCCAGCATGATTACAGCCAGGGACTGTTGTATTGGCATACCGTTATTCGCTATGCAAAACTATGAATGCTATGTTGACAATTTTTACCACTAGCTTCCAGATAACTTCTGGTAGAGACAAGAGATCTAAATTAATCCAAACTCAAAACATAGACATTCAACGTTCAGTTTCCTCACTCGAAAGCGATGCTTTTGGTAGAGAGGGGCGAGCCAATGATTTTAACTCCGCACATACTGATCCGCGATCGAATATCTAACCGACATCGCCACTGGCTCCAGGCTATAGCAGTATTGTTGCATAATCAGTACTATTGCATGAGAATTATTATTCTAATACTAGGCTCATACTAAAGATTATTATATTATAATATTATAATTATTATATTATTATATAGGCCTATATAATATTAAAATATATATATTATAATATTATATTATTTTATATTATATTATAATATTGAAAATATTATAATATTAAGCCTATAGCCTAAATTAATATGGCCTAGACTTATCATAGTTATAAAAGTAATTCTATATGTAATTCAGGATTAGAACTAATCAGCATGTTATTTAGGCCTATATAACTGTTCTAAATCATAGCCTTAATAGTCTGTGGCATGTTAAGCCAAGCTTTGACGAAAGCCACGAAATCGATTCAGCGTGTCGTATGTTGCAAACCGGCGAATTTAATTTCATTCTTACTAAGCCCTGTAAGCCGTCAGACTACCTAATGTATGTGTAATTAGAGTTAAAGTTAAGACGAAAGACGATGCGACTCCCGCAGTTTTAGTTATTTTCGAACGAGTAGGCCTATAAGCTGCAGAATTAAATTGTGAATTATGAACTATTATATTTGAACCGAATCTGTACTTGCAAATCTAATAAACCGATCCTACCAATGGATCGAAAGGTAAGAACGATTATAATTAATTAGATTTTTAGCTACATGTACCAAACAGATGTTGTACGTTCTTCTAAGCATTAAAGTGTTTGCAGTAGTCGTTTAAGACTCGTTCAGTAGCTGAAAACCAAGTGAAAACCTACCGGGACACTGCCAGTAGTATAATGTAATAGAGAGAGAGAGAGAGAGAGTGTTAGATTTCAATAGGCGCAGTACAGGAGTAGTGTATAATAATGTAGGTTCAGCTCTCACTCTCTCTCTCTCCTTCTTTCTCACTTTCTCTGTCTCTCTCTGTCTCTGTCTTTCTCTCTCTCTTTGGTTAACAATAAAGATCCTCTAGTTACTTCACAGATGTACGTCTTCTGTATAGACTTTGTACCTCAACTGTGCTTACGTTGTTGTGGGCCTCAAGAATTGTTAACTGTCTCACGACAGGCAGAAGTTCTGCACACGGTACAACCTGAACCGTATTCTTTCCAAAAATGATATTTTAAAAGTTTTAATTGCTGACTGAAGATCGGGACAATGCAGTTCAAGAAGTTAATTAACCCCTTCTCCAAACCTGAGAGTTAAGTGTTTGATGCATTTATTTTCATTGATATGATGTTTGAATGATGCGTCTGTATGCTGTGATTTCTTTCTAATAATTTTTCTTTGGTTCCAATAAACACGTATTAACCTGCAAACATGAATTGCTGTCGTACTGTGGAAATTGATATCAAAATTTAAATACATTTAAAAGTACAATGAACTTGAAGCGTGTGTGTGCGGATAGATGTCATCTCCCACAGAAATTCCTGCATCAGCGCCTGTCAGTCTCTTTTTATCTCAGCACTTCTTTAATTTTGTGCTCATCAGCAGAATGTAGTTGTAGAGTACATGTATAGTGCAGGCCTACACCTTCACGTGCACCTTGCTATCGGCGTAATTAATTATATCTTTATCCTGAACTCTCTGCAAATCCACCCTCCTTCTCTCCCTCTCTATTGCTCTCTCTCTCTTTCTCTCTCTCTCTCTCTCTTTCTCTCTCTCTCTCTCTCTCTCTCTCTCTCTCTCTCTCTCTCTCTCTTTGTATATTTAAATGAGAATCTAAAGTGGCCACCGACGGTCAGTTTTCTCTGATCAGCTATCTGATCAGATTTCTGATCTGATGAAACTGACCGTGAGCGAGTCAAATCTGTGAGCTTATTGCAAGCTCTGATCGCGATTGGCTACTTTTAAAACTGAATTAATGCTTAGTTTCTAATAATCTCCTCCATTTCGCATAACTCAACCTATAATCAAACTCGTTTTCTAATTGCTTTTCTAATCTAGTGCAGACGTTCAACTGTCTTTAATGCTCAGCTCATCGCGTCGTTGTGTTAAACAAACCATACACTGTTTGACAGCGAGGATCTGGCAACACTCTACACTAAATAACAGCTAGGCCTTGAGGTCTGAAGATTTGGTTGCTGATCGAGGCCTGCATAAATACGCAGGCTTCGGTCAGCATAAACTATTTCTGGCATATAGCTGCCGTTTCTAGTACTATCTATGAATAAGACAAGTTATATGACAGAGGGCAGGAACCATCTGTGGCAACTTGCAGCCAAACTTTATTTAGGCTACCATCTGAGGACGAGGAGTGACACTATAGTACAGCGTGCTTATCAGAGTCGCGATGTCTGGTAGTCTGACTTGGGAAGTGAATCCAGATCTCACGATTCTGAGACCAACTCTGTACTTTCTCCCTCTCTCTCCCTCTCTCTTAGTGCACTGCCAACCGGCTGATCCATGGCATATAACTCCTCTCCTCTTCTGTGTCTTCCGCTTTCCTGTTCATGTCTACATATGAGTGGATCTTTAAATCATCTAACATTCCTAATATCGCCCTACCTCTGCCTCTTTTTCCTTTAACTCTGTACAAACTACTAAATAAAGAACCTCAGGTTGTTGGAAGATTATTCATATATCAGTGTTATCTGCAATGTGCGCAAAAATGCAACTCTGTTGATACTCATGAATGGAGAAATGGGTGAAAGTTATTATAAGATTTAATGCTATGATCCGCCGCCTCGAGATTTGAACCACGATCGACTGTCTCATTGCTTCAGCCTCATGAGTCACGACTAATTTTTAATTCCCATTTCACATGACTACCTTTAATACTCATTTCTCATGACTATCTTTAAAATACCAACTACTTTTTAATGCTCGTTTTTAGCGACTGTCTTTCAATGCACATTGCTAATTATTACTTTTTATTGCTCATCCCTAATGATTACGGCCAAATTTTTACTGCTCATTTCTAATGACTATTTTTAATGTTCATTTCTACTAACTACTACGTTTTAATGCTCATTTCCTATTACTAATTAATTATACTATCATTTGTACTCACAAAGCAATCGAGATATTTGCTACGAATAGTGTCTAAATATATGATATTACCAGCAGGAATTAAAAACAGTGATACTAAAGATGGAAAATGTATAAAGATATGGATAGATAATACAGCCTACATGTAGATTGCATGGGCACTGCAACTATATTTTTCAGATTTAATGTACATAGTGCACGACTGTCAATCTTTCATAAACTGCTCTTTTTCTATAAACGATCACTTGACAAAACATTAGATGAGAAATTAGTTTGAATTAACTGACTAAATCCCTCCTTTCCATACTGGTTCTGGTATGTAATCACCAAAATCGCAGATCAACACGGTGCTTCTAGTCATGACGCAACACAGTACCTGTACACGGTATCACGGTACGTTTACGGGGTAAGTAGAAGTAAACAAGCAATAGAGTGAAATGATCAACTATGTCGATAGATATCTATCACTTTTTAATACCACATGTTTAAACCGTTAGGCATTTTAGTCCATTTTCCGTATAACCAGTCAAGTGAATGTCCAAGATTTTACTCTCAAGTCAGCGCGGCTGGGATTCGAACCCGCGAGATTTCAATTTCCCTCAGGATCTGCCATTTAAAACTTCATGACGTTATACCTACGCTATTGAGACATTCAATAGCGTAGGGGTGGGAGGTGCAAGCCTTAGGGAGGAGCTTCTAAGTTTTGATTGACATGAAAAATTTAGTAGACACATAGAAGGACATGCAAAGATTTTAGTAGAGACATAGCAAGACATGAAAAGATCTAATAGAGACATAGAAGGACATGCAAAGATTTAATAGAAACATAGAAGGACATGCAAAGATTAATAGGTAATACACGAATAATCAATCAACTACAAAGTAAGCCTACTACAGTACTGTTTATAAAAAGCTCCACATTTAATGCGAGAACAAATGAACTCACTCAACCACAACTACCGGGCCTCATTCTCGAGATAATACCTGCCAAATCTAGTGAAATGTGAGGCTTGCAAGTCCTAGGCAGAACAATGCATCACATACTGCAGCCATTTATTTTAGTAAATGAATTGTTTTAAACTATACGAGAAACTGAGTTGATTCACAAGAAAATCGTCGAAACTTCAATTAATTCATAATAATAACAATAATAATAACCTTCGACTATTTCTATGGCGGTGTCATGTCCGGTGTCCGGTCTTCGAGACCGCATTACTTGTTCCTGGCAGGTTATTATTAATCATTACCACGGTTAATCATATCTTTGCTATTGATACCCGGCATCTTCCCTATACGATGAAACGAATGTTAAACATAATTATTTTGTAATCAGGAAAAATCCTTAAATTGATTGCAGATATAGAGACAACTATACAAATTCTAGCCTAATGTAGAAATTTAGATATAAGAACTATAGTGCGTAAACTTCAAACAGAATGTACGAAAATAACATGATCTAAACACGGCGGCACATATCGAGAGAGACTAATGCAGATTTGCTTAGCTGTTCAATCCATGTTTTAGACAAGATGTAGCTGAGAAAATTGCTCAAGTTAGCAACGAATTTGATTAAGGATATAAATGTCTAAATAAAGGAAATAAGGCGTCTAAAGTCTTTATAACTGTAATTGAAATAATGACCTCGTACTTCAATTTTTTAAAATTTAGAACTGTTGTCAAAGATAAGGCTACTACTTCAATTTTTTATTATTTAGAACTGTTGTCAAAGATAAGGCTAGCATGATCACATGCAAGGAGGGAGCGTTTAGTTATACACTCTAACGCAATTCCCAAATCTTACATGTATTTATTTTTAAATGTTTCTTTGGTTTCACACATGATAGACTATATTAAAGACTGCTCTGGGTTGAATCCTGAATGTAGAAAAACAGAATGTTTTCGTATCAGGATCTCTAGATGCAGAGCCCAATTACAGTTCTAGTCCCGTCACTGATATTCTTTTGAGACAGCATACTGACGTTGAACCATTTAGCTTTTTACTCCATAGTGCTAAAGTATTAACCGAGTGCGCAATTTATGAAATACGATAGTAGGTTCTCGCATGTAACAGGCTAACTTAAGTATAACTTAGAAAAGAAATTACTGACAATGATTGCCTGTGAACACCTAACCGTTTAGTTTCTATATATATATATATATATATATATATATATATATATATATATATATATATAATTTATATATGTATATCTGATGAGATCGAGACGATATGAAAGACGGACTAAATAGTAAAATAAATTACATCACGTATAACTATGACAATCAGAAGTACATCTCTACATAGATAAGCTTCAGCAGTTCTCGGGATATTTCAAACCGTTATATGATCATCACACGACTAACTACAGCAGCAGAGAATAAATGCATCCAGCAGCAACAACAACATTATCAGGACTACACAAATACACGTCAGTGAAATGTGCAATGTACATGAAGAGTAGTGCGATAGATAGTGAACAGCTTCCATAACTGAGCCGACCCTTCGTAGGGTAAAGAATTGAAAATATCTTCAAGTTTACAGAGAGAGAGAGAGAGAGAAAGAGAGAGAGCGAGGAAAGAGAGAGTGAGAGAGAAAGAGAGAGAGAGAGAGAGAGAGAGAGAGAGAGAAAGAGAGAGAGAGAGGAAAGAGAGAGTGAGAGAGAAAGAGAGAGAGAGAAAGAGAGAGAGAGAGGAAAGAGAGAGTGAGAGAGAAAGAGAGAGAGAAAGAGAGAGAGAGAGAGTGAGTTGAATGTCCTAGAGGCAATCAAAATTTAAGAAGTGCAACATTATTAAAATATTTCAAAATTTCATCACAGAGAACATAGAGATGAAATTGTACCACAGATACGAAAACTGCATAACAAAAATATTCTAGAACTGCAAAGAAGGATAAGAATGCAAGACGATTGTATTGGAATGTAGACGAAATATTATAATAAATAATATTTTGAAAGATTTTGAGATGATTGAAAGAAGATTGGAGAGGATTAACAGAAGAGAAGAAAAGCAAGTGCATCAACTTGTGTGGATGAAGAAATAAAACGTCACAGACAACATTTTGAGCTAAATGTGGAGGTAGGTATGGAGGGACTCAATGCCTCCACTGCTCACACTCTCTACACTTGATGCAGGAATGAGGGAGGTATGGAGGGAGGTATGACGGGACGGAGGTATGGAGGGAGGTATGACGGAGGTATGGAGGGAGGTATGACGGATGAATGGAGGGAGGTAAGAAGATATGGTGGGACTCAATGCGTCCACTGCTCACACTCTCTACATTTGAGGCAGGAATGAGGGAGGCATGACGGAGGTATGGAGGGGCTAGTGATGAACTCACTCCCTGAGTACTGGGCGCTGATTGGTCGAGCTGTGCCTGAAGCCCACCTGTAAGAGCCGGGGGATGAGCCCCCCCTGGAGTCAGACCAGCGTGCTGTGGCAGGGGGCAGCACTGAGCTGATGGACTGTCTCCTCGGGTAAACCTTCCTCACTGGAAACATCTCATCGTATCTGCTGTTTCGGTCATCTGCAATCAATCAATTAATCAACTAATCAATCATTTAACAAATCAACTCCACACTCAATCAATTAAGTATGGGGATTTAGCGCATTCGGTTAAACTGCGCGTCAACTGAACGAAGTTAACTCCATCGCGCAGGTTAGTACTTTATGGGCGACCACCATGGAAGACCGAGTGTTGACAGCTTAGAAAGAAAAAACCCCGAGGGTGTTGGAAGGTTATTCTTAAAACTGTGCCGGCTGCAATTGATGCTCCAACAAAAGGCAACGATTAATAATAACCATGGAAGGGAAAAGGAAGAAATAACGAAAACTACAAAAACAGCAACAAAGAAAGGAAACTATGTTGCACATGCGGTATGTCATGTGTGTAACTATACGAATTAAAATAATCAATCATGAATAAATGACATAATGACTATAAGAATCAATAAATCAATAAATGAATCAATTAATCGAAGAAACAAATAAACAAATAACTAATCAACTAGTCAATTATTAATCACTTTAAAGGTCAGAATATCAACAAATGAGGAAATTATGATGCAAATAGCCGGAACTGATCAAGAAATGAATGCCCTGGGTAAATTAATTTTTGTATTATATGCTTTTCATTTTGCATAATTGTTTATCTATCAAGATTCTCATTTAATTATGTAGCCGCGAAGACTAATTTCGGTAATGACATTGCTTTTTGTCAGTTCCATAGTTTATAATAACAATCAATATATCAATAAATAATATATGAACTGACGGACCAACCGACCGACCAAAACCAAACAACTAATTTATTAATAAAATATACATTTATAAAACATTTTCCACAAACGAAGAGAGAGAGTAACAGAAATTGGCAAATCAATAAGTAGCTAACAAGCAGGCAAACAGTTAAACGAAGAGATACACATGCAATAATAAATAAAGATACAAACAATAGGGATCTCTTTGTCCGTCCACGAATGACTCATCAATCCAGCTCACAGATCTTCTTCTCTCATTAATATCAGAGTAGGTATCTGTAGAGAAAATCAATCAGCTAATCAATAAATCAATCAATTAAAACAAAATACATGTATTTCAGAGAATAAGCCTAATGAAGTAGTACTTCAAATCCTTTTCATGTAATTTCCTTCCCTAATTCAAATTTTACACCGACCACCATACCTAGGCCTAATACAACTCATCAACAGCTGAAATTTCTTTATTTTTATATTTATATTTCATACAGAATAAGAGTTAACTGGAGATATAGAAGGTTAATTCATAACTTTTATATGAATCAAGGAGCTGTAATCAAGATCCAATAAGAATACTTGAAGAAGGTGAAATAGGACGGTGAGCCCAACAAGGCTGTAGCATTGTTTAACAGTAATGCAGAACACTGAAACAATGATGAAGTACGCCATGGAAAATATTGAAAACAAAAAATAAAAGCAGAAAGTAAATTGCTACAAGATGTGAGATTTGAAGATGATCAAGTAATATTAGCAGGTAGCGAGAATGGACTGCAGAAGATAATTGATAATTGTTAAATGAATGATACAGCATTGAAGTATAGCATGAAGGTCGACATCAAAAAACAAATGTGATGAAACTGTCCCAGCAAAGAAGTCAATATCATAATACGATATTGGAACAAGTAAGGAGTTCAAATACTTATATTACAGTACAACAGATGATGGAAAATGTGACACCGAAATATGTATCAGGATTGCAAGAACACAAGGGGCCCTCGGTAAATTACATAACGGTACACTGGGTCAGGAAGCAAAGATGCTTGTTTAAGGCCCATTTCCTCCTTCCTCTCCATGGCTATTTGTAATTGTTGCCTTTTGATGGCGCATCAATTGCAGCCGGCTCGGATATATGAATAACCTTCAATCACCCTGGGATTTTTTTCCTTCCAAAGCTGTCAACACTAGGTCTTCCAATGTGTTCACCCACAAAGTACTAACCGAGGTCGATGTAGCTTAACTTCGATGATTGACGCGAAACTAAACCAAGTGTGTTAAGTCCCGCCGTCTGCGCTACATCCCACTGTCATAAGGAACTTTTAACGAAAAGTCACAAATATAAAGATAGAGCAAACCTTAGTAAGGATCACGCTACTATATGCATGTGAAACAAGGATTCTATGGTAGGAGGAAAAACTGAAAGCGTTGGAAATGTGGATATGGAGAGCAATGGAAAAGATTAGCTAGACTTAAAAGTTACCATGAAGAAGTCCATTAGAGATTTGATACATAAGCGCTATGATAAATGCATCAAGTTAAAAAATAAGAAGAAGCAACATATAATAGGACATATCCTAAGGGAACGCAGTCTATTAAAAGAGATCATAAAAGAAAGAAAGGAAGGAAAGAGAAACAGAGGCAGACCAAAGTTAGGAATGTTAAATGATTTAAAGATCCACTCCTATGTGTACATGAAGAATACAACTCAAGAGAGAGAAGATTGTAGACTCTATATACCACGGACCTGCCAGTAGGCAGGAAGCCAGTGGCGACGTCGGTAAGATATTCGACCGTGGATCAGTGTATGCGGGGTTCAAATCCTGGGCTCGCCCGTCACTGACATCGCTTTCGAGTGAGGAAACTGACATTAACATTAGCTTTACTTTCATTGCTTTTGGCAGTAAATTAAGAGAGAGAGAGAGAGATGTGTTTTAAAACCATGCGTAGCTCCCCTGCATGGGTAGAAATGCAATTTGAAAGCACAAAATGTCAACCTAAAAAGAAATTAGTCACACTGATAAATAATAAGATATTTTGTTATTTAAAAGAATGAGAAACCACTAATATGTGGAAATGAAGAGGAAGGCAGAAGACAGAGAAGAGTGGAGGCGTTATGTGTACCATGGACCTGCCAGTAGGCAGTGCACTAAGAGAGAAATAATGAGATATAATGTCAGAGTGGTATATATCACAGAGCAGATTGGATCTCAATTTATATTCTACGTTCTCTCTCGCTCTCTCTCTTTTTTAGGGCTCAGTTAATGGTAAATTCACAGTAAATGCAAATATAAAGTACACTCATCGAATCACCAGTAAATCTCAATGAACAAATTCTATTTTGTTTCCCTTAGCCAGCAAAAGTCGCAGCTGGTTGCTTAGATTATAAGTGATTGAAGAGAAAGCATCTACGCTGACTAAGCCTAAGTCTTTATGCAGTATACTGAATTAGAGGAACTAGGAAAAGACAAGCATGGACTTACTTGGAGAATGGTTGAAGAGATCTTCATCAATGAAAGGTTTGGTTACTCTAACAGGTTTATACCGGTTGAACATGCTGAAATATAAATACCAATACCACTGTAATATAGTACCACTCTAGGCTTTAGTGTTCTGCCAAGTGTCAGATCCATGGTATATATTCATATTAACAAACTACTGTTACTTTCCGAATGGAGCACTCCATCGATCAACAAGGTAATCGCTTCACAAAAGGCACTAGCTCTCTTATCCGCACTTTAAATTAACCTACAGCTGGGGAATAATAGCTTAAGGTGGGGTTTCCCATTGCATTCCAGTTCTTGCTAAGTCACCTCTTACGATATTTAAAGTTTTCGTCTACTCTGTCGTGGCCAGGACGCAACACGGGAAGCCACATAGGATTAGTTAAGTATATTTATTAAAACAGCACTACGTAAATTCAATTAAAACATTGTTGCTATTGATAGAAGGTAGAATGGAAGGAAAAAGAGGCAGAGGCAGGCCGAGATTAGGTATGTTAGATGATTTAAAGACCCACTCATATGTGGACATGAAGAGGAAGGCGGAAGACAGAGAAGCGTGGAGGCGTTATATACCATGGACCTGCCATTAGGCAGTGCACTAAGAGAGACAGAGATCATTATGACGGCATGATATATCATTATGCCGGCATGATATATCATTATGACGTCATGATATATCATTTTGACGTTGTGATATATCATTATGATGTCATGATATATCATTATGACGTTGTGATATATCACTGTGACCAATACGATTCTGTAGTAAATATGACAAAGGATAGAAAATCTCGATATCGTGATTGCTACTCTCGTAAAACTCTAAGTGTGCAAGATACCAGAAATTTCTGATAGCAAAGAAAATTGGCTTCCTGCCAAAATTAATTTCACTGCCATCACAACTGATCAAGACAAGAGAAGTAAATCAATGAAAATTCTGTATTTAAATTCTAATACTTAGAGACTAATTCAAATGAGACATAGTCATGATCACATACAAACGATTCTGAGGAATAAAGCGAATGTGTGAGGCAGTGGTGAATACTGCATAGTCCTCCATAGCAGAAAAATATCTCCTTCCATTTATCATTCCATTACCTCGACCAACTGCACACATACAGGTATACAGTATACATGAAACATTGAAATAGTTAGAAACAGACCCAGAGAGACAAGAGAGAGAGAGAGAGACAGATAATGTTTAGAGGAGTGGCTATATTTTATTTAGAGGTCTGGCTACAGTTGGCATTTCCAGGTAATTACTAATTAGTATATGTAATTAGCTGCAAATGCGTCAATACATTTACATACAGGACACCACAAACTGTTGATCATTAAAAACTTTTAGTCTGCACTAGAATTCTTTCTGAGAAATAACAAAATACTTGCTGAGCAAAAATTTAAAACAAATAGCTGAAAATTAAAAAGCAAATAACTTAATAAAGTCATTATAGACACCTGGTTCTTCCATCTCCACACCCACCCAGTCGCCAGGCTTGCCATTTATGACTCCCTTGAATCTGATGACACCTTTGTGCACTGACCGGTCCACCAGCACTTCCACACGCTGGTTCAACATAACGTTTTGAAACAGCACCATGTCTCAATCTTATCCAGAAACTCTTTGTCTGGATCTCTGAATTCAAATTAAAATCTTCCTATCACACTGTGTTCTATATCTGAGTACTTTCTGAAAACGATTGACCTAAAGCACGAAATTTAAAGTAGTTAATTAACATTGACCCTGTTCTCCACGCAAGTGTTATCACTGGTCTTACCACTCCTACATATTACCTCACCACCTGCAATTGTTCAGATATAATGTTTCAGAAGAGAAATAGGGAGTCAAAATGAATCTCTTATGTGCATGCTATTAACTCAATTATTGTTAATTTAAAAGTAAGAAAATACCCGTCACTATGTCAATATTTTGACAATTTATTCATAGTTGTGTCCAGGACACTGAGGAATAGATCAACCGTTAGCTGCACTTGTGGTAAATCAACGGGAAATCACCTAAGAAGTCACATTTTTTCCTCAAGCCAAGGGCTACATATGAAATTATTTTATTTTAATATATTGAACACTTTTAAGACTATACCCAATTAAGCTACCCGTCTATCCAACTATACTTGTCTCAATAGCGTAGAGCTAAGGTCCTGAAGTTTTAAATGACAGATCCTAAGGTGAATTGAACTCTCATAGGTTCGATTCCCGGCCGCGCTGATCTGAGAGTAAAAATTCGGACATTCAGTGGACTGGTTATACAGAATACGGACTAAATTACCTAACGGTTTAAACATGTGCTAATAAAAGTGATAGATATCAACATAGTTGGTCATTTCACTATAACGCGTATTTACCTTTTTACTTGGGGAAATATATTTATAGAATATAGTGCTGCCACCTTAGAGTATACATATATATATAAGAGCCGAGGTCCTATACTAATATATACTATATTTATACTATATAAATATATTTATTATTACTTAACTCTAAGGCTGCTATAATATTAATACACATGAACATGAAAGACAAACCAATGTAGGAAAAGATCGGAGAAGTTGGAAGGCGTTTAATGCCATCTGGTGATTACAAGATTTAAATTAGTCAATAATTAATTTATTAATACATATATGTGCATTATTTATATCTTTTACTAAACCACTTTCAGCGTGGCAGTTGCCGTGGCACAATGGATAGCGCATTGGCATTGCAATCTCAAGTTTGTGTATTCGCATCTGGTATTTTTAATTTTTATAATATTGTATTAATTAATAATTAATTAGTTAAATCTAGAAATCAATCCATTAATATTAATTAATTAAAAAATAATTAATAATACAATATTATTTATATGTTTAACTATTAATATCAATTTACTAATAATTCAGTAATTATTAATTAGTTAAATATAAAAATCAATCAATTAATAATTATTACAAATTTTATTAAAACAAATTGAGTTAAAACCATTTATATTAATATAAATATATATATATATATATATATATATATATATATATATATATATATATATTTATATTAATATATATATATTATATAATATATGTATAGGCCTAATAATAATCGTAACTATAAAAATGACTATAATAATAGTAATAGTAATAATAATTAATATTATAATTAATAATAGTAATAATTATCATAAAATAAAGTAAATAATAATAATAATAATAGTAATCGTCGTCATCATCATCATCATCATCATCATCATCATCATCATCATCAAAATAATTGTCATACCGTGATAGGTAGACCAATAGCCTAGGCCTCTATATCTTAATAAAATGTAGTAGTTCATTGCAATAAATAAAAAAATAAATAAATAAATAAATAACAAATAAATATATGAAAATAGTTATAATAAACTCTCTATCTCTCTCCCTAGTGTTCTGTCAAGCGTCAGGTTCGATGCACATATTCATATCCTTGAGTCTACTTTCACGCTTCATAAAGAGCACGCCACAGATCAACAAGTTAGTCCCTTCACAAATGCCTAGTCGCCTCTCGTGACACGTGCAGTTAATAGTTGGTCTATTCTTCGTGTCCCGAACACAACACTTGTAATAAACCAATCGAAAATGAAAATAAAAATACAATTTTTGTCAAAATATAGGTCTAATCGTACAAAATATAGCTTATAAGACGAAGAGATTTTAAATTTCGATACACTAACTTTACGATACCCGCTTAAATTAAATTATCGCCTTCACCACACGGCCAACCGACTTCCCGTAGTTCAATGTAAAACAATTGATATTAATAAGACTACTGTTAGAGCGCGGCTCGTCGCTGAAGTAACTTCTCCGATCTTTTCCTACATTAATTTTTCTTTCATGTTCATGTGCATTACCACTGCTACAGTCACTATTTGTTTGTAAACAAACTATTGCCTAGCAACGTTGTAAAGTTGTTCTTATTTCTTGACATTAGCCGATTTCCTTACAAATTAGAGAACTACATAATTACACTAATAATAACAACAGTTAGAGTGCTACTGTCATCAATGACAGCATCGAGCACTATTGAGACAAAATCAAACCGACGAGCAAAAAGAAGGTCCAAAATGGTGCAAATTCCAAAATCCAGATAGTCAGTCCAAAGTTTATGTTTAGTTTTACCGTGGCACTTTCGACCATTTCCTAATATAGACAGACTCCCAATTTTAAGGTAGTGCCTCAATTCAGCTTGCAGCTTATTTAAGATTTAGTAATTCATGATTTCCATAAACTTCTAAAACTTATTTTATTGAAGAGCCGTTCAATGGACAAAGCTATGTAATGTTTTAAAAATTAAACGTGTTATCTAAAAAGTGGTTAAAGATCATCATTTAATTTTAAAATGTATAATTCTCAGAGCTTATGTCATAGCTATAGACTTTTTCCTTTGATTTTACCATATAATTCTTCTCATAGGCCTATCGATGATGACAGCAACTCAAAGCCTCAGATTCGTTGAACAGCAGTATATGGCAACACTATGTAAACAATGAATATAATATCGCTCTCTGTGTTATAAAGCTGTGTTATAAAGCTATATATTTTGACGTAGAATTCCGCACCATTGTAGCTCTTGTACAAGCTACGTTTTATACTCTCGTCTCAGTGTCTCGTGAATGCAGTATGAACCCGCCACCATTCTCTCCTCCCTATGGTTTTATACCACCACCTGGATCTTGTGTTGGTCAGAGCTTATCTTGCAGTCAGAGCCCTTCTCTGATCACTAGATCAATTAATCCTCCACCATCTGTAAATGAAACTACTTTTATAAACCAGCCTCCGCCATTTAACATTCCTCCACCATTTAACCAGTCTCCATCTGTAACCCAACGTCCACCATTTAACCTACCTCCACCATTTAACGTACCTCCACCGTTTAACCAGCCTCCACCTGGAACCCAACTTCCACCTAATTTTCACCAGCCTCCTCCTTTTTGTCAGCCTCCCCGTGCAAACCAAGGTCCACACGTAATTCAGCCTCCAGATTTTAATCAGCCTGTACTCTCTGCTCGTCCTCCTAATCTTAATCTGCCTACACATTTTAATCAGCCTCCATTTCATAGGCAGCCCCCACCTCCTACCCATTTCTCTAATCATACTCCGAGTTCTTTGCGTTACAATCATTCTGAACAGTCGAGATCTCAGGTTACAAATCAACAACAGCTACGACATGCACCACCGTATGAACAACAACAGCAACCAGCAGCACTCTATTTGCAGTGTCAGCAGCTGCATCAGCAGAGCTCTCAGTCATTGCAGCTGGGTGCAGCTCAGACAACAGCTGACCCAGTTCTGCAGTCAGCTCAGCAGCTGCCACCCTGGCAGTCACAGCAGTCATCACAGCCTGACAGACAGCAGAGCTCAGCTGCTTCAGCTGCTGTAGCGCCACCTGTGACATCTGGTGGCTCAGCGGTGGAGGCTGAGAGTGGAGTGCTGACTGAGAGTGAGAGGAGGGACAGAGACTGGGTGAGCAACTGGTCGAGCAAGTCTAGCAGACTCGGTCGGGCGAACAAACAAAGCATCATTGAGGTCTGTTAATATTGGTATGGTCTGATAATATAAGGTTGAATCTGGTAATCCTGGGCTCGCCTGTCACTGACATCACTTGGAGTGAGGAAACTGATGTTAACATTAGCTTTACCAGCTTTTTTTAAAGAGTTAGGCATATGCAATTAATACTTATGTAGCCTGAGATAAATAGCTTGAGATAAATATGACTTCTGAGGTAGATTCCCATTTCTTTCCTCAGTTCTTGCTTAGTCACCTCTTGCGACATGTGATGATATTGATTGATCTATT